>NQII01000075.1:775419-931189 GCA_002778355.1 Clitarchus hookeri | reverse complement strand
ACTTAATATTTTAGGTATGTTTTTGTATAATAAATTATATGGATACTAAAAAATAATATTTTTGTGTAATAGGAATATTTTCCTTTTGTCACATAAGGTGTAATAAAACTATAAATATCACAATACACCTAATGTTAATTTTGTGCAAGGAGTTTTAATACAACCTGCAGAAAGGCGTTTTATTGATTAAAGAAGGAGAACATTGTTTAGAGAGGATCGTGGTAAATTGTAATTTTACACAGCATCCTGAGAAATTTTTCTACTCGGGGAAATATTTCTCTGGGTTTTTTTTCCCTCGCCTGCCGCTGGGGGTGGACAACGTAGTGGCTACAACCCTCCCTTCCATTTCCGTTGCCCGGAAAACGGCTAAATGCATGTTTAGTGAGTTTGGCCCTGCTGGTAGCGGCACGGAGAAAAAGACAACAAAGATCGGCCATATTTCTTCTCAGTAAAAGCTTTACAGTAAATAAATAAGACGCAGTATCTTTGTTTTTCTGCCAATCCTTTGCTCGTTTATCCTTTGAAATCTCCACCTTGAGGCAGTTTAGTATTTTACTGCAACGGAAACCGACAAAGAGGTGTAGCGAGTTATATATAGTCAATAACAACGTTATTTTATTAAATAATTAAAACTTTATAACATCTAACTTTACACAATTAGAACATTATAAGAAAATAATGTCACTGAATTCCATGTAACACATACAAGAAAAAACTCTTATTCCCCTACCTCTCATCATCGCTTGGAGCAATCATTCTGACAATATAAAAATTTTGATTTTGAAAGAGTAGGAAATATTTTAGTATTTCTGTCAAGTCGTTTCAATTTTTGTGCGTTACTTGTATTTCTAAATATTTACAAAGTACTGCAAAATAACGGATTAAAATATATCGTAGCATGATAAAATACAGCAAAGACAATTATTTAATATATTTTTATTACGTAGTTACCCACTTTTGTATCTGCCGAAAATTCAAAAACTGAAAATATACTAATTTTTAACAAAACATAAAAAAAAATTTCTTGCGGAATTAATTATTTGGAAATAAAGTAATATAATTAATTTAGTTTTTGAGGAATTTACACGAAATGAAGAAAAAGATTCTACAGAATAACGCATGTATTAGTGGCATCTGTAGAGCAATGTTAACTTTTTGGGTGTTACTAAGATCCAACCAAGCGAAATAAATTTTTTATTCTAAGACATTTCAAAGATATTCCTCTGAAAAAGGTGCTAATGAGATCACCTTTCAGCCTGAGTTGCGATGTGTGATTTCATCTGTGTTCGCAACCCCCTTTTTTTCAATCGTCAATTAACTATTTGCTTTTCGATAAAAGCAAACATAATAAAACACTTTGGTTAATAGTGTTTCACTGGTGTTTNTTAACTTTTTGGGTGTTACTAAGATCCAACCAAGCGAAATAAATTTTTTATTCTAAGACATTTCAAAGATATTCCTTTGAAAAAGGTGCTAATGAGATCACCTTTCAGCCTGAGTTGCGATGTGTGATTTCATCTGTGTTCGCAACCCCCTTTTTTTCAATTGTCAATTAACTATTTGCTTTTCGATAAAAGCAAACATAATAAAACACTTTGGTTAATAGTGTTTCACTGGTGTTTTAAAAACTCCACTTTTCTTATAATTGGGGCACATGCAAATGTGCACATATAAAGCTCCGTATATATATATATATATATATATACACACTAATTTTATTGACGTTAATTTTTCGTCAAAGCTCTTAACTATACCATTATTAAAATATGATTTTCTACAGAATTTCGTTTATCTTATTAACTATTTCAGATTAATAAACTCCGCATGAATACGTATAGGTATTATTAGGCATAAATGGTTCTGAATTATTTCTGATTGTTAAAAATATTTATTTAAAATTTGTATTTTTCTATTTTCATCGTGTTCTCAGTTGTATAAAATTTCTTACTTTATCTGCCGGTTAACAAATTTTTATACACATCTATACAGGACAATTTTAGATAATAACGCCAACAAAATATGTCAGATAACATTTCCTGGAAATGATAACGCATTACTAAGGTTTTCAAGTGTATTTTTTTATAAATATTCATAAGTTTCCTATTCCCTGCATTATTATTGACAAATATATAAATGTGTGTTCGAAAATTTGTTGAAGTTTAACAGCAAATGAATTGGGTCATTCTAAGTCAGCATTGAGTAAAAAATTACGTCAGTATTAATGTTTAAAGTTAAAAATTTGGTGTGAGTGATAGTAATAGTAATTGTTTCAAATATGTAGTACTGGGGTTTCAAAGACTTGCACTAGTTCGGCTGAATGTGGTCTTGAGTAAACGTTATTAAAAAAATTTGATGTTCGAAAATACAGAATATATATATTTTTTTAATAATACTAAAACACCGCCATTTAAATGAATTATATAATAATTTTATTCGTTGTTGTTTCGAAAATATTCATGAGTTAATAAGTGTTGCGTTCAAACAGGTTTCGCATTATCACTTTCTTTGAGACCTCCATGAAATATGTTTTCATGTTTTCAATGTGAATATAAAACATATTCATAAAACTTACTTTTATTTGATATGACATTAAAAATGTTCCAAATTATTCTGTCGACTTACGTGAATTTCATTTAATTGATCATTTATCTAGCATCGTAGATTGTAGAATTTTAAAATACATCTACACTAAAATATTATGCACTAACCATTATTTAGCACGAAGCACACTAATNTCAGATTAATAAACTCCGCATGAATACGTATAGGTATTATTAGGCATAAATGGTTCTGAATTATTTCTGATTGTTATAATTATTTATTTAAAATTTGTATTTTTCTATTTCCATCGTGTTCTCAGTTGTATAATATTTCTCACTTCATCTGCCAGTTAACAAATTTTTATACACATCTATACAGGACAATTTTAGATAATAACGCCAACAAAATATGTCAGATAATATTTGCTGGAAATGATAACGCATTACTAAGGTTTTCAAGTGTATTTTTTTATAAATATTCATAAGTTTCCTATTCCCTGCGTTATTATTGACAAATATATAAATGTGTGTTCGAAAATTTGTTGAAGTTTAACAGCAAATGAATTGGGACATTCTAAGTCAGCATTGAGTAAAAAATTACGTCAGTATTAATGTTTAAAGTTAAAAATTTGGTGTGAGTGATAGTAATAGTAATTGTTTCAAATATGTAGTACTGGGGTTTCAAAGACTTGCACTAGTTCGGCTGAATGTGGTCTTGAGTAAACGTTATTAAAAAATTTGATGTTCGAAAATACAGAATATATATTTTTTTAATAACACTAAAACACCGCCATTTAAATGAATTATATAATAATTTTATTCGTTGTTGTTTCGAAAATATTCATGAGTTAATAAGTGTTGCGTTCAAACAGGTTTCGCATTATCACTTTCTTTGAGACCTCCATGAAATATGTTTTCATGTTTTCAATGTGAATATAAAACATATTCATAAAACTTACTTTTATTTGATATGACATTAAAAATGTTCCAAATTATTCTGTCGACTTACGTGAATTTAATTTAATTGATCATTTATCTAGCATCGAAGATTGTAGAATTTTAAAATACATCTACACTAAAATATTATGCACTAACCATTATTTAGCACGAAGCACACTAATNAAGATTGTAGAATTTTAAAATACATCTACACTAAAATATTATGCACTAACCATTATTTAGCACGAAGCACACTAATTCTCCTTCTGAGCCACTCAGAAGTTCAAATATTTATCTGAGTATAGTGCGTTAGGAAAAATGTATCTGGTGATTAACGTTAATAACATATATATATATATATATATATATTAAATTTTTATTATTGCCCAGTTCCTAAAAACGTTAGTATATAAACAAAGTGTAAATAATATTACGATACGTTGGAGAAATTAAAAAGCCTTCTGATGTAACAGAATTGCGTAGGTTTAGTTACTGAGTTATGCATTAAATAATAATTTACTAAGCAACTGCTAATGTAAAATGTATCTGACATATTAATAATTGAATTCATTTAGTACGTTTCAGCGTAATTTTCTTTTCACTGATAACCTTGGGTTTTAGATTTAATGCTCGTCTAGTATGAGAAAATTTTCGGTTTTAAATTTCCCCGAAGAATTTTTANTAACCTTGGGTTTTAGATTTAATGCTCGTCTAGTATGAGAAAATTTTCGGTTTTAAATTTCCCCGAAGAATTTTTAGTTTCAGCGTTAAAATATATTAAGGCAGTAATTTGTGATGCAGTAAGCCTGTTGACATAAAGCAGGAGGGTTACTGTTCACAAATATATAAATATTTTCTATAATTTCATCGCAGAAAGTGTTATTTGCTACGGAAAATTAAAAATGTTGTAGTAATAAAATCATTTAACAGCATATATGTGTTTGTTAGTCACTCTTACATACTCAACATAGTAGAATTTNGGTTGTAGTAATAAAATCATTTAACAGCATATATGTGTTTGTTAGTCACTCTTACATACTCAACATAGTAGAATTTACTACTAGTATTTATTAATTATTCTGGTAATATTATTTATATTATTGGCAGGAAATTTTTCCCTCAACGGGATAGTATGAGACCAGTAAAATACACACTTCTTAAACAACAATAAACAAGGTTGCTGTGATATGGTAACATAAATATAATACAATAGATTTCATTACATTTATAATTTTTGTTCAACAAATACAACTTGCAGATCGCTACAATAAAGAGCGGTATATTATAATTTTGTATTCTCAGCGGTAACTCTTAAATCGATGATAACAAAGAACATTTAGATTCATATCACAATCAGCTTTCATGTTAATTTTTATCATCTTGATATATTGTTTCCTGTTTATTAGTGGTGCAATATTTCCGTAAAGGAAAAACTGAGAGTTACGTTCGGTTTGTTTATTCTCGTAGATATAACAATGCGTTTTATATAAATTGAAACAAGGAATATCACATCTTGTAACAAATTATGAACTGTATTTTATGTTAATACCGTGCTTAGTTTCATCCTGTTGTACACGTTTCTAAAACAACTCTGGAAATTTTCGTTCCTTACGTGAACTTAGACAAAGTCGTTAAACAGGAAATTATGCATAAGTGAGCATTTGGCTTAATCTTCTCGTGTAGTACTTTCATTAACTGATTAGCCGCAATATTTTGTAATTTGAAATTAAGACCTCAGGTAAGATTTATTTCATGGGTTTGTTTAATACGTTGTGAATAAGAAATACTTCATTAGCAAGTGACTTTTAAACATTGTACATTGCTGTTATTACAGGTGCGAGGAAAAATAGTTTTTTAATTTTTATTAACAGTTATATAATAGCTGGAAAAATACATTTAAAGTGAAAGGATAGACTCAATCCCCCGACCCTTTGAAACATGGCAACTTGTTGCGTTAGGGAAAACGAACTGCAAGTGCTTTGAAATGAACAGGACTATATTAAAAAAGTACTAGTAGAAATTACGATAGATCATATAAATTCTACTGATGTATATTATATATATATATATNCTATATTAAAAAAGTACTAGTAGAAATTACGATAGATCATATAAATTCTACTGATGTATATTATATATATATATATGATGTATGACATAAATACCTAACTAACTTTTTTTAAATTTATATATCATTACTTTTTATAATTTTTCTTATTACAGCGCTAACCTTTTAGCAGGATTTCACTAGTCATTTCCTTAAAAATTGTCCNCTATATTAAAAAAGTACTAGTAGAAATTACGATAGATCATATAAATTCTACTGATGTATATTATATATATATATATATGATGTATGACATAAATGCCTAACTAATTTTTTTTAAATTTATATATCATAACTTTTTATAATTTTTCTTATTACAGCGCTAACCTTTTAGCAGGATTTCACTAGTCATTTCCTTAAAAATTGTCCAAGAAATTTTCTTTGTTTTATACATATATATATATAATATAAGAAAAATTATTAAAACTAACGATATATAAATAAAAAAATAATTTGTAAAGCATTTATGTCATACATCAACAACAAGTTACCCGTATTGCTGGTATATACTTGTGTACTATTAGAAAAACTTTTAATGACAACTATATCTAATCGTGTAGACTTTGCCATAAATAATTTGTATGCTATACAATACTCGCAGTAGGTTAAGTAATTTTACTTTTATTGTTTTTAAATTAAAACAGTTTTATTTTAAATAAGTGCAGTAGGGCCCTTTAATTTTACTCAGCAAGAGGAACGTAATCTCACATCTTCATAAGAGTATGAGGTTAACGGGTTATGAAATCGCTGTGCTTCACAATGCCATTTAATTTCTGCAGGCGGGCTACACTTTTTCACAATTCCAGTTTTATAGGAAGCGAATGTGTTGTTTTATGAAAGTGATTCAAGGCAACAGTGATTCGCATTCGAAACCAATAAAATATTACTAAAGTTTTTTCAGTTAACAAGAACACTTTTATTTCAGTTCATGGGTACTGCGAAAATGCCATTAGTTAATGTTAATAGTTAATGCTCGTCCATTTGTACAAACCTTTAGGATTCAAAACCCAAAAAAACGGAACAAAAAAATTCTAATTTTTTAAACTATGGCTATTATATATTTCGGAAAATTATGAAAGTTATAATTGGTAAATTTAAAAAAAATTACAATTAGAAGACCGAATGGTAAACGTAATACTGAAGTAATTGTGAAATTACTGTAATCAAACGAAGGAATTCTCATATCTAAAAGTTTTTTTTATCAAAGCAAATTTTAAAGATTGCCGAAACGAAGCATTTAAAGAATAATATATAGTTGATAATGCAGCGGAGATTTTAAATACCACAAAGACCTCTCCACCATGAATTGACGCACAAAGTACACAAAACCAGCAAGTGTACACACGATACGTGATGGATCACGTACATTTTTTCCATAGCATAACGTGTTTTCAAATTTTACTTATTATTTCATTATAATTATTTGAGTTGTTTTAAGGTTAATCACCTTATTTGCACTAGTATTACGTTTCTTTTTCCAAACAACTATGCTTTATATCACACCTAGTTTTCACACAAACAGCTATACAAGTTTTGAGGTTGTTGAATATCAACCATTTTTTCTGAGTTTATAATAACAGGTTAGTTCAGTGCAATATAAACATTTATTCACGTCTAGTACGATAAGGCTCTTGTAATTTTACAAATGCTCTCAGGACAATATTATGATTTATAATCGATTAAGTCAATTCTCGATGTTGCCATCTGAAATTATGTTGACATCTGAAATCGATGTTTTTATGTGAATAATCAAGTTGTTCCTACAGTAAAATGTCTTGCCAAATTTACCACAATGGTTCATCACACACTAAACACAAATACCTAAAAAAAGACATATTTTTACCACATTCAACCTCAATATATCCCAAAAGTTATCGAAGTAACTTTAATTGATTTAAGCCTTACTCAATAAAATGAAGTACGTACCCTAATTTGAGGTCAATTGACCTCATTATACTTCAGTCAACTTCAGTCGACTTCAGATAGATGTCAATCGACAATTTACCTCAGTCATCATCAATCGACCTTTTACAGGATAGAATGGATATCAGTTTAATCTCGGTGAAACTCCAATACTCTTAGTCGACATTAGTCGATATCAAATATACCCCAATAATCTTAGTCTACTCATTCGAACTTAGTTGAGCAGAATCAAAATCAATTGAACTCAATCAAGTTCATTTGATCCTAAACTATTTGAGCTAATATTAATCCATTTCAGTAGACCTCAATTGAAAGCACTGGAATTTAGTCAACTTCGAAACCAATAACCCTATAACCGAACTAAAACCAGCCTCAATTAATACCAGTTAAATTCATTCCACTACAGTCGACTTCAGTCAATTTCAAACAGACCTTATTCAACCTCAAAAATACATCAATCGATATCAGATAGAGTTTAAAAGACGTAACTCAAGCTTAATAAATTTAAAAGAAAAATTGAACGGGCCTTAAACAATCCTCGATCAACTTAAAACTCGATTAAATCGAACCTAATCGACCTGACATCAAACACATAGTAGTTTACCTCCAACTGACATCTCATAATGCTACCTAAAAAATTTAGGGCATAGAATTATAAATAAAACCCCTTCATGAAATTTTAATATATAATAATCCTTCCATTACATGATAACATTTAGTTACATGTGCAAAATCTAAATGCACGATTCTATACAACCATTTTGAATCAGCAATCTTGGAATTTATTATATGCTAGTAATATGCGAATTATTTCGAGCTAACTTAGCATGAAAAGGAGCCTGAGACGATGTTGAGTCATATTTACTACAGCACGTTTGGCAAAGCAGTAGGTAAATGAGAGGGAGTCACTTATTGATGTATTTGTGGCAACATATTTGGTTTCACAATGAGCAATGNAAAGCAGTAGGTAAATGAGAGGGAGTCACTTATTGATGTATTTGTGGCAACATATTTGGTTTCACAATGAGCAATGTTTCAAGTCATCAAATTTAGCTAAGAACCTATAACAATTTTCGCAATAAAATGTCGCACAAAATGGGTTCATTATTCATTTAATATTCTCATTTTGTAGAACAGTGTAATCGAAATAAGACTGTTGCAACAGCGATGCTGATGAAAGCTTGGTNATTTAATATTCTCATTTTGTAGAACAGTGTAATCGAAATAAGACTGTTGCAACAGCGATGCTGATGAAAGCTTGGTAATAGCAATGATGTATACTCAGGCCTCAGGTTTCATATCAATGTGCATGATTTCAACACTGCTTTTAATTTTCACACTGGTACAAAAATTTTCCAATAATATTCACATCTGCATCTATTGATACAAAATATTTTTCAACCATATGTCGAAATTAAAACCACAACATCTGTGGGTTTAAAATAAACAATTACTCCTTGAAACAAAGTTTTCAGAAAATTAATGTAGTAATTTAAGTTGAAAATGAAGTTGAAAACAGCGCTGAGAGTCCGTAGCTTTACGAACCTACGTTCACAATAAGATGCATATCACGAAGGCGAATGGAACAGGCGCGCCATGTGGAGAGTGCCTGCGCATAGGACACCGTCAACTCGTACATGGGCGCTACTAGTGGTTGCTTGCTAGCACACGTGTGTACATGAACAATGCCAGATTAGCAATAGAGTAATAAAGTAAACGCTGCCAGAATTGTTTGAATTTGATTTCTATCGACACACAAACAGCAAGATTGGCGATGTAGGGTCTCTAACAGTTTAGGATTGCACTCCAGTACACAATTTAGAAAAGGCTACTTTATAGATCAATATGGGCTTGAGCTTCCCATTGGGGCCAAAACTTTCCCAATCCCTGAAATGGGATCGTGTATCTCAATTTTACACTATTCCACAGATCTGGAAGAAATTTTCAAAGGCTGCTCTTCTGTACCCAACTTGAAAAACTGTGGAGTCCAAAATGGGTACCACCATCCCCCCCCCACCCACAACAGGTTCGGAAACCCCAAAACTCTGCAAATGAGTTCATTTATCTTCATTATATCCCATTCTGTTGATATGGACCAAATTTGTGAGGAATGTTATTCAGTAAGTAGCCTACTTAAAATACTCGTAGGCCAAAATTTAATCCGGCCCCCGTTAAAACCAAAGCTCCCAAAATTCCGAAAATCGTGTCTTATATCTCTATTTTTTTTTGGTTGAACAGATCTGTACCAAATTTGGCAAGGAAGACCTCCAGTACCCAGTTAATCATGCATGTATGCCAGAATGGGCTGCAACCCCCATTGGGCCCGAAACCCCCAAAGCTCCAAAAATAGTTTTACATACCTCAATCGAAAAACACAGAATCGATCTGGACCAAATTTGGCAGAGACATCGTTCAGTGCGCAGCTTAAGATACTCTGTAGGGCGAAATGGTATGCGGCCCCCAATCGGGCCCTAGACTCCCAAAAGCCCTCATATGTGTTCATGTATCTCAACTGTACGCCGTTCGATGTATCTACACCAATTTTAGCAATTATACCCTTGAGTACCCAACTCAACATACGGTTTTGACAAAATGGGCTCCAGCCTCCCATCGGGCTCAAAATTACTAAAATCCCTCAAATGTATTTGTGTATTACAATTGTAATATATTCAATGAATCATAACCATATTAGACAGGGGTCCCATTCCCTGCCCAGCTTAAAATACCCCGTAAGTCAAAATTCACTCCGGCCCTTGTTGTACCATAAAACTCTAAAAGAGGATAATGTATATCCGACCCCATGTTGGGACCGAAGCAACAATATTATGGACTGCAAATGTGAACGTCACTCAGATTGTGTGTATTAACTCATCGTGGTATGTTGATTCAGTAAATAAATAAACTATAAATTACATATTTATATTAATTTCAGTGCAGTGTTCAAGGGAACACAGTGAGAAAATAAAGAGATAGTACAGTTTTTAAACCCAGAAAATAAAAATAAAAATATATCAACGAAAGTGTTTAAAACTGAGAGAATAACCTTAAACAACAACTTTAGGTAACGCCCATTGTCATCATAATGTTTTAGGTGTATGGAAATAAGTCTCTCTTGTGTAAAAAGAGTACACATTGGAATTTAGTGTATATTTGAAATGAATTGAAGTCGATGAAATTCGAATAAGATCGATAAAGCTCTAATGAGATCAAATTACTTCTATATGATGCTGATTGATGTTGACTGTTGTCAAATGATTTCTACTGTAATCAACTGATGTTTATTGGAGTCAACTAAGTTTTTGTGTGTTGTAACTATTTGCACAGAGTTAATCTAAAAACTGTCAGAGGTCTTTCGAGGTCTGATTAATTTTTGTTTAGTGTCATTTTGTGTCTCTAACTTCTGCTTGAGGTCGACGGAAGTCAATTAATTTAAAATAAGATGTCTTGTAATCTTGTTGTGGTAGATTAAAGTCTTTTTAATTTTGTTATGGGGATCAGGGTTAAGTGCACCTGTCTGATAAATGTGGCTATATCTTTTTGTTCAGGGACATTTGAGCTTGCAAATTCAAAATGTGCAAAAGTTTATAACCCAACCCTTGCTTATAAATGATAAAATTGTTGAGATAATAATATAGCATGAATAGCTTAAGTATATAAAAAAATTTTATACACTTAAATTTTTCAAAAAATTTGGTGCTTTGTTTTATATTTATCTCATATGTAAATGTGTCATGTGTTATGGAAAGAAACATGAAAACAATTTTGATGAAAATGAATACGAGAGCAGATTTTTATGGTTCCCTTGTACCCTATATTTATTTAAAATATTAATTTATAACATAATTTAAACAGCCATATAAGACCTACAGATTTTTTTCAGTTTAGCCTACCCGAATCCGAAGTTGCATAATGAGCGGAGACCATTTTATCAAGTGGCTCTATGCGTGACATTTCTGAACTGACTAAAGCTTCTCCGTGCGCGTGATAATTCATATTTCCTCTCGCATTGCCCATATCTAGTGGTTAGGAAAGAAGTCACTGTTAGCTGGGGTTAGGAATTGGGTGACTACGACTAAATGGTTGTGATAATATAAGTAATCTAAAGTCGGTAAGAGGGGGCCACACAGGGCTTTGATTGGCTTGGCAGGTTGTGAGGGGGATACCAAGTGGAGTTAACATCAACAAGGACTGAATGAATGAGAATAAACCTGAGTTTTGTAGTAAAACAGTGGTTGAAAAGTTATATGTTAGTTGTTTACTGACCGTGCTACCTACAAAATCGTGCTTAATACATAAAAAATATTAAGACATTGCGAGTAACTTAGGACCTTGAATGCTCTCTTGGGGTACGGAAGGCAAAAAGTTTTCAAATAATGCATATGCCTTAGTTCGACACCAGGAGTATATCATAGGCGAATCAAGTTAATGAAAATATCTTATTGATTTTCAGAAAAAAATTAAATTCCTTGTAATTATAATTAAAAACTATAACAAATTATATTTCAAATCTGCAAGTTGACCGAATGTGACTTAATCGGTCTGACCAAAATTAAAAGGCAAAAAAGACTTTAATTTTCGATAAAACTGCAATTGTTTATATTTAATTGCGTGTAAGGTCACTGAAAGACACAGGTAATATTGCGCTGAATCTGGGTCAAGGTCACAAATTTTCAACTTAACCGACTTCCAACTGGAATGTGAGAATTGGAACTCTTGTCTAACATTCCCCTGTGCTTGATCGCTGATCCCAATCGTCGAACCGGCAAAGTCCTACTATTGTTTCCTTTTCCGAACATTTATATTGTTTAAAGTCATGGATTATATTGAGTATAAAGTTGTAAGAACATTACGTTTAACAATATTCTTTCTAGGGTGACATTTTAATTCGTAGTACATCACTAAGTAATCCCTTGGCAACCGATACTCTCTGTTTTCCAGCTCAATACATTTTTTTTAATATTTGTATGTACTTACATAGTTGAGAGTTTTTATATTGTTAAAAAACTTTGCGCTACCGTAAATATAGTGCAAAAATGTCTTCTATCTTGAAAATTAATTTGAATTTTTATGCAATTTATTGGAAAAATTAATTCGTGGTTTTTTTGGCACAAAACACCACGTTTATAGATAAGCAAACGCAGTAATTTTGTATTAGTAATTTGATGATATTGTAAGTATATTACTCATAAGCGTTACAAACCTTTTATTTGTGGTTTATGCCACTAACACTAGTGGAACAAAGACATAATGCCTTAATATTTTAATGTACTTAATTGCCACTACGTCATTTCCGTAAATAACCCGCTAAGTTCTACAATTAACAAATTATTCCCTTGTCTTATTATAATGTGAAATCTGTTAGAAGTTATTTCAAGTTTTGCATGTCGTTTCCACCTCTAAATGTAAAAAAAAATTAATTGGTTTTCATAAACCCTATTATGCCTCAGTTTTGGGATTCGTTCGAGAATACTGTAACATTGCTCTAATATTCTGAAAGGTTCTGGTCTTCAAAATAGCGTCAAAATCATATAACTGCACAAAGTTTACGTTGCACAAATATAAATTTTCAGTTTAGAAAATTAAATTACAAGTGTTATATATTTCTTGTAGAAATGCTTTGACGTACGTCAGACAGCCCTTTAGACAGCTGCAAAATATCGCAACCTAATGCTTGAAATAAAGTAGCTTAAACCACTATGAGGACAATGCGTGAAAATGTAAATGTTGTTAAATATATGTTTCTTGAAATTTTTAACACATAAACATAAGTAAATGACCAATTTTAACGATGTGAATGAAGAGTTCATATGGAATAATGTATCCAGCAGATGCCTATGTACTGGTACGCTACAAGTGTATTAATCAGTCTTGTATTCGGTCAACATTTATTGCATTTTAACCTTTCATGAATTTCTATTCAAGAACAATTTTCTTAATAATTTTTTATGAATTGTTTGCTTTTTAATTTTAGCAGTGTCATACTTAATACTCTATACGATATTTTTGTGCTTCATTCATTACAATTATTTCGTTCAATCCCATGTGTTTAAAAGCGATACTCAAAGCATGTTGAAATTTCAGTTGTAAGTATCTTGACAAGTTGCAGTTTATTATGATATCCTAGTCTAAATCCACAAAGAAAATCCTATTGTGTAAACTAAAATTTATAAACTTTAGGTTCAGGAATACTAGAAAAAATAAAACTCATTTTATACAAAGTAAAACATATCAGAGAAAAAATGGTTTCTACTAGAAAGTGCATAAATTTAATAAGGATAGTGCTTATGTAAGTAAAATATAAAATATTTGGCATAGGACGAATGTTATATTAGGCAGCCTTCTATGACGCTTTATTCAAATATAGTTACCGACTGTAACTCTATAACACCAATTCCCTATTAATACCCTATATTTATGAAAGACAATAAAATTTTGCCTTTTTCAAAACAAAACCATTGTTCGTCATCGATGTAACATTTGTAACTTTCCCATAGATATGGCTCATTTTGTACAGCCTGTTAACGAGAATGTTAACTTATACGACTTCTCTCACACGTAAATATGCTCACACGTAATATTACGAGACGCCGAGGTGACGACCAGCGGTGAGAATGGAGATTTCGTCTGACTTATTCGCCGTCCACTTGTAAGTGAAAGGAACTAATGCCGCCACTTTGCGGGAGGATGTGTCGGTCCAAACACAGACGGGCCTGTCGGTGAGGTTCAAAAGTCTCCCATTGCTTGTGCTCAACACTGTACAACGACCACCCAGTCAGCTTTAAAACCCCTTGTTGCGCATACCATACCGTTAAAATAACTACAGTGTAGTGTGGTTTTTTGGTTCCGTTATAGAGGTTAATGTTTATTCTCTACGTTTTTTAAAGTGCAAAATCTACGTAAGTAATACAACGTAAAATTGTGAAATTTCGGTGGATGGGCGCTATGGTATAAAACGTGTGAACCACGTCTTAAAAATTATTCTTTTACGTATCACGAGATTCGTGTGTATAAACCATTCGTTTTATTCAATACTGAAATATTAAAAAAGAAACTGGAAATTTTAAAAGCTTCAATTTTTTATTTTTAAAATTTTACACTGGTTTTGACCCAGAAACAGTCTGTAAAAAATGTATAATCGCATTATGTATGGTTAAAAACAAAATGCAAGTAGCCTGATGTACGATTTACGGTTTGTAACATATTACTACGTTATATGTTACGAAAAATAAAAGAAACGAAATTGATAACAATGCGTGAATTTTATGAAGGGATTACGTACCATATTTAACAAAACCACCATAAAATAACCATGAAAACTATATTTGTCTAAATAATTTAGACATCTGCCTCAAACGGAAGTTGACATCTCAAAATAGTTTATTATATTCATCACACAAAAAGCTATTATAGGTTTGTTTAAGTGAAACTCTTAAAATTTTCTCTGTAAGGAGGTTTAAATATATTTATAAAATTTTGTAAATTTTTAGAACTAATTCAATTTGTAGACGAAATTTTTAAAATAAAAAGAAATGATTCATACAGAGAAAAAAACAACCAGAGTGTGGTGAGAGAGACCGGAGCAGAAAGTGGTGCAGAGAGAGATAAATCTGTTTACGGACACACAGAATGAGAAAAGATCACGCAAGGATACGCACAAATTAAGATGAAAGAATTAAATGAACTACTTTATATGTGGCACGATTTCAAATCTTATAGAGTTGACATGCTATTTATTGACGCTTATGGTATTATTCAGGACCTTTTTAAAAAATTGTTTTTAAATATAATATATTGGGCTGATACGTCATATTTGAATTTACATAAGAAAAACACACTTAATTTTGCTAGCAACAATTTACGTTATTTGCTGAAAACATAAAATTTTCATAATTAATACATTCAACGGAATTTACATGTTACGCCTGTTGAGTTGAAATGACGATTCTGTACTCTCACGTTTGAAGTACGGACTGCCACGTGTACATATTGCAAGATTTTTAAAATCCACGTTTAGCCCCCTACTATGTTTCCACTGTGTAAGTATGTAGGGGCGTACCTCCAAAAGCGGCTTCCAACACGGCAAACAAAGACAGAAAAAGAAAAATGTGATTCCGACATCCCTGGCGGAACATGTAATAGACCCATTTCCCTAACAACTCACGTATACCACATCAAAGAGACCTGTTGCCACAATATAATATAAGCTTGTTAGCTTTCTTCTATAGCATGCATCTAAATCAGTACAAAAATAATGAAAACAGGAGAGAAAAAGTTTCAAAAAAATAACTCGTGTATATTCTAATTGTCTACTCTTTCATCCCCAACATTTATTATTTAACAAAACTTGTTTAGAAAGGACGGCACGCAACACGAACAAATGTTTCACGTCAACAGAGAAGTGGTGAATGTTTCTCAGCATTGAATTTCCTTTATCAAAAAAGTGCGCTGTGCGGACGGAGAAGAAAAGTAATTGTACGATAATGCAGCGAGTTTTTCCACTTTTTCTACTTTGAAAATTAACAAAAGTGCATGCACTGCATGCCTATCACTTAATTTCGCTAAGAAATGAAAGTCAATGTTTACTAGTTCACAAACACTGTATAACCAGGAAGATTAAATTAACAAGTTTTTTTTATAGTGTAATACGCTTTCAAATAGCAGCTAAACTGTTAACTGAAAAACTTAATGGAGTTAAAGGGAGATACAGATAACAACAAATATGCATTCCTTAAATTGCTCGGCAGTAATTTGTACAATTTGTTTACACATATTTAACCAATTTAATTTCTTAGTGATGTGTGTGATATACAAAGGGGAACTTTCAGTCGAAACCTACCAACTACAATAGAGACACTAAAATAAAATTTGGGTTAATTAGTTGAAGTAAATGGGAGTGCGCGCATGAATACAATCTCTCAATAGGAATGTTTGAAAAGATAAATTTAAACAGCACGATCTTTATATGGCAATCTTATGTCTATCTATTTCCACTGGATCCTGAGTGGGGAGGTACAGATGTCATCACTATATCGAACAGGAGTAGTATTGTCGTGTTCACTTGCTAAATAGCTACTTCTCTCATCATCACATCGTCTTAGTTAACAAGAAGCCACAGATTTTTTATAATTGTTAAACAGTTACTGAAATCAATTTATCTAAAGCATTGTGTTAATACGGAAATGGTAACTTTTAAATGTTTTTCGTTCATTTAATACAGTGGTTCAATGTATGGCATACTAATTAGCATAAATAATGTATTTTGCTGTGGTGTTATATTTTACTGTCTATAATATCATCAATATGAGTTAAAAAACCTTTATCGATATTCATATTATATTAACGCATGATATTATCGATTTAAACTAATTATTGCGATAACATTGTTGTCATTAAATAAGTTTTCTTTTCCTTGTGGGACATAGTACGTTTGTAAGCTTTGACGTGTGCGGATGCCATGTTGTTCTGGAAAGCCTGCTGAGAAAACTTAAACTTAGACCATATTTTAAATTTATTAGTTTCAATTAATTATAACTGCGTCGAGAAACATAATTTTTATTGCTGTAAGCAAAGCTTTAAGAGAAGGCTATTTATAAAAAATTATTCATCAGTCACGACGTTCTAAGCTTAACAGTTGTGGAAATTTGAGCGAATATGGCGAAACGCTCACAGTCATTTTCTTTTACAATACGAAGTTTTTACACTTTTATGACATAAATGCGTTGCTTTTCAGGAAACCATCTTGGCCAAGTTAACTATCACTTTACCGTTGAACCTGTGTGTTTTTTGTTCAGATCACATGGCCTAATCTATTATTGTGTATGTGTAAAATTAAGATACGACTTATTATAACAGAAAATATTTTCCATTCGGAAATGTACTTTAATGCATTTGTCGTACTAACCTAAAATAGGGTAAGATATAGGCATTCGGTACTGTAAAACAAATAACACATTGGCCTCAAATGANGTGTTTTTTGTTCAGATCACATGGCCTAATCTATTATTGTGTATGTGTAAAATTAAGATACGACTTATTATAACAGAAAATATTTTCCATTCGGAAATGTACTTTAATGCATCTGTCGTACTAACCTAAAATAGGGTAAGATATAGGCATTCGGTACTGTAAAACAAATAACACATTGGCCTCAAATGATATAACTAAATAGGGTTTTGTAAAATGTTTCATCATCTTTCATTCGAATGGTTAATCATTATTAATGTTAACTAATTATTTAAATTTCAAATCTCGCAGTTTAACCATTTCTGTATAATTCTGTTTAATTTTAAATAAATAATTGCAATGTTTTAGACGTACAAATTTTCTGAATAACGTTGCTCAATACTCGATCATTTTCTAATTAAAAAGTACTTATTCTCCAAAATAAGAAATTTTGTACCTTCGGAATGAAACGTTTTGACAAAATACTGTTTTTGCTTTTCTCTCTGCGGTGTGTTTATATACACTTAGGTAATCTAAGTTCCATTTTGATCTGTACCTGAGGAATTCGACGTGACACAGTAGAGAAATACTTATAAACAAATCTTTAACTTCTGGCATGTTTCAGTGTCCGTGAACGATGCAGAGGTGATGGGTTCATAGGATTCGCCCATAATAACAAAACTAGAAAAAAGCGTCTGAGAATACTTATTAATAATCAAAGTCTTCTCCAAGGAAGGCGCAGCTTCGATTTTTATTTTCAACTTGTTATTCCAACCCGTATCTTGTGTGTATAAAAAAAGATAGCCCATCTGTGAGGCAGCGGAATTTATGCCCATGACATTTTTATCGCCGCATACAAATGGTGTGGATGTGTTAGTTCTGTAGCAAAAAGCGGCCGCTTTGCGATATGGATCACCTTTCCTTTCCTTCTCTGTAAAAGAAGGCTTTCAGATTAAGGTGCATGGCCAGTCCTCAGCCAGATTGTTCCCCACAGGCCGCGTGACAAATTCACGTGAAAACCGTGTACGCGTGTTTTGCCTTCAGTATCACTTACGTGCCTTGCCTCGATGTTTCCGACTGAAGAAGGGAGACCTTCGCCGCAAATCCATACGTGCGCTGCGCGTGTTCCGCGAGACAACCGGCGCTGTTCAACCAACATTTTCACATGTCCAATATGATATTTTGAAAACGCATACATTACCACACATTTTGCTCATTAAATCTTAATAATACTACATCTGATAATAACATATTGTATGTTTGCTCTACTAGGTTTCCGCTTATTTCACAGAAACCGTAGATCAACAAAAATAAACCTTGCTAAGGAATTTGTATAAATATTTGAAAATGGATTTAAACTCTTATCAAAACACAGAATTAGAAGTTAAACATCCTAAATCTAGAAAAATAGTACAGTTTATTTATTAAACGTGGTGAAAAATACGACGAAAATCAAAGTCTGTGTAATATACTTAAATTAATCCCTGGCGGTATGAAGAGAATATACATATTCATATATATATATAATACAAATACACAATTAATAACAGAACAGTGGATTAGAGATACGCAGGGGTAAATTGACATGCAATCGTAAAAATTGCTTCAACGTATTAAAATAGCTTGAAAATATTATACATTAACGCTGGAATAATACACGTTTTGTGGTGTAAAAACAGCACTTTCAACGCTTTGCAAACAATAAATACGTTTTTCATCAAAAATTATAATTTTCCAGGATGTGCGCATGTTTACGCCTGCCTGGCGGGATTATAGTAAGCAATAAGCAAAATTAAGCAGTAACAAACTAATAAAAAAATAATGTTAACGAATTAATGAATTACAGAAATTAAATAAATTACAAAACTGGCTAGAAAATGATTTATACTGTAATATTTATTATCCTTTTAAACCTACTTCCCGAAGGAAACAACGTCTTATGATATCACCTGATTGTATGTCTGGAAGGAATGCTCCCCTTAATAACTTTAAAACCCGTGAAGCGAATTTTACCTAACTGGATTCACATATAGCATGTAGCAAGTTCATCCGACTTTTAGAAATTTAGATGAATTCAGGTACTTGTTTTCAAAATGTCGCCAATTTTAAATATTTAGGGACCTGTATAATATCTCGGAAATCATCGTACCTATTTAAACCAAATTTGGAACGTTGATTGAACATGTTGTAAACATTTAATTTAGGAAGCGGTAATGTTATGGTTTGATCATTTCGTAAGGGAGTGGAACATAAAAAACCAAGCTTTTACATTATATCTCGTGAACAACTCCACCGATTCATGTTAAATTTAGCATATAAATATTACTATTGTAGGCCATCTTTATACTTTACAATTAAATTGATAAAGCACATAATTTCTTAATGGCGGCCATATAAAATTTTAGGGTTTATTTGCTGTATCTACCGTGCCATTTGGACAATTTCGAACGCACTTGGTATGCTGATAGTATATATCACGAGTATCAAATGTGTCAATACCTATACTCTTGTCCGCCATTTTGTAGGATAACCTTTAAATTAGAATCGAGTTTATATTTCGTATCTCGGAAAAAATTTTAACGATAGTTACCGAATTTGGTAATGAAGTAATAGTATAGAAGTTTATGTAAAATAACATGTTTTAGTAACTCGGACACTAATTAAAAAATTTGGGGGCCAAATAAACATTTTAGATTACTGTTCTCTATCCTCAAAACCATGTAACAAATTTCTACTTTACTTTGTATTCTTGCTGTATTTATTACAACCATCAAATGTATATACCCAGAGCCTCTTTTGTCCACCATTTTTGAAGATAGAGGCACGCAAATAAATCAAGTTTTGTCATTTCTTAGAAACGAAAATCAACCTATTGCTATAAAATATGGTAGACCAGTAGTAGTACTACAAAAGGCTTTGTAAAATTACATTTTACAAGTTTGCTGGACACTTATTTTCGAAATTTAAACTTAACTTATGCTGGCAGTATATTTTACATCAATAAAATGTGTCTTCACAGAGCCTATTTTTTTCCATTATTTTTAGATAATGCTGAATGAATAAATATAGTTTGGTCATATCTCGTGAAATAATCAATTTATATCTACCTAATTTGACAAACTAGTAGTACTTTGGAAGACCATGTAAACAACTCGTTCAATGAGGGTCTAATATTTATTTTCAAAATTGCGACCTTGATAAATAATTAAATTTATTTTATAGAATGTGTCAATACATAACAATCTTGTTCACCATTACTCAAAATAGCGCCACATAAAAAAAATTAACTTTTACACCATATGTCAGTGACCAATCAACCGATTCCCGCCCAATTTTGTTAACAAATAGTGCTACTGAAGGCCACGTAACTTATACATTTTATGTGTGTGTGTGTGACTGGCATTATCGTAAATAATATTATAAATGCGAAAGTTTATTTGTTTGGCCTTCTTTTACGTCGCAACAGAGCAACGGATTGACATGATTTTTTGTACGGAGATAGTTGAAGGGCCGGAAAGTGGCATATGCTGCTTTTTATCCCGAAAAAATATCTCATTTCATTAGGAAAAAATGTTTAGTAAAAATAGTACTCGGGGTACAATTCTGCGTCAATGTAAGTTGTTAGTGTGGGACGATGTCGCAACAAAGCAACGGATCAACGTGATTTTTTGCAAAAGATAAAAATGGATGGCCGGGTAGTGACATAGGCCACTTTTTATCCCGAGAAAATAACACATTCCCTTGGGGGAAATTCTTATTGGAAAATGAAAAAAGTACACAAACGGAATAACAAATCAACGTCGAAACCGAGCAACAGATCGACGTAATTTCTTTCACAAAAATAGTTGGAGGGCTGAAAGGTGATAGTAGCTACTTTTTATGGTGAGAAAATATTCAAAATATTTATAAACGATAATAGTGAATCAAGTCGGAAAAAGTTTGCCGCCAGTGCGCTCTCTTGCAATAAGCGGTCTAAACCGCGAAAGATGAAACAATATCATGTAGTAAATAATTGTGTAGAATAAAAATTACACTAAAAAAACTCCGCGTAAGTATATATTTATCTATAACAAAGAAATACTAATCAGTGTTTTTACCATTTAATTCACCGAGACGTTGAGATTTATGTGTGTGTAGAGTATAGAAGATTAACACTAAGTAAAATTCAACTCTTTTTTTTAAAAAAAACCTAAACAATAATTCTGTAGTCCACGCTAGTGGAGTCGTGGGTACAAGTAGTTAATAATATGATAACAATATAAATAACTAGCTGTGCTTGCTGCTCCGCTTGCGTGGACAACAAAATTATTGTTCATGTTTTTTTTTCAAATAAAGTAAAATTTTACTTAGTGTTAATCTTCTATACTTTATACATATTATAAAACTCAACGTCTCGGTGTATTAAATAGCAAAAAACACTTATTAGTATTTCTCTGTTATAGATAGATATATGCCACCGCGGAGTTTTTTTTAGGTCTTTTTATTCTACACAATTCTTTACTACATGATATTGTTTCATCTTTAACGGTTTAGACAGCGTATTACAAGAGAGCGCACTGGTGGCAAACTTTTTTCCGACTCGATTTGCTATTATCGTGAGTGAATTTTTTTGAGATATTTTCTCGCAATAAAAAGTAGCCAATATCACCTTTCAGCCCTCCAACTGTTTCTGTGAAAGAAATTACTTCGATCTGTTGCTCGGTTTCGACTTTGCATTGTTATTCCGTTTGTGTACTTTTCCATTTTCCAATAAGAATTTCCCCGAGGGATTGAGATATTTTCTCAGGATAAAACGTAGCTAACGTCACTTCCCGGCCCTCAACTATCGCTGTACAAAAATTACATCAATCCGTTCCTCCGTTGCGACGTGAAGGGAAAAACAAACAAACAAACACACTTTCGTATTTATAATATTAGTTAGGATTCAGATAAGTTGTTATAATTATTAAATTATTAAACATATTTAATTCTTTCTTTTTATGCTGAAAGTATCATTTAGAAGCATCAAATATTCTTTCAGATTCCCTCTATTAGCCGCATTTTTGGAAGAAAGTGCCTAGTGATAGAATGTAACAGTTATACCGTATCTAGAGAACCAACCAACTAATCCCCACCAAATTTTTCACATAAGTAGTATTTCAGTAGGCCATGTAAACTGACATGTTTTAAATGGGTTAGATTTTTTTTCAGAATTGAGGCAATATAAATTATATTTATAGTATATCATATGTATTTAATTATTTCACAAAAATTCACCCAACCTTAGTATGCTGGCAGTATCTATTATAATAATAAGAAATGTCTGAACTGAGATTGTTTTTAACCTATTTTGTATGGTACCACCAAATGAGAAACCAAAACTTTTATGCCATATCTCGGGAACCAGTGAACATATTTTCACCAAATTCTGCACACAATTAGTGCTACGGTGACCTATGTAAAATTACATGATTTAAGTGATTCACACACTTGTTTTCAAAATGATTTTCTTGCAAATATTTTGGTTCAGTTGAGAGATTTAGGTGGCTCTTATGCAACGAGGTCTTGAGAGCCGATAATGGTGAAATGAAATGAGAAGGGAGCAGAGCTGGAATGCACGGGCGGGGAGAACGGGAGATCCACGATAATACCCGCCGACCAGAGGCTTCGTCCGGCACGATTCCCACATGCGAAAATCCGGGAGTGGCCCAGCTGGGGATTGAGTGTAGTTCGCCTTGTTGGTAGGCGAGCAGTTTAACCGTTCAGTCATCGCGGCCCCTGTAAATATTCGAGATTCTGGGTCCCAGAATACAAACAATTTTGACTGATTACAGCCAAAGTTGTTCCTCCGAATCCTACTTCCGTGATATAGTTGGTTTTACGCCATTTTTTTGGTACGAATTGTTCTGGGTTCAAGTCTCGGAATATACGCGGGTATTTTTAATCGTCTTAGTATTGGATTTATTTCTAGTTGCATCTCATCTATAATGATATTGCTGTCAACGTAATTTCTACTCAAATATCATTTAACTTTTTAAGAAAGTCGTCAAACTTATTTCCATCCTTGTAGAGGAAATTGGGCTCATTAGTTACATTTGTAACTTCTTGTTTATAAAATAAATTTGTTGAACGAAATTATTTAAATAAAAACAATATTTTATTCACTAATACTAAAGGTAAAGGTCGCCCTATGCTTTTTCTCTTGGGAAATAAATATTTGGACTGTACAGGGTGATTCTAAAATCATGGGACAAACATTGAGGGGTCGTAGAGCTCACTAAAAAAAACAATTGTTGTTTAGGAATATATGGGCGGAAGTGACGCGTTGAGGCACAAACACAAAAATAACACACGAAATGGAACACAGTATTTATTTACAACGTCGCCGCTAAATGCCTTTTTACAGTAATGTTTATAACAATTGCTCAAAATTACTACCACCGACAGTAATGCAAGCTTGGTAGCGCCGGTGGAGTGATTGGCGAACAGATTCAAATACGCCGGGTATTTCACGCACGCGTGCAGCCGCACAGGATAGTCGAACGACGAGGTCTTCAATGGAATCAACTGGAGTCTCGTAAATGAGGGCTTTCAAATGCCCCCATAGGACAAATCGAGACTCGATAAATCTGGCGATCGTGGTGGCCGTTGATGTGTTATGTTTTTGTGTTTGTGCCTCAACGCGTCACTTCCGTCCATATATTCCTATACAAAAATAGTTTGTTTTAGTAAGCTGTACCACCCCTCAAAGTTAGTCATATGATTTTCGAATCATCCTGTATATATGAAATGTACGAGACCATACATTTTTTAAATGTTATATTTTCGATTTTCTTATAATCACGATATTGTTTAAAAGTTTGCTTGCATTTGTCAAAATATTTATAAAACAAGGTTATCGTTAGTAACATGTATAACGCCGTTATCTAAACTTAACCTTGGTATCGGCTATAGATGATACGCCAGAGGCTGGGAGGTAGCCCAGGTGATGAAATGAGTGCTGTCCCTGGGTCGTCAAGGTAGGATGATTGCCTTCCGCAGCGTCTTGAACAATTCCGAGGATCCATGGCGGTAATTGAGACGAAATTCTCTGAGTGAGGTGAATTTTTTTTTAATCACAGTACTAGCCCCACATATTGGTGAACAGAATTTTCACAAATTTATCCATTAAAATAGCATTTGTGAAGTTAATGTTATTTGGTTCATATTTGAACCATGAAAAATTGTCAAAACAACCAATAATTAAAATATTTCAGAAAAAAACTATATATATACTAAGTACTGGTTAAATAAAATGTAAAGTTTTAATTTATTATCTTTTTTTATGGTTGGCACAGCTGGGCGAATTATTAAACTTATTCATTCCCGTACGAGCGTAGAGGTACCCAACTCACAAAGTTGTTGTCGATTATTGTATCTCTTTTTGGTGGCTGATAACATTGAAACATTACAGTTATATCCTCGAGCTGTAGCCTGTCAAATTCAGAGCAGAGTCCAACCTGCCTGAAACAATAAACTATAAGGGCAAGAACATATTGATTAATAATTTACGTTAGTCTTAATGGAGCGCATAAAAATGTGCTTTATAAATTTACTGCATAACCCAATGTAATATACATTATGTTATAATATATCTGATAAGTGGATTTATTTATGTATACGTAAATTATAATTACGACTTACATAAAATATGCTTTACAAAATAATTAATATTACCAAATAAGCAGTAATTTTAATAATGCATATCTTACGAGAACAGTATCATACATTTAACAAGGCTTTTTTATATTGATAAAAAATAATAATTTTAAATAAAATATTTTCAAAGAAATTTAAATTAACAAAATGAAAGGAGGCCAGGTAAAATTCCTAACCACAATATAACAAAAATTCCTATGTATTGCTGAGAACATATTTCTGGTCACTTTTGCATATTATTTCAAATTTTATGTTAGTGTTAATTCAAACATTATGCAAGTTTCATTTGACACTTTTCAAAAGTTGTTCAGCGACATTCTTGAAACATGATTAATAAAATGCAGTGTTTCCAGTAAAGCTTACCGTGTCTCGTATCAAAATCTCTGTATGGTCTACATGAGATACGTAATTTTTTCAAGAGGTTTCTGAGATACAGCCAACTGAAGACTTAACCTGAAAAGAGTATACAATTACTCCTAAAAAATAAGATATAACTTTTAGTTTACTTTTGATAACCAGTTCCCTATAACTTTACGAAGGTAAAAAATATTGTTTTTAACGATTTCGATGAAATCTGCAACGCACCTGCCAGCTGCATAGGCGCTTTGATGTTCTGAGCTAGTTTCCGCGTCCAAAATTCCTTAATGTTATCACTAAGCAAAAGCACACACAGTTTCCGTGTTTTCACATGATTTATGTTTTAAATGCCACATATTGATATCGATAACCAGTGACTTTAAAAACTCTGAGAGTTAGGGCAAAAAAGGGTAATGGGGATAGACATTTATATTCTTTTTAATATTCAAATATATTTCAGTGCTGACTGAAACCAGTCGTAGATATTTGAATTACAATAAAGTAACCAATAACGGTAAAATTATTATATTGGCATCCCATTTATGCCAGTATCAAGGGTTTTACTTATCTGACACAACAGAACACTACAAATTATATTACGCCAACAAAAGACGTTATTATCGTTGACGCCAAAAAAAAATCGAAAGTGTCCATTTCACTGACTGTGAAAATAATATCGATCATGCCAATGAAGTCAATGATACCAAAATATTAATACAGTCATATTTGAAAATAATATTTTGAGCCTTATTTCTTTTGAAAGATAGGTTACATGCTAATGTCTGTCTGAATGTATGTCTGTCACCCATAATACATTAAAATTCGAGAACCGAATTTCAACTAACTCGTAACACATACGGTACTGAGTACGAGAATTCATATTATATAGTTTTCGACTACACAAAATACTTATTTTCCAAATGGTGGCCATTTTTAAATTAAGGGTTATATGTCTTATCTCTGGAAACGTTGAACCGATTTAAACCAATTTTGGTATGATGACAGTGCATGGTGAGTCACGTAAACACAAAAAATTTCAATAAATAACGCTCTCATTTTCAAATTGGTGGCTCAATAAACATTTCAGTTTAATTTTCCCTACACTATTCTATTCGACCGATTTCGAACATATTTGGTATAGAAAAAGTATATATTAATATTATTAAATGCGCTTTTACATAGTCTCTTTTATTCGCCAATTTGTAAGATATCGCCAAATTTATTAATTAATTGTTTCATGAGATGTCTCGTGAAAAAATTCGCCGATCGCTACCACAATTAACAAATGATTAGTACTACGATAATTCTTTTAAATTAAAATGTCTTAAGATACCTGTAAACACTTTCTTTTCAAAATAGTGGCCATGTTAACATATAAGCATAGAATATTATATCTACGAAACCATGTAACCAATTTCCACATAACTTTGTATGATGGTAAAATATATATATGCAAACATAAAATGAGCTAATATATAAACTCTTTGGTCTGCCGTTTTGGAAGTTACCACCACATGAAAATTAAGCTTTTGCGCCCTATGTCGGGAGTCAATTAATTAATTTTTAACTACTTCAGTGAACGAGTTATACTTTTGTAGTCGACCTAAATGTATACGACTTAGAGAGCAGTCAAAATTAATATTTTATGTAAGTGTACCATATGTCCCAAACAATTTCAACCAAACTTTATATACTGTCAGTATGTAAGACAAACATCGGATGTGCTAATACATTTCAATTATATCCGCCATTTATTAAAATAGCGGCACATGAGAAAATAGTGTTTCTATACGATATATCGCGGAAAAATCAACCGATTAATACTAAAACTGTTTATGCGAGTGTTGTAATGGTGAGTCCTGTAAAATTTCATGTTTTTTGATGGTAAGAAATTTTTTCAATGGAGGCAATTTTGATAACTACCTTTTACCTACTAAACCAACTTACAAAATAAAACAATCAATTTTACGTTAAGAGAATTTATATGAAGCATCATATATGCTTATACAGAGCATCTTTTATAGGAATTTTTGTGCGATAGTGCCAAATTGCTTTAATATCATATCTCGAGAACCAATAAACTGTTTCCGCCCAAATTTTTCACACAACAAGCGCAACTGCAGGCCACATAACCTTGCATGTTTTAATTGGCGTAGGCATTTATTTTTCAAAACGACTGCACCGTAAATATATCATGTTAGAAAACGCTATCTACTGAAACATTACACTGATTACAACATAAGTTGACGCTCCGAATCCAACCTGCGCAATGTAGTTAGTTGTACGCTAGCTTACGGTACGATGGTTTCTGGGCTCGAGTCCCAGTAAAGACACGTACGTATTTTTAATTGCCTCAATAGAGTCGTATATGTTTTTGGTGCCATTTTTATTGAAATAGCTTCACAGTGAGACATCAAGTCCTTCCTACCATAAAAGCTAGAGGTCATCAAAATTATTCGCATTCATGTAGAAGAACGTAGTCTAATTAATTATATCTGCATCTTCTTGATTACTTTTAGAACAATTTATACAACTAGAACACATAACACGATCTACTCCGTGGAAAATTTTCAATGTTAAGTTAAGAATTTATTTCCTGTTGATTTTTAACTTGAGCAGTTAACAATAAACGGTTTAAATACAAGTGACCTCAAATATGTCTTTCAAAAGCCTGACTTAAAATAGCAAGGAAGGGAAACATTATTGCTACAAACCCAGGGGAGGGCTGACTCAGAATGTGAGCTCAGACTCACTTACATTGTGGCTCGGAGCTGACTTTAATGGATGACTTCGAAATAAGGTGGGGCTTAGTTGTTACAGCTGCTTTCATTGGAGCGTACTTGTGGTACTGCGGGTTACACAGAAGTAAACAACATGTGTGAGATACCGGACTATAGATGCTTTGGAAGTTTATATGAGGAAAAAAACATAAACTTATTTGAGAAAATTTAACAGAAGTTGCAAGAGATGATAATATAAGATTGTGTAATAATGTAACAATAGATGTGTGAATGACATAAAATAAAATGTATTATTTGTGAGACATTTTTCTGTAGCGGCATCGTGATACTTATCCCTCCATTATTCTGTGATCCATAAAATAACGGAAATTAAAGTTTTGTAAGTGAGTGATTTCATAACTTACAGTAGGGCTCGTTACCTTCTTCTTTTATTTTCTAGTTATCATTTAATATGCGGCTCTTCACATGTTCATAGAACATGTAACTGTTGGTGTTTTTCTTGAATTACCTGGTTAGCATAAAATTTTTGGTTCTTCATTTTGTTTATAAAATACGCTTACCATTTAAAAAGACTGTGTATAATGTCGTTAATATGACGCAAGCTCAGTTACTTTGAAATTATTAAACCAACAATTTGGAGGTATTTCGGAACCTATGTTTATATTTTAAAATATATACTACTTAGAAATATATTGAACCAAAAATACAATTTGTTTTGAAATATTGTATATAGATGTACGCCACACTGGAATGGAACATTACAATATATATTCGGTGAGCCAAATATTTTTAGAATTATGAAGTGTAATTTAAGACAGGCGTCGTCAGTTCAAACTTGCGACATGAGTTTAACATCTTAGCGAATATGACAACAGAAAATTATATGTTTTAAAATAATTTATTGCATAAATTACATTCTCATTTCATGCAGTATTAAAAACACTTTAAATATTACACCAATATTTTTATAAGGACCAGTGGTCTATTATACGAACTGTCTTTTTTCAGTCATATTAGTCGGAAGGGCTACTTTAAAATATTTAAAATTTGTGAGTATTTATAGGTTTAAAATGTATTTCAATTATATAACACACACCATTTGAAATACATAATTATACATCGAACAATAGTCAAGCAAGTTCAGAGGAGAGAGTATCTTATTTGATAAATGGTAATTTTTTTAAATATTACAGTCCTACCACACTCTGATAAACGAAGTTCTGTATTGTAACTCCTTCGTAATATTTTATGGAAATATATACGCATTCTTAACTTTTGTGTAACCGATGACACTTTTTTTTGGTTCATTTCACAGTTGTGTCTGCGAAAAATTACAGTAAAGTAGAAAGTTTATCTTTAAGAAATTAATGAGAAAAAGCATACATTTTGTGGGATCAGACGTTAACTGCAAAACCGGAAATGTATGGCTTGTTTTTCTGCATACTATTATGTTTCTAGCCGTTGTTATGAATTAAAATTTAAGTCAATTCACACCTATATACAAAAGTAAATATCTGCAATATACTTACACATATATATAGTATGTTAGGTAATTTTTGGGTAACATTTAAAAATCAGTTTTACAGATAACTCTTACTTCTATTCGGAAAGGTGTTACGGAAACTCTAAAAACAGCATTTAAGCTACTATGTTTCTACTTTTGGCGAAATCCAAAGCAACTTGAAACTGATCGGAAATGTGAATGTACGATCCGCGTAGTACAAATTACAACTGTTTCGTGTTGCGATTGTTCAGGCGAATGTTTGTTTAGCGGTGTGAAAATGATTGTATTACAATAACATAAAAGGGGGAAAAGATGCTAAAGGGAAATATGATTACGTATAACAGCCCATGTTTTACTAAACTCATTAAAACAAAATTGATCCCTATGAATGAACCGAGCGAGCACATCAAAGGTTCCACACAGCATTACCATAGTCCAACATGTGTCACATTTGCGTTTAATGTGGTTTACTCGCGCGGATGTACCGTTGGAGGCATACATGTCACTCCATCATTCATAGTTGCGAGACACCGAATAAGGCCTTAGCAGCAGCGTGAGCCAAAGAGTCAAGTTCAATTAACACACAACATGCCACGGCAGAGTATTTGACAAGCTTTCGCCTGGCTGGATGAGTTTGAGAGAGGCCGTGTCGCCGGCTTCCAAGAGTCATGTTGGGCGTTTTGGCTCATTGTTCGCCACTTGGACCGTTCTATTATGTGAGTCAGTTTTGATCTCAGTGTGAACAGGAGTGTACACACAATCGAGAAGGCTGTGGTCGACCCCGGCAAACCACCAGCAGGGAGGATTGTTTCATCATGCGACAGGCTGTAAGCACTCCGCGAGCGTCACTGCGCACCATCCAGGAACATGTCACAGGAGCTGGGGATAAGTCTGTGTCCACCAGGGACAAATCAAGGTGGCTAGCAGGGCGGGATAATTTGTCTCGATGTCCGTTGTGACATCTACCATTACGACCTGAGCATCGCCGTGCAAGTGTGACCTGACGGGAATGGGAAGCATGTCTGCTTGTGGGTTGTCGAAAAGTGGTGTTCAGAAACGAATTACGGTTCCGTCGGGGTACAGATGACTGCCGAATTCGAGTCTGGAGACTTCCTGGCAAGCGGAGTACCGTGATCCACGCTTCATTGTAAAGTGTCATATTGCCCCCAACGAGAGGTGTCGTGGTGTGGGATTCAATTTCCTTCTATTCCTATCCCACTGGTTGTGATTGAAGAAAACTTGACGGTGCTGTGATACATCCATGAAATTCTGCGATCGTGTGCCCTCCCTTTCCTGGTGCATCTTGACTACCCCATTTGCCAGCATGATAATGCCTGGATTTACGCAGCACGGGTATCTATAGACTGCTTTCGATAAGTCAACTTTCTCTGTTTGCCAGCAAGTTCTACAGACTTCTCGTCCATCGATAACATTTGGGATCAGGATGGTAACTTCAGTCAGCTGCAACTACAGCTGATTTGGAGGACCAGTTGCTCCAGCTGTGGGTTAACATTCTTTGGGAGAACATCCGACGTCTTTATGTCTCCGTGACTCACTGTATCGCAGCCTGTTTCCGTGCTATGGGCGGTCCAACACTAAGTGTATCCTGCAGGTGCTGGTCCTCTGTAACAAATGCTTGGCGTGGTAAAATATTTAGATGTTTGATGTACATATACATACGACCATGTCGTGTGCCTGTACCCATTTGCGTACACCTACAGTGGTACCTACAGGTTGTTCAATTTTTTTTGCAAATTATTATATTACTCAACACAATTAATATAATAAGATTCCATAGTACGTATTGGCCATCTGGCAGTGTACAATGGACAAGCTGTTCCCCCCACAGTATACAGCCTCCACATTGCCGTCATGTAACACCGGGACATCAGGAGGCGAGTACCCCTCGTGGTCCATTAAAAGTCCCATTTGCCTATAGATGTTGACTGCATGATAGTGTGGCGAATAACAGGATACGATATAATTAACTATACAGCTTCGTATTTTCAGCTTCGCATAAACATAGTGTGCTTCTAATAATAACTTGAAACACACCTTGATTCAACTAGAAGTAGATTTATTAGTTTACTTGGTAAATGACTGGAAAAAAACTGACAGAATTAAAACTATATAAATTTCCTTCGTATTGAGTGAAGGATTTATGTGTTGCTTCAGTACATACTAGCGTGTCCCTTTGTAATAAAACCACCCAGTTTCTTACTGTATAGGAAGCCATGCGTTACTAACATTGAAAATATGGTTTTCCAATCCTCTTCGAAATTGAAGCAGTATTGAATGGTATGTTCTTTACTAATACATCTCAACATATACTAAAACGTTAAAGGCGAGGGAGTAGTTAGAAAGTATACATTTATATGCATATGCTTGTACATAGTTCTTGAAGTATACACAAACATAGAGGAAAGTATAAGTTCTCAAATTCATTTCTTAAAATTTATCGTGTAGGTTTATCTTAGTCTACAGTTAGTATGAAAATAAATATTTAATTCAGAACATGTTTATAAATACACTGCAAGCCATTAAATTGGAACACCAAGAAGGATAAACCTGAACGACCCCACATTGCAGTAATACGTAGAGCAGGGCAGGAAAACGACGTGATTAGTTATTGAGCCAAGTGGTGCAGCACGCGTGCTAATGGCAACAATGCTAAGCGATGTATAATTTGAAGTTGGGGAGCTGCTGAAATGGAGTAATGGTCTGAGGTGCCGCAGGATTCTAGTCCCGTTCGCACCTAGTCGGTATTGCTGATACGCTGACCAGCGACCGTCACATCGCGGTGGTTTTGGAGCCTGTTGCTTTCACCTTTCTTCAGTGCCAGCCTAGGGCACTGAACCAACAGGACATTGTGCGACCACATGTGACACATGCCGTCCAGTGTTTCCTGGATGACCGCCATATACACGGCTTCCTTGGCCTGCACGTTCACAACAATATCTCTTGCCCATCGAAAACGCGTGCTCCATGGTCGGACAATGACTGCCCTGTCTCAGGACGACCGCGGTCACACAGGATGAACGTTGGGCTCGCATTGAAGTAGCATGGGCGGAGATGTCCAAGTTATCTTCCTCTCAGTGCCGCATCGTGTAGCGGTGTTTATGTTGCCCGTAGTCGGGCCACACAGTAATGATTTCACAATGTTATATACTTCATATCGATCTCTAATAGTTATCATGCCCCCTCTGAATGATGCGTTTTCTGTCAAATAAATCTTGTTGTAATAGCTCACACCATTAATGCTTTGCAATTTGACTGGCTAGCATTGTATAATGTTAATATAAAATTTTTTACATCATTTTTATATTTATTTTATCTAATTGAACTGGGTTGTATGGTCAGTTGAAAAACATAGTTTATAAGTTTTTGAATTAAAGGCCATACTAGGCAATAATGTGCGCTGTTTTCAGTTTTAAGAAATATTTATACTGGAATGTTGAAATTATTGACTTTTTCCTTTCAAATTCAATTTCTGAATATATACAGAAATATGTGACTGTGTATGTCATAAATATAAACGGTTTCAAACTTTCTTAAACCACTGCAAGGACACTGCTTCTATTGTTTTCTAACTCCTGCATCCAAAGAATAAATATTTGTTTGTGTGGGTTACTGCGTTGGTCGAAACAGCAACTGTTTTATCACACACTAGGAACGGAGACTCCATCTTCACTTCGTCAGGGACGAAGCTGAGTTATCACGATTTCTCATGTTTCATATTTTAATATTTCAACTGTGGTTTTCAGTCGGAAGGTCAACATCGTTTATTAATTTAAGAGGATGACAGACAGTCGAATAAGTTCCAAGGATTGGTGGTCATAAATACTCTCCTCCTTTTCTTGGAAACATTCGGCACATGTTATCTCTTAGGTTCTGGGTTTAAATATCATACAATGTGACAGTTCCATGTACAGGGCTTGAGGTCAAATGCGTAGCGGGCGTTCAAGTCATCATACATAGAAGAAGAATCAAGGACATTCCAAATTTTATTGCTAAATAATTATCTGAAATTTTTCAATACTTTCCTTTACCTGTGTGTTACGAACACTTTGCGAACAAATGCAAAATTCCTTTCTAAAGCAACATCAGCAAGTGTTGGAATTTATTTCATTACTGGGATATGATCACGTGAGAGTATCGTTTTGATTTTCTCAGTGTTCTGTCATATGTTCATACAAAATGCATTGTAAAATTTCCTTTTATTTAGGCATAAGCGAGGCACCTTGCTAAAGCAGCACCAGAAATGTTTCGTAAACCAGATGAGTGGTTCTTGAAGTTTTCCGCGATGTGCTTACCAGGGGGTGATGTGTCGCTGGGTATCGACGACGTCGGTGAGACTGTCTGCAGTTCGAGTCCGATCATGTGAGTGAGGGGTCGATTATGAGTTATCAAGAGTGCGGACGCCTGACTCGAGGCTTTCGCAGCTTGTCTGATAGCAACATCCATGTGCGCTTTGACATAATATCTATGAAGAATTCAAAGACCATTAATCTTTGGCGTCATCAAAGTCCAAGCCAAGGTTTTCTTCTTAATATTAAAAAATTTAAAATTAATTGAAAACGCAATATTTTAGTTATTTTTAAATTTTAATGTGCACACAGTTTTGTTATTCTTAATTCTTCTTCGCCTTTGAGAAACTTTTGGCCCAGTTACACATACGATTCGTAACCATCTTATCCTATGGGTTATACTTTACAATAATTGAACTAATGAATTCTCGCCTTTTTTGGGCATGGTGTTATTCGTGCAATGCTTCGCGATGTGTTTTGCAACTTGTTTGTGTACTCACGACATGTTTGCCACGCGATTCACAATGTATTGTAAAACAATTTTTTTGTACTTTTACAAAAATAATAGTTGGAAACTAGTTGCCGAAATATTTTAACTAACACTACAAAGAAATCTTCGTAAACATTGCATGATGTTGCTTTAACAATGTACAGGACATATTCAGTATTTGTACAAAAGGTACTGTAATATGCCGTTGGATATCCTGCAGATTACTACAATGTGTAGAGTAAATTTTAAATTATTTACCTGCAAAGGACATAAAATTGTTTGTATATCTACAAAGTAATTTCTCTGCTTGATGATGCACAGTGGTTTTTATGTTATAAAAACTGTAGATATGCCAGGACTGCAGAGAATACAATCTGTAAGGCTCAGGCAGGCAGACCCCAACCCAATAAGAGTTCAAAAACCCTGAAAGGGGTGATGGGGGATTGGTATTGTATTCATTTTCATGCGAAGCAATTATACTAACCACTACGCCACAAGCTCATCCATGCGTAGTGTATTATTTCTGTTGGTTATATTTACTTTCACTAATTTTATCTCGTGTTAATGTGCAGTGTTTTGTCGTCAAAAGAGAACAATAATAAGTTTTTACAGAGCTCGTGTCGGAACTCTAATTAGTTTGACACTTAATTACAACGAGTGTTTAAGTCCCAAGTAAAAAATGTAACTTTGTACGAGCGGGAAAAAATTAATGCTGCAATAGCTTTCGAATTTTTCGCTGTGCTTTTAATTACAGTTGCCTTATGTTGCTTTTTTTTTTTTTTGTGAATTTACTCGTATTCTGCAACACTTTTTTTGCATCTTTCTGTCTCGTTGAACGTGAACATGAATTAAGAAATAGTTCTCAACCGTTCTTTAAAGATTTAAGAGAAAAATACATTGTGCTGTTATTAAATGTATGATGCAAACCAGTAACTAACGGGAACACATTCTTCTCAAATCACATCAACATGTACTTTGCCCTGCCTTACGAGGTAAGAAGTGGCCCTCCTGACAAGTGGGTTCTCGGAAGTGACGACTCATCTACCATTAGCACATATTTTACTTGAACTCCTGAGATAGTATCAGCAGTAAACCGAAAATAAATATTTATTCCATAATTTTTGTATAGCACTACATCTGTTGTTCTTGTAAGCGTAGAAATACAACAGTTTAACAAGTATTAATTTTTTTGAAAAGTTACACAATATAGTTTAACTATAAAAATTCCCAACTTAGTTTACAACAAGTTATTTTCTGTGGGTTCTTCACTTTGTGATTCGCTTTGTAGATACCTACGCGAAGTTGTTTCCGTGACATGTTGCGAATTAAGAAAATAAAATATGTGAACAGAATTTATCGTGCGATATTTATCTATGATAACTCCATCATGAGGTTCGCAATGGAGATATTCTCGACCCACTCATGCATTTCAATTAGTGGGTTTACTGTGACAAATAAATTAAAGAATGTAGAAGTTGACAAGAATACTAAGCGCAAAATTTTGTACGATTTCTAATGAACATAGTGAACGACTCTAGACACTGGATCACTATACACATAGAGAAGTTAATTAACATAATACTGACATATTTTCAGTTATTTAAGAGCTGAAATAAGAGGGTTTTATCGAATGAGACAATTAGGGACTTATTCCACGAACTGCAAGCGTCTGATTAATGGGAAGTACCAGTGTACTAAATGAGTGAAAAATATATTTGAGTTTTAAGAAACTGCTTGTTTATTTAATTTTACCACTTCCTGCTTCTTTTCTAATATAATTCTTAATGCAGTATTCTTTGTACTCAAAAGTTACAATAACTTGACCTTCAGGGCACAAGTGAGCAAAGAATTTGATTATCCGTTAAATATGACTAAGGAATGTTTGAGGAATATTAGAGGAATATTTGAGCATTTTTAAGGAAGGTTTTTAGAATCTTTCAGAATTGAATATACTGAGTAATGTCTGATAACACGTATTAAATTTAATATTCTTGTAGAAAGTGTTTACTCATAATGTGTCACACCAAGAAGTCGGAATGGCAAGTAATTTCTAAAATCTGTGTGTGGTAACTCTTTCCGTTGTTAATAAAATACTTTTAAACAACCAAAATTAATGCAATTAACAAAAACTTTTTTTATGCTGTTCTGAAATCCAAATTCACATCATAAAATGACCGTGTGTTTAATTAGTTTACTGATATTGTAGCAAAATTNTCACACCAAGAAGTCGGAATGGCAAGTAATTTCTAAAATCTGTGTGTGGTAACTCTTTCCGTTGTTAATAAAATACCTTTAAACAACCAAAATTAATGCAATTAACAAAAACTTTTTTTATGTTGTTCTGAAATCCAAATTCACATCATAAAATGACCGTGTGTTTAATTAGTTTACTGATATTGTAGCAAAATTCGANCTGTTCTGAAATCCAAATTCACATCATAAAATGACCGTGTGTTTAATTAGTTTACTGATATTGTAGCAAAATTCGATTTAAGTAATCTCAGTACATCTATTATCAATCGTGTTGACCTCATTAATTAAGATATAAATAATTTAAAATAANCGATTTAAGTAATCTCAGTACATCTATTATCAATCGTGTTGACCTCATTAATTAAGATATAAATAATTTAAAATAAGAGTATTTTACATTTTTTATTTGTCGGCAAAACGAAATAAAAATAATATGTATATATATTAGATGACAACATCAAATTCTGAAATATTTTAATGGACAATACTATTTATAAAATATTTTTTTTTAAATATAAATTTACTCAACAACGATGGTAAAGAGATTTTTATGGGACTAAAATTAATTTGATTACAGTAAACCTATAGACGTCATTGAAGGCGATATTTTAACTTTCAAAGTGAGTAAGACCAAAATTGCTAATTACGTAAATGGTTATTGACAACAATAGGAATATTCGTAAAATATAAGGAGTAAATAACACTGTACTACAATTTCAGTTATAATTAATTGTGAATAAATTAATAACGATTAGTGTTTGAAGTGTAAGAAAGTTACTGACAATAATAACATAAAATTAGAAAATACAGGTATTAGAAAAGCAATTCAATAACGTACACATGTATTTTGCAAATGAAAAATTAACATTCTTGATCAAAATTGAACATATTATTATATTAATGATTTTTTACAAGCCTATAAGAAAAAAATTTCCTAAGAGATAAGTTATCAGATTAAGTATAGATTACTTACGGCAAATCTTTTTAGTTGAAATGGATACTGTAAAGTTAATAGCCATCACATCTATTAACAAAGGTTTTAATTATATATTAACAATCATCGATGTTGTTATAAGTTTACATTTTCTGTACCTATTTAAGTTAAAACAGCTACAAATATTATCAGTTTATTACAATCTATATTAATAAAAAAACAAATAATTTACAAACTGACAATGGTAAAGAATTTTATAACAAATGTTCCATGTTCTGCAAAAATCGTTATACATTATTAAACATTTGTAGAACTTAAAACAAATGTGATTGAGAGATTTAATAGTAAATTAAAACATATAATGTAGAAGACATTTTATTTTAATGGAAAATATAAATGGGTAGATATTGCAGAAAGTTTAATAAAACATTACAATAACACAAAGCGAAGCCCATTGAAGTTAATAAAAATTATGAAAAAATATTGGAAAATTCAGGGGATAAAATTTGTAACTGCTGAACCCAAATACAAATTTGATGATATTGTTGGAACAAGGAAATCGAAGATAATATATAAAAATTGATGCACATGGTCAACATAATTGTTAACTGTTGACAATGTATTAAAGCAAAATGTACCAAAATATATCTTAAATGACTCAGATCGTGAACAAATGAAAGGTAGTTGTAATGAAAAAGAAATTTTGGAGACTGATTATTCCACTTAATATTTAGTTGTAAAAATATTAAAAACCAAAGACGAAAAATATTTTTTTATGGTGTGGATTTGATAACTTACACAATAGTTGCTTCAAAAAATTATAGGCTCATATAGATTCATCCTTTGTAAAATTTTCAATATCTGCCTTTAAATTAAAAAAATGACCTTTGGATTTATCTTTTTAATTACAATGAACGAATTATTCCAAACAGATATTTTTTAACTATGTTGTAAGCCTCTTTACTTCAATTTTCTCGATAGTCTCCCTTGAAAATTATTATCGTCTTCACAGCCATTGTAGACTTCAGTGATAAATTCTGAAAATTCTTGTATAGGTATATCGTCTTTTACAGCTTTGCTTAAAACGTCAATTTTTTTACCTCTTTCTATTTTAGTCATCAATATGTGTTCAAAAATTAATGATTAAGGAACAATTACAAGTTTATACATATTATGGATAATATATAATATCTTTCATCATTTATCACGCTGATAAAGTCATTGTTTTAATCACAAATTAATTTTAAAGATTTACATAAATCATTAATGGGCATTTGATACACTTCCTTTTCTATCACAAATTATAATGTTTTGAGGTTAGCTGAAATCGTCTATTCAATCACTTTATAATAGTTGATTAATTTTCGTTAATTCATAATAAATTCTGTCCTCTTCTCTATACTTCTGAGTACCACCCACTATGAATGGTTTGCTGTGGATATGGTTTTGTAGTAGCAATAGATGTTTCATTATATTTTTTCATAATTTTACTTCTATTAATTATAGTTTTTAATTTTAATGCTATATGTTTATATCTTTTTTGTTCATTACATTAAATCATTAATTCATTCTCACTATCAATAGCTAATTGTTTTTTTCTGTAATTTATACTCCCTATACATATGAAGAGATTGTAAAACCTCACTATTAACACACAATTTAACCAATTTTGCTTTCTTTTTTTAGAAGAAAAGTTGTAATGAATCATACGTGATTCATTGATAAATATATTGTTTGTTTTAATTGTAAGTTACGGGCCTCATTTCACCTCCAATTAAATAATTTATAATATATTTTATCCTCTATATTCATATGTTTTAAATAGCAGATTGAATATATGTATAGTTTAATATCTCAGCAATTTATTTATCTTTGAACGAAGGATTATTATTTTACCTAAGATTAGTACAACATTAATATTATTGAATGCAAGGGCATTATTTGACATATAGAGAATTAACTCTATTTAAAAACCATTAATTTGTGTACCTGAAATTGTAACATTCTCATCAAAAAATTTATAATTTTCTAATATATCTTTAATTATCTCCTTTTTATATTAAAACACAGTGACCCTTTGCCCAAATTTCATTAATTTTCTTTCATTTTCCTGAGAGTGTATTTCCACTCCCTGAGTGTGTAGTATATACATCTTTAGACCCTGAACTTTTATAAAAAAATTTTATAATTTCGTTTACTTTTATTTAAAATATCACTTGGTAAAGATTTACCACCTGGTATATAAATAAAAAGTCAAGATAATAATAGTTATTATAATATTATTTAGAAATGATTCACTGATAAATATAACTGAATTTTTATTATTGCTTAACCTTATATGCAAGATGCCCATTTTCGTAACATTTTAGCGTCAACAAATCCCAGGAGTTAATACAATTTTATAATTTAACAACTATTCATACAACCATCCATACATATTTTCAAACTGTTATAAAATCTTTAATCTTGTCTTGGTATTTTCCGTTATTTTTATCCTTTTCTAATCTGTAGTTATAAAATAAACAAATACATCAAAACACATGGAAAATATCTTTTTCAATNTATATATATATATATATATATATATATATATATATAATGCTTTAAATGAGTACCATCCTGCCTAAAAATACATAAAAGTTAATTTTATCTTATACAAACGGTTTTGGTACTTTTGTATTTGTTTGAGCGAAATAAAAGCAATATGTCTTCCTCGAGTATAATATTCCTTTATTATAGATTGAGTATTGAAAACCACATCATCGAATATAACCACAGAATTATTGTGACATTCATTTAAAAATCATTTTTATTACTATTAAAAAAATTAGTGATTTGTCCTTTATATTTATTGGACAACTTTGCAAAATCACTTTGTAATTGAACGTATTTCGTTGAATTAAAACATTTGGAGCAAAAATATAACATATTTAGGTTTAGCCATCATTTTTATATATCAAATTTATCATTAAATTTGTTTTTCTGCAGTTTGGTTGACCAAAAATTATTGCTCTAATATTGTTAGGTAATACATCACAGATAATTTTATTTATTAATTTTTGTCCAAAAATCAAACACCAATACCCCAATAAATAGTTTTCATTTGATATATAATATTTTGAATATAAATGAATAATATTATTATCAAGTTGAACAATACACATTCTATTTTAAATACGAAATTACATTACAGCATTCGCCTTAATGATCACTCAATTGCACTGGCCAGATTTAAAACCACATACTTTATCGCTGATGTAAATATTAATAAAATAACTATAATATATAAAAAAAAAAGAAAATCATTCCTATAGAAAAGTATCATTTCGATTGACTGAAAGTACCTATAAATTTATTTGACTCATTTTAACGTAATAGAATTGAATTATCACCAAATAATATACGGAACAGAATAAGAGTTCAATCCAAATTGTACATAAAGGTTGATGATCGATTATAAGACATATTATGCAATGAAAGTATTACTGTTATAGAAAAGATCAACCGATTTTAGGTAGTAAACTACCTAATTTCAATGAAATAAAAACGTTAATCTTCATTGCAATTTAGCTTACGGTATATTTATTATATACGATGTATCGAATCACTTAGAGACAAATATCATTACCAGTTTTGAACCAAAACTGTTTGGGTTTAGGGATGCTATTGTTTATAAACATGCATTAACATTATTAAATAAAATTAGTAATAAAATGTTTTAAGGTATTTTTTTAGACATAAGAATTTAAATTGGAAATTTAATTTATTTTTGATAGCGCAGATATTGATATTATGTTAGAAATGAGATAATAATAAATCGAAATAAAATATATTAATTTATATTTTTTAAGTGAAATTTCATACTTATTTAATAAAGTAAAACAGTAAATACATCATTCAGAAAATGTTTGTGATATTCTTTATAAGCTATACATAAAATTGTATAGTAGTTTAGTTATAGTTATTAATATATCTCATACACCTTCATTATCTTTGAAACAATATGGATGTGTGTTTATACTATATATTAAATATATTTTATCATAATTTGGAGATAATTTTTCTTTATTTAACTAACCTTCGTATAACTTCAGGTTTTACAACATCATATTATATACAGTTTCTGTTGTTATTTGATTGTGCATAAGAAAATATTTGTAAATATGTAAACTTCAAGTTTTTTATATTATATTTTATTATTCATTAAAAAATTATTTTTTTCATTATTCCTAAAGGCATACATTTTCGATCTCAACCCAACAAACTCTCTTATTGGTATGCCTATGTATTCATCTTTAAATAATCCAAGAACTATTTAATTAACTTGGTGTATACCTTATATTCTATAAGTAGATGTAACAAATTGTTCAATTTATCTTTTTTAATACCTCCATACACATCTTCTGTTTCAAAATATACTATGACAGAGTGTGTAATTTTGTTTTTTGTTGTTCTTAAAGAAATTGTAATAGATCTCGTACATTAAGAATTTTGATAATTCTAGTAAAACAGATTCCACCATAAAAACAGATTCCACCACATACTGGTTTGTTTAATGTTGTTTTCTGTTTCTTCTTATACAATAAAAGATTATTTAAACTTGTAAGTGTTCCAGTTTCATAAGTGTTTTTTTCATTAAACGTTTGTAATTAATTGATTTATTTATTTTACATCACACCTTTCTCGGACATTTTCCATCTGTTTTACATAAACGGCCTTATTCGTATGCTCCCAAAAATATTCTTTAAAGTGTTTTTTAGCTTCTTATTTTAACTTTGTATTGATTCATATATAAAATGTTATGCATGCTTTCTGTTCCAAGAGGATGTAATTTTTTACTTCTTTCAAAATAAATTTTTTATTGATAAACACTTTCAGCATTCGAAAATTTCTTTTTTTGGTTTGAGTGTATTCATTAGTTTTTAATCCTTCGGTTTATATCCAATATGTTTATGAATTAATTATTTGTAATAAGTGGATTATTCATCGTAATCAGGAAATAATGATCTATAAATTGGACAATCTTTACGTTTTTCATGTAGTTCATGGGGGATATCCAAATCAACAATATATGTATTCGTATATTTTTCGTCATATTAAAGATTTAAGATTGTATCAGTAGAATATGATTTCAGTTTAAGTTCTTTTTTCGTTTTTATTTTGTACTTCATTATACTTTGTTATACAAGATTTTCAGTAATATATAATATCTGGTTGTTCGTAATGATCGACAGCTACTTTTTTATGAAATTTAATAAAGGTTTCTTTAGTGTTTGTAATATTTTTATTTGAATAAATTTCACTAATTTTAATATCCATTGTAAGAATAACTTTGAATAATATCTTAAATTGTGTATTTTTACACGCCGCACCTATGAATTACCTGTGACATGATCATGATCACGAATCTTTTTGATTTTCTTACTGAATTCTACTCGACAAATAGGGCAATGCTTGGAATTTATGTTTTTTCTTTATTCTTTTTTATATTTAATTCCATAATAACCGGTCATATGTTGATTTTATTATGTATTTAACCAAAACACAAATAGTGCTTCATTAAATGTTTTCATCAAAATTTGTTTGTTTTCATTTCTTATTGTTATATTTCCTATATCAGAATTCAAAATTAAAAGTATTAACTTAGGATTTATGTATATGTTTTGTTGTATCTAATATTTATTCATTTATATTGTGTAGTGTATATTCAAATCAAGGGAAATATCAAATGGACGAAATTGTTCTTCACGATTTGAAATGTAAATTCCAGTTATATGTTTAGAGGGCATTTCATTATTCTGTTTTTGAAAGACACAGAATTCCACGTGTTCTTTAAATTTAGTTTCCATTTCAAATTTTTAATGACATTTCAAACATTTATGATAATGATTTCCTGTTTTACGAAATTTAACCCTTTAATAAAGCACTGACATTTTTTATTTGAACAATATATTTTTGTAATAATAAATTAAACGATACTTCATTTTCTAATATTTTTCACTTGAATGTAGTAACTCAAATGTTTTATCTTCAAATATATATACATTTATCGAAATATTTATAAATTCTTCATCTGAATTGATATTTTTTTTATTTATTTCAACAATTCGTACTTTGTAATGTATTGTGATGGCAGATTAAATATTTTTTTTACTTAATTTAAAAAATGCTTTCTGAATATGTTTAAATCATCTCAAATTTCGTTACTTTCCACATTAAAATATATTAAGAATACTTTTTAAAAAAATGCAACATTTCTTATTTTTAATAAATATCGGTAATTCAACATACGGTTCTCTTCGAAATGGACCATACTATTCAGAAATAATATCTTCTCTAATTACTCAATCAAAATTAAATTGAGTACTTTTTGCATTGAAACTACAATATTTAGTAATTATATAATTTTTATTTTATATAGTACAGCATTTATGTCTTCATTATATGTTGATACATTTTTTTTCAATATCGGTAATAGTTATATAAACTCAGTTGATTAACTTCTAAATGAAGTTCTACATATTGTATTACAGCTACAAATTTTATTGTTAATTTTTATATATAATACTTTCTTAGTTACATTTACAACTTTTTCTGAAATTGTATACAAATATTTAACAAAATCTATTTCTGCATATTTCGAATAAACTGAATAATATGTTATAACATGAAATACTCCCTTAGACCCTAAGATATTAATATCTTGATAATCACTATCATTAATAGGATATGGTAGTTCTTTAAAACCTATAGTTTTGTTAGTAATAGATTCTTTCTTACCTCCAGGTTTAGTATATATATTAACATCAAAGTTACATTCTGTATTTAATGAAGATTCTTAATAATTTTCTTTAATTGTGTTTTTATAAAAAGAAAAATATAAAGAAAAACATAATTAAAGAAATTTATTANATATATATATATATATATATATATATATATATATATATATATAACTCTCTTTTATTCATATTTTATTAGATTTTAGAATTCTATTTTTAAGGGATTTGCTAAGTCCTTCAACACCATTATATTCAGCTTTTTCATGTTTGGCTCTCTATTTGTTCTCTTCTTAATGTCAATTTATTTTCAAATAATAAACATAAATGAAATATATTCAAAAGTAAAATTCTATCTTTGAGGTAAATGTAATTTTAATATTGTAGTTTCTTATTGCTGAGAAATTAAATTAATATATTTATTCTGTTTATACATTGTGTATACTCTATATACATTAGTTTCATCACTTTTACTAGTACTACAATTATCACTATTTATATCGGATTCAGTTTTTTCTTTATTATTTCTCTTAAGGTAGGAAATTCTCATGTAATCATTAAACATGCTGTATTCATATTATATTTTTTATCTCGGGTTTACCTATGAGGTGAAAATAAGTTCATATATTTTTTTCTTCATGATATTTACAAAACTTTTCGGTTGAACTGTCAGTTTTATTATTATTATTATGTAAATCATCACCTTTGCAGATTTTATGATATTTTCACATGTATATTTCCACAATTACAAAGTTCTTTATTAAGGATTTACTATTTGGTCAATTCTTATTGTTTTTTGGTTATGAAAAGAATAACATGTTTTGCATATTTTGATGATTGTCTTTCGTGTATTTATGTAATGAAAAACTTTCTAAGTTTTTATATTCACCACATATTTTATATTGTTTAAATATATGACTTTCTTTTTCTGTTTCCAATTCATTTTCATTTTTTATATAGTATTTATTATGGCATGATTATTAGGTAAAAAGAGTTTTTTAAAAGACATGAAAAAAATTATAGATATGTTTTATAAATATTATGACAATTTTTCCTATTAGTCTATATTAAAAAATACTGGGATTTTCTTTTTTTTTCTGTGTAGTAAAAAGTAGATTATAAATGGTTTAAATTCAAGTGGCATATATGTGTTAGTACTGGTGTCGTTAGGAGCATAGATAGACGGTCGGCGTATCAAACGCAGTGCATTTGGCAGTGCATAGTGGCAAGGGTACAAATACAATGGCATTGTCGTCCACTGCTTATTTGTCACTTTGCTAAGTCCACCAAATGAATCGGTTTGTCAAGACCTCTATCGAAAAAATGTGTTTATTCTATGTGAAGAACATTTGTGAGCTGATATAAACCCTTCCTTTTATACTTAAAAAAACCCTTTATATAATATTTTAAGTATGTTTCGTTAATTATTTTGTAGTGTGCTAGAATAAACTAGTACCTTAAAGTACGGTTTATTAATTATTTTGAAGTGTGATACAAAGTACTATTGTATTTATTCGATAAGAAGATGAATCTACTTATGTAACTTTTGTTTTCGCATACAGATAACTCCACCTACAATATCATTCGATAGTGCGTTTACCTACTTCATAGTTCAGCAAATGTCAAATACTACAGAGAAACATTTTCTTTGCTTCCTATTGAGTTTAAATTAATGCAGTACGAAAAACGATTATTGCAAAAATAAAATATTTTCATTTTTTATGTTTTACTTGTGAAACTAAAATCGTTTTTTAAGCAATGTATCTTTAGCTCAGGGGATCAGGTAGCATTTTGTGATGCAAAGGTTGGGGGTTCAATTCCTGGTCAGTCTTTGTGGTAAATCTATAATTTACGTGTGTCGCACCCACACCTAGATAAATAAATTTACAACCAATTGCAAAATAAAAAATCTTATCAGTCTCCCTTGAACTGCACTGGACTCAATAGAAGGTTGTAGATCATTTTCATAATAAAACAGCTAGATGGAAGCCTAAAAAATATGTTTCCAGACAGAAAAAATCTCACTTTTATTGAGGAATGGTGACTTCCTCAATGTAAGTGAGACATCCTTTTAAAAATTCCCTGTCCAGAACTGGTGAAAGAAAGAGATGGAGATAGAGAGAGGGGCCAGCCCATAAGTTGCGGAAAGAGAATTTCTCCAAATAGTTATTTTGTCAAATTAAATATATCTGATGTATGTGACCTCCGGAGCATAGAAAGCCATCATAAGTCGTGAATGATCTAGAATCTTGGTGAAGTGTGAAAGCTTGTAAACTGTGTGGATGTCTCAGTGAATGTTTTATTATTTCTGAAATTTCGAAAAATAAATCATAATTTTAAGACAAAAGGAATAAAATGTAGTTTGACACATTTTAAAAAATGTTTACTATATATGACTGATTTTTAATGGAATTGAACGATGAGAAATATGTGGGGAAAGGCCAAAATACATATAATCTCTTTTATGCCAAAATATGGATTTTTTAATAAAAATAAGCTATACAAAAAATTTGAGTTAGAACCAACACTTTATAAACTACTAGTATATAGTATATAATTTTTTTACATGTCCAGATTTTGTTTCACATTTGTTGTAATTTTAGTATTTTGGTTTTATTAAACGAGAGTTTGAATTTATAAAACAAATACCACAATGGAAGAACAAGGCGAATACTATATGTTGATTCCACAGCTGATAAAAGACGAAATATGATTTTAAACTAAGTACTTGATAACGATAACACAATGTTTTGATGAGAATCTGAGTAATGTAACAAAGGGCAACAAAAGAGAGTTACAACTGGCACAGAGCCATACCAGCTGAGAAAGTACCTGCAATTACAATAAGGGTACAGAAATTCAGTATAGAATGTTAAATAACAAATTTTTATAGACCATAAATAGTTTATCGGAAAAAATATTAAAGAAAGATTACATTTATACAAATACGAAGTTCAATTCCATAATTTTAAAAAGGAAATGTCATTTTGCAGGTTTCAGAAACAGGTTTAGGCTAATCACAATTTCAGTAAAAAAATTTTTTTTCATGAATCAGAAAAAATTTGCAACACATTGTTTTTCAAAAGGTTTATGTACTTCAAATTAAACATTCTGGTATTATATTATTTTAATGGCACAACTGAATTAAAACAAAAATATTGGAAAGCATTTTTGTTGTCATCATAAACACACTTTGTTATTTGTTTGCAGATATTAATTAACTACTGGATATTGTTCTGCACAATAGGATACAGATTCAGGATTGGTTTTTGAACTGCCAGTGCAACTGTAACGGAAATTTGTGCTGCTATGTGAAACAATATGAAATCTGACTTCATGCCAGAAATTTCAAGACAAATATGGGAAACTAGTGATGAACATTTTTGATGAGAAATGAACCTTTCCAGACTGTATTGGTGCTATAAATGGTAAACACGTCACTATCAAGTGTCCTGAAAATGCTGGGTCAGCTTATTTCTCCTATCTGAAGAAACACTACATTTTCTTTTTTATCTATTGTGGGACCTGAGTGTGAGTTATTTGCATCTATGTAGAGGGCTACATTAGAAGTGACACAGGAATTTTTGATGAGTCATTAATGGGTCAAAAGTTTGTTACAGGAGAGCTTGACCTTCGTGATAAAAAAAACACCTTCCAGGAAAAATTGAGCCGTATATTTCACGTAATTGTAGGAAAACAGGTGCTCGTCCTGAAACCATACATGATGAGACCGTTTCCTTACGAGTAGCCAAAAGATGATCGAAGAAAGAAAAGTTCAATTTCTGTTTCTGTCGAGCTCGTAGGATAGCGGGAAATTCCTTTGGCATATTTAGAGTGAAGTTTAGAATATTTTTGAGACCGACTGAAATACAGTTACAAAAAATTCAAATGATTGTATATACAGCTGCTTGTATTCTTCACAACTTTATAAGATCAAAGAAGTATGATGGCAAGTACCTTCGACATCTGATGCAAGAAAAAACCGCTCCAGAATGAACAGTTGGGCTTCATACTACGGCACGAAATTAGAGACCTTTACATTGCTTATCAGATTCGAGAACAATTTTCAGACTATTTTGGTGGTGTGATTTAAACATGGAAATCGCGAAATAAAAAGGAATATGTTTGAATACATGGACTTTGTGGGGTTTTTTTTCCTTCATTAAACTCTTAAATAATAAACGAAAATTTTCTTAAGTTGATTTTATGGGACTGTTTTAATATATGAAAATCAGTATTTATCATTATACATAGCTGTTCACATTTTTGACATTTACGAGGTACAAAATGAANTTTAATATATGAAAATCAGTATTTATCATTATACATAGCTGTTCACATTTTTGACATTTACGAGGTACAAAATGAAAGGGAATTTTTTTTTTATAACTTTGGTTTTTATTTCATAGTTTAAAGTGTTTTTACAAGCGAAAACATTTCTTAAAGCATAAAGCAATTACTGTCTTCTCATGTCATTGCTGGATTAGAATAATCATAATTCAAAATTAAGTTATTTAGAAACCCCAAACTAATATCAGTTTTTGGAGAATATTTACATTAATATTACATTCTGTTACTAGACTAAAATATGTTAAAAAATAACTTTCAAAACTGATAGTTTTACCTAAAATGTTTTTAAAAACGAAAAAAAAAAAATTAAAATATGTAAATTTTATATCTTTTGTCACATTAAAGAAGGAAAAAACCNTTTAATATATGAAAATCAGTATTTATCATTATACATAGCTGTTCACATTTTTGACATTTACGAGGTACAAAATGAATGGGAATTTTTTTTTTTATAACTTTGGTTTTTATTTCATAGTTTAAAGTGTTTTTACAAGCGAAAACATTTCTTAAAGCATAAAGCAATTACTGTCTTCTCATGACATTGCTGGATTAGAATAATCATAATTCAAAATTAAGTTATTTAGAAACCCCAAACTAATATCAGTTTTTGGAGAATATTTACATTAATATTACATTCTGTTACTAGACTAAAATATGTTAAAAAATAACTTTCAAAACTGATAGTTTTACCTAAAATATTTTTAAAAACGAAAAAAAAAAAATTAAAATATGTAAATTTTATATCTTTTGTCACATTAAAGAAGGAAAAAACCTTTGTAGGAAGTAGCCGTATTATATTTCACATTCTTCAGCTACACTGTCGGGAGAAACATGTTCTTCGACCACAAGATTAATAACTACAGTGTTAGGTGTGTGTTGGTCTGCAGAATCCATGCCACGATATCTGGCATTATGTGTTCGCAAACATTGCTCATGCCAGTATCAATACGTAATCATTTCTTGTTCTTCGGGGCATTTGTCTTCTTGCAAATATCATCGCAATCCAAAAATTCCTTGTGTGTGAAACAATTTTTTTGGCGAGGTGCGTAAATTTTATCCATGTGGCATATTTAAAAATTGTTTTATTTTCTTTTACAAAATAATGTTTAATTTACTTTTTGTTTTACATATCGCCCACTGTAAAATGCTACCGCGAATTTTCTCATATATATATACACAGAGGTGAAAAAAGTCATGGGATAGTAATATGTAAATGTATACAGATTATGTATACGTGATTATGGCCGCACGGCGGGAATTAACAAACTTTGAACGCGGAATGGTAGTTGGAACTAGACGCATTGAACATTCCATTTCGGAAATGGTTAGGTAATTCAACATTCCGAAACCCACAGTGTAGAGAGTGTGCCGAGAATACCTAGTTTCAGGCATAACCTCCCACCATGGACAACGCAGTGGCCGACCGCCTGCACTTAATGAGAGACCAACGACGTGTGTGCACAATGGTCAGTGTGAACAGACAAGCAACACTGCGTGAAATAACCACAGGAATCAATGTGGGACGTACGATGGACGTATACGTTAGGACACTGCGGCGAACTTTGGCTGTACTGGGCTATGCCAGCAGAATATCGACTCGAGTGCCTTTACTAACAGCACGACATCGCCTGCAGCGCCTCTCCTGTGCTCGTGACCATATCGGTTGGACCCTAGACGACTTTAAAACCGTGGCTTGGTCAGATGAGTCCAGATTTCAGTTGGTAAGAGCTGATGGTAGGTTTCGAGTGTGGCGCAGACCCCACAAATCCATGGACCCACGTTTTCAACAAGGAACTGTGCAAGCTGGCGGGGGCTCCATAATGGTGTGGGCTGTTTTAACATGGAATGGACTGGGTCCTCTGGTCCAACTGAACCGATCATTGACTGGAAAGGTTATGTTCAGCTACTTGGAGACTACTTGCAGCAAGTCATGGACTTCATGTACCCAAACAAAGATGGTATTTTTATGTATGACAATGTGCCATGTCACCTGGCTACAACTGTTCGCGATTGGTTTGAAGAACATTCTGGACAGTTCCAGCGAATGATTTGGCCACCAAGATCGCCCAACATGAATCCCATCGAACTTTTATGGGACATAATCTAGAAGTCAGTTTGTGCACAAACTCCTGCACCGGTCATACTTTTGCAATTATGGACGTCCATAGAGGCAGCATGGCTCAATATATCTTCTGGGGACTTCCAACGACTCCTTGAGTCCATGCCACATCGAGATGCTGCACTTCGCCGGACAAAAGGAGGTCCGACACGATATTAGGAGGTATCCCATGACTTTTGTCACCTAAATGTATGATCTATGATTAAAGTTTAACTAACTTCTATATAATATTCCTAGTTTAAAATGAATATTAAACTAATACACAAGTAAAATTTTAATGTCAGGAGGGATTTACCTGTTATATTCTAATGCAGTCCTGAAATATGTAGATATATCATATTATATAATATATTTAAATTATTACTGGAAGTAACATCCGGCATTGCGTGGGTACAAGACGATGTTGTAACGTTCTTCGTCTTGTCATGTCCACAGAAAAAAAATGAACAGGACCCATAAGGTAAAGCTCTGCTTGGATCTGTGTTTGTGTGCCACACAAACTCATAAATACAACCTACTTAACAATTTGAAATGTTTTGAACCTCACTTAGCGGGCAGTTGAAGATCGAGTCGTACTCATCCTTGAAAGACATGCAACTTACACGAAACACTTCCAACTTCCTAGATACAAGAAATTACTTACACAAATTACTAGCCTACTTTCCTCTTCATGAATGCAAATACATTTTAATGAAGTTCTTAAAAGCTTAGATGGTATGTAGACATTTAAATCTTGTTGAAAGCCATACCATTAGATATGAAACCATGAACCAATACAACAGTAATGAGACAGTTAGAAATACACATGTGCATTAACCGGGACTCGAATCCAGCAAACCTCACACCATAAGCTAGCGTACAATCAACTAAATTACGGATGTAGGATTCGGAGCATCAACTTCGGATGTAATCAGTGTAATGATTAAATGATAGGGTTTACTAATCTGCAATTATTAGAGGGCCATCATTTTGAAAACAAGTTCCTGAGCCTTTTAATCATGTAAGTTTACATGACCTACCGTAGCTATACTTGTGCGAAGAATTTGATGGAAATCGGTTAATTAGTCTCTGCGATATGGCATAAAAATTTTACTTTCTTCTTTGATACTATCATAAAAAATTAATTTAAAGAAAGTCCTGTATACGATGATTCTATAAGATACTGTCAGCATAAAAACGTTTGGTAGAATATGTTTAAATTGTTAAATATATGTGAAAAAATTGTCAACATATTTATATAGCCAAAATTTTTAAAACCAATGTCTGTCCTTACATAAATTATGTAAGTTTACAGGGCCTTCGGTGACACTAATGGTGTGTAATTTAGGTAAAAATTAGTTAATATATTTCGGAAATATGTTAAATGTTCAATTTTCTCATCTGGCACTATTTTGAAAAATGCCTGCAAAAGTGGATTTCCGTATACATAACAGGTGCTTCAAATGAATGGTGTTAGTGTATAAAATATGGTTAAATTTCGTGGTATTGTTTAATAAGTAAAATTTACTATTACCAATTATTTATATAAACGCCATTAAAAAAGACCTCCCGCACCTAAAACATATTATTTTAACTATCCTACTGTAACACTACTTGCATGTAAAGATAGATGGGAATAGGTTGATTGCTCGTCAAGCTATGGCATAAAATGTAAATTTTTCATGTAAATATCTTTATAAATAATTATATAAGTATGTATTAGACGATTGTCAAATATACAGTAAGTATATTATTTATGTATATAAGCATATAAGTAAAGTAAAAAAAATGGTCACATATTTTCGTAGATATAGCACTATATAAAAAAGGGTTATTTTAGCTGCCATGCTGAAAGTAAGTGTCTGGCATACTTAAAACATAAAAATTGCCATGGTCTGCCACAGTACATCTTCTTCGCCAAATTTGGTGGTAATCGGTTTATTGTTTATCCAGATAAGTCATAAAAATTGTATAATATCATGTGGGCCTAGCTTTTAAAATGGCTGATAAAAGAGGCTCAGTCTAGACTCATTTGATAGTTGTAATATAATCTGCCAGCATATAATGTTAAGTTGGAATTGATAACATTGTTTCGACGATATATTATACTAAGTTAAAATGGCTTCATATATACCATTTTGAAAATAAGTATGTATTTCACCTTCTTAAAACATATCAGTTGGCATCACTTACCGCAGAACTTCTTGTTTGCTAAATTTGGTAGTAATCGGTTAATTATTAAAGGAGTTATTTTTAAAAAAACCTTCATTTATTCGTGGGGTGCTAGCATACGAAATGGCTATCAAAAGTGACTGTGTGTTGCCATATATGACTTGTCAAGTAGATACTTTCAGCATAAAATTTTTTGTCTAAATTGGTGGAAGTGCACGGTAAAAATATTAAATACACCTAAAATATTTATATGGCCGCTTCTTTAAATATAAGTGCCAAATCTTTTTTTACCGCGTAGGTACAGTTACATACTTGTAAAATTTGACTAGAATTGTTGAGTAGTTTTCGAGATGTAATGTAAAGGCTTTATTATTCCATTTTGTGCTATCGTCCAAAATGGCGAACCAACAACAATATACATTTCTAAAATTAAGTGCTTACATACTGCACCGTCAACTTATAAAAATTTTGTTTAAATCGGTAGAATGGAACCCGAAATGACGTACCATCTATGTTTTAACATGGCTGTCATTTTAAAAGTACATGCCCGTCGTGGTCGAAAACTATAAAATTCGGACGTTCTTACTAAGTACTGTATGTGTATCGAATTGTTTGTGTGTTTATCACCATATTGCAGCCATGAACTTCAAACCTTGGATATCATATTTTTCGCTCGTTTCACCGCATTATATGTGCAAGAATTCGGAAGATTTATCTACACAGCACTTTGAGTAGTTTCATACAATTTGAAGAAAGCACGCTGCTAGGAAAAGCAAAGGCAGTTTTGCCAGATAACTTAATTATTAGTTTCGTTAACACGGAATTGTTACATCGGACGACATTATATTTCCAGGCGGGCGTGGATTTTGTCGCTTCAGAGCTCGCAGTTATTTAAACAGCCAGCAGTGAGGAAAAAGGTTTTGTTGAATGTTTCGGGCAACCAGATCGTTTCTATGTCTGCAATGAAATATTTTGTTGTTGAAGCCAAATTATTTTGTTGTTCTTATTTGGTTGCCCGAATCATAGATTTGTTTGGTGCAACTGGTGGATATATGTAAATTAAACAGTTTCATTTATTACAAAAAATTGTAAGGCCGATTGACTTTAGAACTTTAAGCGTTTGCGCCTGAGAGCTACGCACTAAGCTGCCTCTGCTATGGTGAATACAGATATTATAGGGGTGTTTTTAACCTACTTTTTGAAGGAAATAAATGCTTCTGAGATCACTTTCCTGTCTGAGTGTCTGAGTGTGTCGCGCGTGTGTATGTGTGTCTGCGTATTTTTGTGTACCCCTTTCAATTTTTTAACGCATAAACCGAATGTCACCAAACTTGGTAAGCATATAGTACTAGATAAGTAGACATGCCTTTTATAGTTTGATACCACGCCGGGCGCTTACTTTCTAAATGGTGGCCATTTTAAATGTCCGGGTAATATGTAATATCTTGAAAAACATTTTAATGATTTAAACAAAGTGTTGTATGTTGGCAGTGGAAGGTGTGAGCATTGGCCAGTTTGGCACGAAAATCGTACTGTTGTAGGCCATGTAAATTTACGCAATTAAAATTTATGGGGCATTTATTTTAAAAATAGCTGCCATATAAATATTTTAAGTATATTTGGTACAACTAGCATATCGTTTAACAACAACAACAACCAAATTTTGTATGCTGACAGTATCTATTACTAGCATCATATAAGCCAAACACAGTCAATTCTGTCCTCCAATTTGTAAGATGGGGCTATATGAATTAATAATGTTTTTGTGTAATATCTCGGGAAATAATTGACAGATTGCTACCAAATTGTCAAAACAAGTAGTACTGATGGATTTCATATTTACAAACATGTTTTCACTATATCAGACACTTATTTTCAAAATCGCAGTCATCTAGCAAATTTAGCACAGTATGCTATATCTTCAAACTATGTAATCAATTCCATCTTAACTTTGTATGCTGNATTAATAATGTTTTTGTGTAATATCTCGGGAAATAATTGACAGATTGCTACCAAATTGTCAAAACAAGTAGTACTGAGGGATTTCATATTTACAAACATGTTTTCACTATATCAGACACTTATTTTCAAAATCGCAGTCATCTAGCAAATTTAGCACAGTATGCTATATCTTCAAACTATGTAATCAATTCCATCTTAACTTTGTATGCTGGGAGTACATATAACAAACATCAAATTTGTCTACACGCAGCCTCTTTTGTCCTGCATTTTGTAAGGTAGCGCCCCACGAATAAATAAATATTTGATGTGATATACCGGGAAACAATCGACCTATTCCTACCAAATATAGCAAACAAGTAGTGTTACGGGAGGTGATGTTAACTACTATGTTTTAAGTAGGTCAGACACTTATTTATAAAATGGCGGCTATAGACTTATTTTAGTTTTGTATGATATATAATCGAAACCATTTAATTAATTCCTACTCAACTTCGTATGCTTGCTGTATATATCTATTACAACCATCAATGCGTCCACACAAAATCTCTTTTATCTGTTATTATGTAAAATAGTATTTCATGACTTTAAAATTATGCTATATTTCTGGAAAAATATACCGATTTATACCAAATTTGGCAAACAAGTAACACTAGAGAAGACAATGTAAACTGATAAACTTTGAGACTCTCAAAAACATATTTTAAAAATAGTGGCCATATAAAAAGTTTAGCTCAGAACATTTTATCTACAAAACTACTTAACAAATTTCAACTTAAATTCGTATTTTGGCAGTATATATTAAAAACGGAAAATTTATCTATGCAAAGCCTCATTTCTCCGCCATTTTGTATGAAGTAATACAGTTTCTTGTTGTATCTCGGGAAAAAATCCACTTATTTCCTTCAAAATTGGCGAAGAAATTGTACTATCGTAGGCCAATTTAATTGATATGTTTTAAGTGTGCAAGTGCCTTATTTTCCGAATGGCGCATATACAAATATTTTATGTAAGTGTGCTATATCTACATTACAATGCAACAGATTAAAATTTTACTTTTTTCAATTGTGTACATTACAAACATCGAATGTGCTAATATATAACCTTCTCTTCCTCCATTTATGAAGATCGTCACATCTACAATAGCGGTCTTATGCCATGTCTCGTGCACCAAACAACCGATTCATAACAAAGTGTTACACAAGTAGTGGTAGAGTATGGTATGTAAATAAACATGTTTTATGTGTGGCAGGTATTTTTTAAATGGTGGCTATATAAATGGTTAAGATAATATTATATATATATATATATATAAATATTTATATATATATATATATTAAACGTTTCAACTAAATTTGACCACGCTTTTTTTGCTTACATAATTCACTAGAAGCATCATCTTTGCATACTGAAGTCATCTTTTACAGGAGTTTTTCCTAAATAGTGTCAGGTGAATAAATAGACCATTTTGCCATATTTCTGCAATATTTCAACTAATTTTAACCAAATTTTGCACACATATATAAAGTCATGTATAGTTGCATGGTTTAAATGGTGCAGACATTGCTTTTCAAAATTGTGGGCATATAAATATTTTGATATGTTAAGGATATCTATTAAAAAATGTTACAAATTCCATGCAACTTTTTATGCAGTCAGTATCTATTAGAAACATCGTGTACAGAGCTTCTTTTTAGGAAATTTTGTAAGATAACCCCATTTAAGTCAATAAGGTTTTCATGCTATACCTCGGAGAGCAATCAACCTATTTCCGACAAATTTTCTCACAATTAGCCTATATGCTATTCCCCACCTGTGGGACATAGGATCTCATTTAATGTTAAATGGCACAGACTCTAAGGTGCATTGGATGTTGAATGGGGTAATTCATTAAGGAAGTATTTAGGGGTTTTAAGTAACTGGTGGTTATATTGTCGCAAAATTACAATATACAGACACAAATCCGAGTGGTAACCTAATTAACGTATTTGTCCGGACTGTTGGTGGCGTCTTGGTGGGGGGGGGGTGACTTTGGGTGACGACTTGATACTTAGCTCTGCTTGTAGTTCTTGGTCTGATGTCGGCTGGCTGAGATCCGGCGCATCGGGCGGCCTAAGAAAGGCCATGGTTTTGTTGCCATCTCTCCACGACTACTGCTCGGGGTTCGCTTCTCGACGTACGCCTCCACGACTCTCTTCTCCTGGTAACCTCTCGCTCCATCTTACTCTGTCCAACTTCTGATTTAACTGACCTGTTTCGACTGATCTCCCACCCTCCCTGCAAAAAGGCTTTATAAACTCTCTTGGCACCCTCCCTAGATTCCTTCATGTGTCTCCCTTGTTTGGAGAGGGGGGTAGAGGAAGGCTTTGAACAATGTAAAATTTATCCACGTATTGGCGTCTTGTTGTTGGGAGGTCAGGGGGTGATGTGGGCCAGTTGCCCCTGCCATACGCTGTCAGCTTATTATTGGTGTGTATCACCCTTCAGCACGTGTTTTAATTTCTCTTGTGGGCGGAAATCGCCAGCATATCTCGTCATTTCTTAGGTGTGTACAAGTTTCACGTGGTTTGCTAGGAGGGGTGGCGGAGAGGCCCAAGGGCGTAAAGTGCTACCCCACCTCGGCTTGACCTCGGCACACGTTAACAGGTAACATGTGTCGTCCAGGAGGCCCTACACTGGTTTATTCAGTCAGGGGGAGGTGAGGTTTGTGACAGTGCTGCTTCTAACGCATACTTCCTTATGTTAGACCATGATAACTTATATGTTTTTAGTGGCTAAGACACTTATATTCAAAAGAATAGCCTTACATATATTTAAAGGTCGTAACCTCTACCATTCAAAACATTAGAAATATTACATCCTAAGTTTATGCTCCGAATCCTATGTCCATGATTTGGTTGATTGCATGTGAGCTTAGAAATTTTACAAGTTGCTTTGAATTCAAATCCTGGGTATGTCATTCATATATTTTAATCGTCTTGTTACTGTTTCACATGCGTTTGATTTCAGCTTCAATGATTTTGCTGTCAATGAAAGGCCCAAGCCACCCTTCCATCTCAGCTTTAAAGAACTTGACAAAAAATTATTTGCACCAATATAGAGAATATATCATTAGTCATCAGAAACTTCTTGCCAAATATATATATGTGTCAAATACTGGACAACGTTCCTAAATAAATAAAAAGTTTTGCCAGTTTACTTTATAGTTTACTGATGAACTTGTATTATTATGGTGTTTATGCCATTATTAAGCACTAGTAACTGCACTAACTACACTGTAGCTGTCCTAATTGCCACAATAAATAGAAACAAACTCTAGAGCTGTATTTTCGAATGAAGGCAATTGATTGAGTCGTCAATTAAATACAGTTGATTCTACTAAATATTTTGTTGACAGTCTAATTTATTTTAGCGCAACACACAGAAACTGTTAAATCAAACGTTTATTTTGTCTGGTGAATCAAATTAATCTTGTTTCTGTTCAAGTTATGTTTACTCAAAGAAAATATTTGGTTGGGACAACTAAATCAACTTTTGGCCCTATAAAACAAATATTTCGTTGCCTGGAACAAACCTCTCTCTCAATGAACTGTAACCCTGTAGCAACTGGCGGTGAAGATATGTAGTAAATCAGCTGACTGTGACAACTGAGTGGCAGGAAGATGAAGCATCTGTTTAGGAAACAACGAAAAGTTGCGTTAACATTTTTTATATATTGGTATAAATATTTTTGTGTGAGCCAAGTGAGTAACCTTCAACCGAGCATATTATTTTCTCTATGACAAAATATTACTCTTCCTTTGACAAATTAGAACACTTCTAAATGTGACACTAACTTCAAGAAAGTTAAAGAAGTTTTTATCAATTCCAACCCATTTTACAAGGCAGTTTTAGAGGAGCAACAAAAGGCCAGAAAAGTAGGTTAACAATATTTAAGTAAAACATTTAAATAAAAATTATTTTCCAGTGCTGGAATAAAGTCATTAACGAAGAATAATAGTGACACAATGACGCCGACAGCTTTTATTGTAAAGAAACACTGTCAGACACTACAACCAACGAAAACTGGCTTCAGATGTTCAGGCTGCAGTCAACGGGTTCACGAGCAGAGTGCCCGCCGCTAAGAGTAAGACGCTGACTTTTTAAATGAATACCGTAAACACCAAAAGTTCGTTTAATCTGCTCAAAAAAATTTAAATTTCAAACTGTACTTCCATATTTGCAATTTGATATGGTATATACTGTATTTAGTTTTACGTTTGTCAGTTAAAGTGTAAACTTTTCACTTGACGCATTATTTCAACTGTTAACAGATTATCTTTTATAAAGTGAGAATACGAATTACTTTAAATTTAAAAATCGGCATTACATTTTATTTATCATGTTACATAGGCACTGTAAAATGTAACAATTTAATTAGAATACCCTTAACAGACGGATAATTAATGACCTGAATATAACCAATATACTTCCTATTCGCTCTTCGATATAGTATGTGCGCATGGGAATTAATCCACTAGCAATTTGAAACTTAAAATTATTATTATTTTAGCTTAGTGCACGTTAACATGCCAAACGTGAATATAAGTAATATGAATTTGGGAATACGTAGGACCAGTAACACCAACACAGAGAGAAAGGGAGGAAGATAGTGTGTGTGTTTTGTGGGTAAATGGTAATGTAACGCAATAGAATAACCACATGATTTTTATTAATTAATATTTTGATTTATTTATGGGAAGATAATGGTATTATTATAAAAGATATTTATTTCTGTGCTGTGCTTTTGCTTTAATTTTTCCATAGATATTCCGTTTTTAGAAAATATCACAATTTATGAGGAGACTATTAGTATACATAAAAACCAGCTTATTTAATTAATGAAACTAACAGCTAGTTAAATTACTAAATTAAAATATTCCTGTATAAAATGTTATTGGTTTTATTTTAAAACTTCTCTACTATTAGGATTTCTTGCAACTAAAATGCATCTAGGAGAACAATTTAACTCATTCGTGGTGAAGTGGTGAGCTTCAAATTGATCTTAATAACAAACATTTACTATTAAATCTGAGATTTTTTAGTGTGATACGTCAAGACCTCTTATATCTCGTAACGAGCAGTATTTTTGTGTGACTTTAGATGTGGCTTAAAGAAATGAAGCGTAATGTAAAATAAAGATTTTTCATACTCACTTTGGCCTTTAGAAATGGAATTTAGAAAGGAATATTATCATTCTGAAAATGTAAAACGATTTATGCTCTCTCCTGTAAATTAAAACAGCCATTCAACATGGACAAAATGGCAAGTAAATGTAGCCGAGTTAAAAAAAAATATACTAAGTTTTTCATTACTACGTAGCATTCAATCTCGAAAAAAAAAAAAAGTGTAAAAAAAGTTGTTGTACAGCTAAGCTACTGGTAACACGGAACGGTTTTAAACAAAGAGCTGACTGAATTTGAACCTCCTGTAGTACGGTTCGTTCAGTTTCTAAGTTTTGAAATTAAGTTTTAATTATTATTTTACATTTTAATTAAATTTAATTTACTTTTAAGTTTTAATAATTTTTGCGAGATATTTGAAAGATTTTGTTGGCATAAGTGTATTAATTTCATATACTTACCTGAATACCCGAAATAAAAAATATGTTATTTTTAATATATCAATATATTTTTATGTTGCATAGCAGCATTTGGATATGAAACTGAGCAAGCCACGTTACAAGACGGAGAGTAGGCTAATTATCCTTGTTACTATGTTCGTGTTTGATGGCCCTCAGTAGTTTCTTCGCCCGTTTTTAATTTTTCCTTTGTGCTCAAAAAGGCTTCATAAATCTATTACTAATTAATATACATACTTTAATACTTTGCTCGTATTTTCCGCTAAACAGTATCCTACAACCGGAAAATAAATAAATAATTCTAATATCTAAAATATTACATTTATTTGAGATTGGAAATCATATGTAGACTATCTCAATAATAGTGACTACACTCTTCTTAAGATCACTCATACAAGAAAAAAAAAAATCGTTCATGGTATCAACTGCGAGGTAAATGAAACAGCAGAAACCTATTTCACTGTTTAAAATACGTTTTATGTATCCCAATTATTATGTTTAATTGTATAATTTAAATGTCTTGTTTATATGAGTTTCCTTTCATGTAACATGGGAAATATCTGGCCAGAGCCATGCCAAATATTAATGTAGAAGCTGTGGAGTTTGGTGGGTTTGGCCGTAGATATTGGCCTTAATACTGTTGTTTAGTTTGAGATTAGCGTTAACCTGCCCTTACATAAATGTGTGCATTTCATCACACGTACGTCATATATATTTAACAATGTATTATGTAATATTTTTGTTTATTCATTTGAAAGCCTTTATGCTCTGCACAGTTCATCAAATAATATACTGAAAAAAAAAAAGAAAACCTGATGTGGTGTTCAAATAGAAAAAATGAAATTTCTTATGAAATTTCTACCTACAGAATGATAATTTTCCTTTCAGAAAAAGTGAACTGTTCCGTAAATGTTTTACATAAGAATAACTATTTTATCTTTTGTTATTTTCAAAGAAGATTACACATTTGTTATCGCAGTGTCTTTCAAGAGAATTTTTCAAAGCCACGAATGAATTTCTGTCTCTCTTCGTCATTGCATTTGATCGATAGCGTTCGTACGCAGGGCGCTTTGTGGCTTTCAGAAAGAGGACACGAGGATTGACCGCGAAGGAGCGATGTCACTTTTAAACGTCTTTCACGATCGGTTTACTTTTTACGACTCCCTTTCGAAAGCAAGGGAGCGGACTTTATTCTTGCTAGTGATTTCTCCTCTCCAGTGTCTTGTTCCTAGATATCTCTTTTTATCATAGCATTTTACTTGAACATAAATCAAGTTTTCATATGTTAATCAAGTTAGAATCCCTCACGAAACAAATCTCCTATTCACCTCTCGCTATAGGGAACATACATTTGTTTTCGATCTTTTACAGGTAAAGAAACAACAATTGGTAAAGTGCTTTACAAAGTTACAAAGTATAATTAATGTAATAATTTCAAATGTTAAACATTAGTTTCAAAAAAATCAAAATCACTGTAAAAAGAAACTAAAATAAATATTTTATTAAAAACATTTTTTTTAATACGTTATGTTTTTTAAATATAAGATAACTGCGATAAACAACAAATAATCAAATACATAAATAATACACGCAGTGCCGTGTAAAACATGAACAATTTCTACAGCACATTGCAATGTAAACACAGTCGGCCAATACATAAGAAGGTGGGAAATAAAACGTTACCTTTGAAATACGCCAAATTCTCTACAAATCGTCGCCAAAAAAAATTTCATTTAGAGCAAGTAACATTACGTTTTCAGCTACAGCTGTTTATTGTTTTCCACGTAAAGATGTAAATGTTATATACACATGAATCTAAAAGTGTTCATGCGTTACCTTTACTGTTTATTTGACTGTTTAAAACTTCTGTGGAAAATGCATTTTTTTTATAGCAAAGCTTGTACTTCATTTACCTACCTATAAGAGAAAAAATCTCAGTCGTGCGTGGAGATTATCTCAGATCAGTCAAGGTGTACTCGTAGCAACCTATGCAAGTTAAACTTGCCACCGAAAACGACGCCAACGCCACGCGTTTGTTTTTATTACTTCTTGCAGCAAGATTAATGTTATTTTAAAAAATATTATAGCCTTTGTTACACTTTGAAATATATGTATACAACAAGTATTAACATTTATATGATTCCTGTCATTCCTTTCGTTTTATGCGCTGTAAAAAATGCCGCAATGATTTCTCGATGACGTTCGCTCATTTTTTCGTTCATATCTTTCTTTCTTAAAAACAGATTAATTAAAAATATTTTGACCGATAGGTGAAGATCGGTTATATCGTCACGTTTTTAAGAGGTGGATGTGTGTAACACAGCATAAATGCATGATAATTTTGACTGTGGTTATATAATGAGATTTATGAGATTGTAACTGTCAATAATAAAACTTTTACTTTACGCAAAATTTTCATTTCTTTTTTCTTTTGCGGTGGTTCTTGTGTAAGCGGACATTCGTTGCATTTAAATTTAAAATACGCGACCATCTTTTATACATTTTAGTACGGTTTTGGTTAAAACTTTAATATTAAGTTTGTTATTTCAATCCTTTTAACATATGAAATTTTAAACCAAATTTTTGCGCAAATTGTTTAATGTGTGTTTGTTTAAATTAATAATTATAATTACTGTAATCTCTTTACCCCACTGTGTTATTATTATTAGAAATTCTTTAATTCTCCCACCATTTCCGGTATGCTGTTAAAAAATATATTATAAAAAACAGTGGATGTTGTACAAACAAAGCTTTAAATAAGCTTCCATCCACAAACTGTACCAATTGCATTCCCTAACTAGCTATTGGAAATCAAACGCCGTTACATGATGTCTTGGCCAACTACACCACTGAGGTCAGCGCGACTAACTGTTGTACTACAAACCAGATTCGTGAAAAGATTCTATTTCTGATATCAGCTCCTTCCTGAGCTCCTGAGCACTCGAAAACACTGCGATGATTTGCGAATATATCATAAAGATGTCGCATTTTATTCTTCTAACAATCAAATTGATCTAAATGCTCAAGGCTAGTCTTCGTCCCTTCTGCAGAAACTCTTAGTTTTTGCGTCATAATATTGGATTCTTGGTAATAACTGACAATGTACGATTATAGAAAATTTTACATTTTACGTGTCGTTTAATACTTGTGTGCGTTATTTTAATAGTGTGTTGTGCTTTGTTGTAAAAATTCGAGAAATTATTAATAAAATATAAACATATGCTGAAAATACTACTGAGGCACTAAATAACAAAACTTGCAGACTACTAAACTCACTACGTGCGTAGGCAAAATCGTTGTTGTATCAAGTGAAAATAATTAACTAGTTTGCTGGCCGCATAGCTATCCTGGAGTCAATGGATCTAGCACACGCAAGCGTGGTAAATGGGCTAAAATTATTTTCAGTATTCGACGCGATTCAAGCCGTAAGCAAGATTAAAGATCTCTCATCGGATTCACCTGTCGAGCAGCGCGCAAAATAACGCTAAAATATTATTATGGAATTTCTACAACGACAAGAACCAACCAAACAGGAAACATGCATAGGGTAGCCTACATACACGATTGTAACCAAAGATGATATCATGCACTTAAACAACAGGAAAAAGTAAATAGAAAGGAACATAATTATGACCAGACATCTCTAACGAAAGGTGATCGCAAGAGCCGGAATGATTTATAAATTTGTAGAAGGGCCTAACGTGCAAGTAAGGACAGATCTATTGGGATGAGGAGGGTAGTAGTTATAAAATGTACGTTCGAACACAGCGTAGTGACAGGGAGCCGGGAGCCCCGCCGCAGAAACCTCATGCTCTAGCATTCCGGTGCCATTTTTTACCGTTTTTCCCTCGAAATGTTCCTTTCTCCCCAAAAAAACATCGCAATTTCTCAAATTTCCCTAAAAATGTCCCAAATTTCTAAACATTAAAAAAAAATATTTTTTCAAATTTTATTTCAAAGATCCCACAATGTCAAGGAATGACTCATTTTTGGGCAATGTGGGTTGAGAATTCATGAGGAGTTTTCTCATAGTCTACCCCTACCATATTTCACCCCCTTGCATTCCAAGCAAGGAGGGTTATCTCAGAGTCTTCCGTAATATGATATACGGATTGTGTTCATTGTGTTCATTGTTCACGTGAATGTCAGAAGTTGGTGATGTAGGTGTATCAATACTTTGTACAGCAGACATCTGATCGTCTCAATTTTGTAATGTTGACAAAGCACAGTGTTGCGTAGCATGTAGAGAAACAAGGTCTTTGCACTTTTTCATATGTATGTTTAAACTGTCTATACAAGTGAACATACCTTGGCATATATGACATCGATAGCCTGTGCGATATGGATACAGCTTGCTTTTATGCTTTATATGCCAATTGCAGTGTAAGCATATGCAATTGTACTGTTACAGTAGTGGCATGGATATCTAGGAGATGTGACTGTTAGTAGGGTATGATGCCTTTTCTGATGTTGATGCTTTGGATTTTTGTTTTGCGGATATCTTCCCATCAAAAATTTGCTCTATTCTCAGAAAATACTGATTGCCCTGTGTAGGAAGGAGAGCTTTGCATTTTGCGCAATGCCTTTTTTAAGCTATCGAGTCTTCGAAAATATGATTTGCATTTTATACATGATAAAATAATACATTTCATATTTTTTTGGCAACCAGTCTCGTGTCGACGAGCATGACAGCTTTGAGAAGAAGTCTTCTTACAGTAACGGCATAAATAACTTTCCCAATTATTTCCCATCGCAGAAAAAAATAGCTCTGTTCGCTTTTCGAAGTCTGAATAGCAACTGAGTAGGTCATCCTATGCTATACTTATATACATATATATAGATAGATACAAATGCAACAGCAACCTTAATGTCAGTTTTCTTGGTGTCGAGAGACTTTCGAGACATGTTAGGCTTCTTTATCGTTGTATGCGACAGCGCCCTTTATGTTAGGCCTGCGAGATCTTCGCATAACCTGTTAGGCCCCTTTATGTGCACTTGTGTTCTCTTTTTATTACAGCGATAGAATATCTTTATGCTTTATGTGTCTTCGCATTGTAGGCATATGAAAATGATATGTTACAGTAGTTACATGACTGTTCCTGCCATTCATTTCTTAGAAGTGTGCAATGTCTTTAATGCTTTATCATTGTGAATGGTTGGAAAGACTCTGAGATAACACACATGCATATGATAGGGAAGACTATGAGCCCGGTTTGGCCAGCAAGAGCATGATGTATAGCTCATAGGAAGGACTAAATGTTTAATCTAATTTTTGAAAACCTAACCCATTCGTGATGACGGGAGTGATGTTATGAAGTTGCCGAACGTATCTGACACGATAAGGAACTTATGCGAACCTATGCTTGTAGGAAGTAAATGAATATGTAAATGTTTTTTAACATGAAGGACATAAATAACTCCACGATGATTTGTGTTGTCAGGAAAGATAAATATATATACATATATCTTTAATGAATTTGCTGTCTGTATGTAAAGCAGTTCAGAAATTATGAGCACCTATGCTTAAAGGGCTTAAAAGATACTGTGTTCATTTTTCTTGTTGCCACCGACTTCAATGTTATGAATTTAAGGAGTACATCTTAAATGGTTTCGGAATTACGTCCAACTATGCTTATAAGTTCGCATTTGGCTTAAATGACCATGTATTAATTTTCCTTGTCTGTGTCGATGCCTATGATTAGAATTTGATGAGAACATCTTAAATGGTTCTGGAATTACAGACAACTATGCTTATAAGTTCGCATAGGGCTAAATGATAAATTGTTAATTTTCCTTGTCTGAGTCGATGCCTATGATATGAGTTTGACGAGTACGTCTTAAACAGTTCGGTTATTACAGCCAACTATCCTTATAGGTTCGCAGAGGGATAAAAAGGCTATTTGTTACATTTATTTGTCTGTATCTATGCCTATGATATGAAAATTGAGGAGTACATCTTGAACGGTTCGGGAATTACGTCCAACTATGCTTATAAGTTCGCATAGGGCTTAAATGACCAATTTGCAAATTTTCCTTGTCTGTGACGATGCCTATGATATTAATTTGACGACTACATCTGAAACGGTTTGGGAATTACGGCCAACTATGCTTATAATTCGCTTAGGGCGTAAATGGCCATATATCATACTTGGGAAGACTCCGAGATTACCATCCCAGCTTGGAATGCAAGGGGGTGAAGTATGGTAGGGGTAGACTATGTGAAAACTCCTCATGAATCCTCAATCCACATTGCCCAAAAATGAGTCATTCCTCCACATTGTAGGATCATTGAAAAAAATTTGAAAAAATTTATTGATTTTTTTTTAATTTGGGTAATTTGGGAAATTTGTACGTTTTTTGGGGAAAAAAATGGGACATTTCAAGGGAAAAACCTGAAAAAATGGCGGCGGAATGCAAGAGCATAAGGTTTCTGCCACGGGGCTCCCGGCTCCCTGCCACGACGCTGTGTGTGAACACACATTTTATAATTACTGAATGTAGTGTCCCGAAGTACCATATATTTAATTTCTATACATACTCACATAGTGTTATTGCTGTCATAGCTAACAGAGAAAATAAAGTCGTTATTCTAACGTTTTAATTATAAATGTAACGTTTCAGTGGTATGTTTTTCCGTAAACCTTACAAATAAAGTCAAAATACTTGTTGTTTCATTTTAATTTTGACTACAATTATTTTCGAAACGAAACAAAATATTTTTAAAACCTATTTGCACAGGGAGTTACATGTGCCAAGAACTCAAAAATGAGAGGATACGCACAATTCAGCCTAATCCGAAAATATTGCTTTTTATTCAATGGTTATGTTTTCATAAAAATGTATTTTTTTAATGAAATGAAATGGAAATTTTACTTCTCTAAGCCAAGTACTAGCACCCAAAATAAAAAAATAATAACTATACATTATAATACAGTGCAATGTTTTAAATTGCATTCAGCACAGAACACCAATTGGAACATAATTGTAACATAATTAAATCTTACTATGAAATGTTGTCAATTAAGAAGGCAGGTGTACCTTTAGGGACGACGAACAAGTGAGCGCTGCACATATCACAGTGTTTCTCTTGACATAAGAGCGCTCGCTTAAGTAATTCGCTGTAGCACTCAGAGAAAGGTTTGTTTCAGTCATCAAAATATTTGTTTGTTAGGGCTAAAAAAATACTCAGTTCATTGAATAAAACTGGTTGAGTAACTAAATTAATTTTGTTCATCTAACAAAATACATGCTTAAATAAACAATAATACCTCTGTGTCGGGCCCAAAAAAAATGAGACTGTCAGCAAAATATAAAGCGGCTCTTAACAACGAGGTCTTGAGGGCCGATGAGGGTGAAATGAGATGAGAATAGAGCAGTGCTAGAGTGCATGGGCGGTATGAGTGGGAGATCCCGAGAAAACCCGCCGACCAGCGGCATCGTCCGGCACGATTCCCACATGCAAAAATCCGGGAGTGGCCCGGCTGGTATTGAACCTACTTTGCCATGGTCGGAGGCGAGCAGTCTAACCGCGCTCAGCCACCGCGGCCCCAGCGTTTGTAATTTTTGTCGCGATTAGGAGCCAGTGTTTGTAAGTGAATTAATTGATTCTTAATAATGATATAAAATCGTAATAAAACATGTTCAACAGGAAAGTAGAAATTAAAAGTGTAAAACTTGAAATATTTAATTAAATAAATATTTATTTACGCGCAAAAAAACAGAACACCCCAATTTTTTTTTCAATTTAAACTTAGAGGAAAAATAGACATAGTGTTTATTTAATATATCTATAATTTTTTCATCTCTTTGAAATTTTTTATATCTAATGATTATGTGATAATAAAAACTATATAAATAAATATTTTCAACAATGAATTAATCGTTTTATAAATAAAAATTTTATTGTAAAAAGCAAAATAAATTTATTTATTTAAACAATATAAAAATATGGTGAAGATAAAAACATAAAGGTTTTTCATTACTTATATACACGAAAGAGAAACATCATTATGTAAAGTATGATATTCTATTTATAACCAAAAAATTATATGAATTAAACTAATATAAAGTCGTTAATAATGTTTTGTGAATAACCTTTCTGTGGTGTAATTTGTGAAGAAACATCACCCACAGCCCGTCGGCAACATCCTCTGTCCCCGAAGATCAGCGAGAATTTCCGTGGTAAGGCCCGAATAAAAAATTATGAGCTTATCTAGCCCTAGAGATTATCTCGTCAGAAGTGTTTCATTCTAAATTTCCATTCCTTTTCGTTTACCGCGATTTGGATTCTCCATGGCCGGCATTACAATTCGTTATTTCCTGTTTGGAAATTGCCATAGAGTCCGAGAACATCCAGTAAGTCTTAACATCCTTTGCGTGTTGCACTTATTACTTTGTTGTGCAACGTGATACCGTTGCAATCAGCCGAAGCGAGCACTTACTGCCGACAGCTGGCCTTCCGGTAAGAACATAGGAGACGGAAGCATGTCTATCATGATCGAACTTTTTTTAAATCTAGGCTAGATCTGCGGCCAGCTGCTGGAATCTAGAATTTATTTCCACTACGAATTTAAACTTATGCAAATTATGCATAGAGGGCGGCGTGAACTGTAGTCGTTTAGTGCACCAAGAGAATGTAAGTTATTGTAAAATGGTTAATTTGACTTTTTCATTAAGGCTTATCCCTTCTTTTTAAACATCGGTGGTCGGTTATTGAGCGTTTTCCGGTGCATTGAAATAATTTGCGGAAACTGTTTAAACCTCTGACTGACCCCAATTTTACTTATTTCATACAATGAGAACTTAAATCATGTTCTCAGTTAAGAACATACTTTTCACATATCTTCTATTTATATTTAACACCTGACAAATATTAAAACCTTCATCTACATGCTTTAAGATACCTTGAAATCTTGCCCAGTGGCAAAGAGTCTAGGCGTCAGCAAATTAAAATATTTCGCGTGGGACAAAACCTTGAATATCATGATGGAGAGAAACTTCGTACTGCATGTTTCACCCGTCACGCAGTTTTTTTTATAAGTAAAATAGGTATAGTAGAACCGGTTTTGGTTTTTCTACAAGCAGTTATACTTAAGAGTATTGTTTTATTTATTTATTTTTTAGAAAATGTAGATGGATATCTAATTGTAAGGTGTGAATTTCGGAAAAGGTGGGGCAAAACTCAGCCGAAACTGATGGAGAGGTTTTCAAAATGCAAAAAATAGGAAATAATTACTAACTCAAATTTATGGGAACTTACAGAGTTAGACTGGACCAACTACATTATTCAAAAATTAACCTTTATCTACTGAACTAAACTTTACTTTTAAGTTAGAAATGGAATATCTATTACTCGTGTTCCACAATTAAAACAATGAAACAAATGCCATCAAAGATGCATCATGCACATCGCGTGGAGAGTGGTACACAGAAGCTCGTGATAACATTGGATAATGTTTAGGTGTTTGAAAGACTGGTGTCATGCGATCTTTATGTGATTATATTTACACTATTTGTCTGTTACAATGTAATAATTTTTTTTTCGAGCATTGTGAAGCCATTGTTTAATTTTTCAATTTTCCATTGTGTGCACACTTTGGCCCCACTGCAAATGCACTTACACCCCACCGGTTAGGTCAAAATTGTGGAAATCAAATTTTTTCTGCTACCATTATATACAAAATGCAGAGATTTTTCAGGGTTGGATTGGAATGTCAAATTTAGAGTATATGCGAGCCTCAAATGTCCCTATAATTACCGTATTAATGACTGTTTTATATGCAACCAAACAAATGTTAACGTGCGCGAACCCACCCTTCTTTACACCATATTTTCTTGACCACTTTGACAGTGGAATAGATTGACAAACATCTAAGACAATGTACAAGTGAGTCACCTTATCTATCACAAGATGAACCCTAGTTGTGTTGGTGTCTGCGGTACCAATAACCTCGTACTATTGGTCCACAATAGCCCAGACACGCTTACTACGACGTTCGTTATCGGTTTGTTATGAGCCAATCGCCGAGTGATCGTGTCCTAGTCAAGTTATGTTACCTAAGAAGTGTCTCTTCGTAGGAAACGTTATTTACAAATCCTTCGTGTTCATTTTAAGTAATTTATCTTCTGAGCGCTGCTGACATAATATAATGTTAAAGTGAAAGTCATGAAATCTGCTGGTGAAGAAGTGCTGCCCCGCCAGTGCCTTCGAAGAGTGCGGACATCATACAATTTCAGCAAACTCTATAAAACAGTGGCATTTAATTAACGCCATATAACGTCAGTAGCGCTCAGATTGGTAAATGAGTAATTTTCTAACAATATAAACTATACATTGCATGCATGACACTGTTATTTACGTAGCGTCCAGTAATATCCTTCATGAAACTCTGCATTAACAGTTCCAAAACCAAATTGTACCACGAATTACTATGTTATGTACTATCGGAGCGTTACACCTGTTAAAAAATGTAGTTTATAAAACGTTGTACATTATTTTCAACAAAACCTTTCTAGGCACACAAAATTCTTTTTTTTTTACTACATGAAAACAGTCAGGTTTATTGCGATTGTTTAGTGCTATGAACGATAAAGGCTGTATAAAAACTTAAACTTAGTGAATCATGCTCCAGTCAGATACGGATTATTCAAGAAGATTTTATATGTCTAGTTTTTATACTTGGTTCAGTTATACCCGAAGGTAAGGCAACAAAATGGAGGTTTTTATCGTGTTAATTTACGGAATGCACGGATAAATTTAACAGGTACCTGAAATAGTATATTTTCTCCCTATTTGTGTATTTGTTTAGGCGGTTAATTCGTATTCGTACAGTTAATTTATTTTGAAGTGTATGTATGTATATATATATATATATATATAATTGTTTATCTACTTTTTAATTGCTTCTGGCCGTGATTATCGCACACTTTATTATCATGCATGTCAAACCATATGACAAAAACTTAGCAGTCTGTGTCTCTCGTTTTGCGATCTATTCTTGAATCATTGTCTCATTAATTGATGATTATTTATATGAAATTAATATATGACTATATTTGGAGAATTTCTTAAACTAGTACTGAATAAAAGCATAAATACATGTTGCTTGAATATTTAGTCACACCAATAAATATGATATAGCTGATAGAAACTCATAGAAGTCTGTAGATAAAAACAAACACTTTATATATACATGCACATTATAAATTATAAAAGGGAAAAAGGGATTATTTAACAGGTAAATGTTTTTTTTATGTATGATCCATATTTTAGCTGTTATTACGAATAACATATTTCTGAATGTAAATATAGCGCTAGTACTAAATATTTCCACCAAAATTTATATTTTTGGATACGTATAAAGCAATTTAATGATACAAAACATGGTTAACAACAGAACAAGCCACAACATGGAATTATTTGCACACATATCAGTTCTATAACGTTTACAAATTGCTAAAAGTTTGCAAATATGGTAGACCATAAAACTTTTCTAATGCGTATTTGTTCCGACATGTAGCCTACTTTGTATAAGGGCACGAAACAATGTGTCTAATTACACTAGTTACGGGGTAAGATAAAAATCATTAAATGCCTTAATTTTTATTTTTTAGCAACATAATTTCGACATATTTAAAATGGATTCACTTTGTCTAATTCACCTCACCTGTGCGTATATGGGCATATTTACGTTGACGCGTCCCGCGTCCCAAAAGACAGTTTATTCGTCAGAAGACACGCTCTGGCGAAACTCACAGGCGGACGACAGCAATAAATACTAAGGGTTTTGCGGATGTGCTGGAATAATGACGCCAGGAAGGCGCAGCCGTGCCATGCAGCTGCAAGGCGTGCTACCAAATGTTCCTGCACATACAGACGATATCCGGGGGCAGTGGAAGACACACATGCGCCGACCAAGGAGCACGTGCAGGACGAAGCACTTATGCGTCTGTCCCAGGCTGGCTACCACAATAAACAATGAGAACTTTTGGCGAGCGGGCGGGAATAAGAGCAGACGATATCCGAAGGCAGCAGAAGACACACGTGCGCCGAACCAAGAGGCCACCCAAGTATTCCCGCACGTACAGAACGGAACAATAAATTTCCATGCCAGAATCAAGGGACGACACCAGGCCCGCCGGGCCCACATGCGGATCACAGGAACATCGTACACGTGTTTTACGACTCAGGGGGACGCGGCGGTCAGCCCGGCCACGTGCAGAGAGGATGCGAGCGACGCATTACCCGGAGGCCGCGGAAGAACCACGTGCGAGGAAGCCACTGACGCCGAACACGTGTTTTACGACCCTGGGGAAGCAGCGAGCAGCCCGGCCATGTGCAGAGGGGATGCTAGTTCAATATGGCGAACGAGCACACAAAACCACGAGGAAAAGGGAGGAACAGGCAGTCAGACGTCGTCCAGCGAGGAGTGTGGACCAGAGCCGGGAGAAACGAGTTCGCGAGAATGCATCAAGACGTCAACGTCAGTCGGAGGACGTCAAGCGAGACGTGCGGCGGGAAGAGTCCGAGAAAACGGCAGTCGGCCGATGGGAATCGAGGAGCGCAGAGTGGATCCGGGACGAGACGCCAACGGCAGTCGGCCGTCGTCAGACGAGCAGTGCGGAGTGGAGCCGAGAGGAGGAGTTCGAGACCAGGCGTCGAGACGCCCACCAAGTGCCGGAGCGGTCCCAGGTCGCCAGCCGAGAGAGGACCAGCGCCTCGAGTCAGATAAGTAGAGCCATACAGGAAGTGTGAAGAATCGGGCTCCCCCACGATGCAAATCGCCGCGTCAAGTTATACGTAGCCTACGTAGAAAAAGGGAAGGGGAGAGTTGTCTCGTGTGTACCTGTAGAAGTGACCCTGTTAAGCATAAATAAAACAGACTTATGGTAACTCGCAAAGAAAGTGAATTTATTTGGAGAATTGGACCTAGGGACAATAGTGGCGACATATTCCTACGCCCTAACACTGAGGGCTAGCATCAATTGCTGGTGCCTTACGCAGAGAGCAGATTCAATACCTACTATACGCCATAGCAATAGGGAGGTATCAATGTATAGTTTATTTATGTACATGTACACCATGTATTTAATGGTTATAAATACACACACTTACAGTTAGGATGAGGAACACATTTACATTCCTTATCATAAGAATGAAAATGTGTATGTTTAAGTTGTTTTAATTATATTTATCTCATTGAACCTCCCTGTCTTATTACAACTTATTTAGAAACACATATGTAATGTATGGAATGTCATGGTCTCGGTGTTTGTGTTTATTTTTAACTTACAGCTGGCCATATTCATAAATACCTACACATCGATTTCATAAACTAAATTTGACACTCCTTATTTGTCAATGAATATTCGTCAACGGAGTGGTAAAACCAACTATATAATTACAGCTTCCGATTTAAGTTTCATAGTATGCGTTTCTCAGTGCAAGGCCCTCTCGTCCATTAGTGTATAGAGTTTAAACATTTAAAATTTTATGATACATGTAGTTCATTGCTTTCAGGCAAGCGAGATCCAAATTGTGTAAAACTCTAAAAGATGATCATTTAATGTGTCTTGTTATAGTTATGAGAATTTCGCAAAATCTAACAACGCCGCAAAATAAATATGCTTAGATAAGTATTTATGACCCTTAAATTCGCTCTTATGAATCATATAAAAACCAATGAAATACAATAAGCATTTCAATAAATATACATATTTTGTCAAATTTACATTATTATTAATTGCAGATATGTAGGCTATATTTTTACTCAAGTGTTTGTTTTAAACTAGAAGTTAGCATACTAAAATATGTAGTTATAATAAAAACTAAAATGCAGGTTTACCTTGTATTTTTGCCGCAAGACTGCATCATTGCAAGCATAGAAATGTATTTATACAATAATATCCGTTTGGAGATCATTTCCGCCTTGGCATTGCATGAAATTAAGAAAGAATAAATCTCAAACTTATGATGTGTGGTAATCAACGTCAATGAATCTCCTCTATCTTGACACATTAGTTCGCTGAACGTGTTTAATAAGTGATCAGTAGTTACTAGAATTAAGTCAAATTATGAAGGGTTAAGGGTTACTGTGTAATATAGCGTTTAAGAAAACGTGTAATACATTTGTGATAAATTATCAAAATTCCACTTGACGTCCTCATGCAAAATACGCACTGTTTTGATACCTGTAATATTTTTTATGGTGACTAAGATAAAGTAAAGCTTTAAAGTAAGAACATTTACTGAAAACCTGCATGTTTGTTCAGTCTGAATGCTTTATTGAAATATGTTGCTTAATATCAATACTAATATATGTCATTAGAAGCATTCTCCACATGTTAATCCTCTGCTGAGATTTACAATTTCTCGGAAAATTCAAACACCCATTTGTTTTCTGAAACACTCGTCTACAGTGTAGTTTTCCAACCAGTAAATATATTTGAATATCTGCAAGATATATGTTAAATATTCTAGCTATTTTATCTTAATTATGCATTGTTTAAGAAAATAAGAAATATTTGTAGTCCATGTCATACTCCTCGCCCCCCTTCCCAAAAAACAAACAAATTGTCTCTTTGTATATATCCTACGAAACAAAAGAGCGTTATTTTGGCACACAAGACAGCAATACCTTTAACATCTTCCGGTAGTTATGCTATTGTAATTAAGTTACAAAAGTTTCTATGTATTTGGTAGTGCACGTGCCTGTTCTTAACTTTCACAGGGAATGTAAACATAGAAATGCTATTTACTGATATATTCTTACAGCCGATGTACCAACACCGCTGGTAACTAACACATGCCATGGTAACCACTAGTAAAACATGAGTTGCGTATTAAATAAACTGCAATGATAACTCGCGTGAGACAGGCTCGGCTTTAGCAGAACGAGAACGAACACGTGGATGAGACGAAAAGCCGACGGCTAGGGCGATGACCAACTTTATCCGGCTGTGGAACTGGCAACACCGCATGGGTGGCGAGGTATATCGTCTGCTGCGTCGCCTGCTACCTGCTACCGCCCAGTAGAGAACACTAGCGCTCATCTGAATCATTACTGGAACTAACACAACAAACTGGTGAGCCTTTTTCCAATCCCATGGTCGCTCTAGTGTATATATTTACTCAATGGTGTTAGTAGCCAACGCACCAGCCGTCCAGCTGGTTTATTCTATTTCAACAGCCAGTTTAAAGCTTGGTGGTCCGTAAACAACTCGACTGGCGCGTAGTCTAAAAAATCAGAAAAAAATCTCAATTCCCCGTATGTAAGCTAGACAATCCTTTTCGTAGACCGTGTACTTCCGCTAAGCTACCGCTCTGTCGAAAGTTAGCTAGCGTACGCCACGGGAGAAAAATCACCGCCTTTCTTCTGGCTGAGCACCGCTCCCAAAGCAACAGAACTTGCGTCGCAATAAATATAACATTTTTCAGCAAAATTTGGCAATTGCAAAACTGGCGGCTGTCTCAAACTGTCTTTTAACGTCTAAAAAGTTTTTTGCTGGCTGTGACCCCACATAAACACTGTGTTTTTCCTCTTTAATAAATTTAAAGGCTCTGTAGTATTAGAAAAATTCGGTATAACTTTTCCGTAAAAAGCCACCACACCTTAATAACGCCGGACAACTCTCACGTTTTTAGGAACGGGAATATTCACAATGGCTTTAATTTTTCTGGGTCAGTACGCAACTTACAATCGGAAATTATGAAACCTGGATACCTGACATGCTGTTCTGCACAACTTATTTTATCAGGGTTCACTGCCAATCCAGCTTCCTGCAAAGCCTTTAACACTTAACGTATGTGGGCCAGGTGCTCCTCTAAAGTGTTACTGTATACGCACATATCTTCAATATACGTGAAAACAAAGTCATAAATATATTTTCCTAAAACTTGGCAGAAAACCCGCCATATGGCTTGAGGGCTACAGTTGAACCCATCGGCAAACGTGTCCACTGACAAAGACATCACGAGATACAATACGCCAAAGGTTCTTTAGAATTTTTGTATATCTAACAGTGCAAAAACGCACAATAAAGGTATAAAATGGTGAAATATTTGGCATTACACAAATACTGAAACACCATGTATAATACCGGAATTATGTATGGATCAAATATTAATTTCCTCATTGTCGAAGCTATAATCATTAATTAGACGATATTTCTCAGGTTGTTTTTTTCGGAAAGAGAAATGACGGGATCTCGTACGCACTGTACGAGTCTTCAATAATGCCTTCTTGTTTTAATTCCACCTAAATTTGTTTTAAGATAGGCACCTAAGGCGTAGGCACTCTTTACAGCAATGGAAACATGGGCTCGTGATCTCTCAATTCCAACACTATCCCACCTTAAAATCACGTAATGAAACTCAGCTTAATTTTCTTTATTTCTGCCTCCAAAGCGTCCCTGACTTAACCATCTGCACTTTCCTGCAGTACGACGGCTGGTTTACTAACGGAACAGGAGACTCAGGAAAAAAGCCAAAACACAAACATTTATTTTCACGGCTACACAGCACTCTCTCTTCCCAAGAAAATCAATACCGAGTATGACCGGATACTATAAATTCTTCAAACAGTTCAAGTAGCACATTTCACGAAAAATTTTCAACTTTTATTTTCACGTTGGCTACAGCCTGTGAATTTACTAAACCACCATTATCAAGGGAAAATACGGTGTTCTTGCCTTGCGAAACATAACTACTCCCGCGGCATTGTCACGCTTAATTTGGTTGAAGATTCATGACTCATTAAAGACGCAGAAGCACCTGAATCAATTAACGCAGTAACTTGCGATACGCCAATTTCAATGTCACAAATAATAATCCGAACTAAGTTTTCCTAGACGAAAACTGATTCACACTGCCTATGCCAAATAGTTTTTTTCTTAAAGTGACATGAGTACTCCGAATGTTATTCATTTCCGCTAACGCATGAGACACGCGGAAAACGGGTAAATTTTCCCTTTTCATTTACATTTTGACATGACCCATTCTCCTCATCCGCCTGTGTACACGCGTCACGCCTATGTTGTGGCTTTTACACGTCTTGCTCAACGTGTTCTTCTATTTGCACGAATCTCGTTAACTTTTTTTTTACCGTGACTGTCATTAAAGAAACACTTTCCGCTAGCGTGGTTCGTGCGTGAACAGTATTTACATTGCGGTTTTGATTTTGTCACCACTACTTCTGTCCTATTGCGATGATCCCCTATCGTTAGCTCTACGTGAGAAACTAACGCAAAGAGTTCTTTTAAATATTGCTACTTTTTTGCAAATTGAAAGAATCGGTGATTGCCGGGCAAGAGATTGTTAAACATGACCTCGGTTAAGTCGGCCTCATCAAACGGACTAACTAACACCGCAATTAACCATATTATTTCTCTCACTAACCCTTCCATGGTCTGCGTAAAACTTTGACATGTTTCAAGAATATTCATAGGCAAATGTGAAAGAACGACTGGGGTACCAACCTGCTGCAATAAATTACCACAAAGTATTTCAAACTCCCATTTGCATAAAATAGCTTTACTCAAACTGAGTGCAAACTTTCTGGGAAACTTTGAGCAATGCAGCTGAATAGATGGCAGTCGGCTCGCACAATCCTAATTCTCGGACGTTAGACAATACTATCAAAAACTCGACTAAGTTGGTTAAGCTACCAGTTTTATAACTGGGTATTTTACTGTATATTCCAGAAGGAATATATTTAAGAATTTTGTATAATAAAGAAACGGACTCAACATGTTTTTCTTCCGCAATGGCACCCTCTTTCAAAACTACCCCACGTAAGAGCGCGCGTAGTCCATCGATGTTGTCCGCATCGTAAGACTGGACTTTCCTTCGTTTCAAATTGTCCTGTAGTGTTTCCTTGGTGGATGGTATATCCAACTGGTTCTCGCTCCACCTGCTGAAGTCGTTTCGGTTTGTAAACAAATATACAAAATAACCAAAATCCCCAACACAATGTCACTTCTCACAATTTTGATTTTAATGAAAAAACTTGAAAACAATTAATTCCAAAACGTACTGAGAGAGATGGAAATAGAGTGGCGCAGGAATCACCGGTCACAAAGTGGGAGCACCTGCAGGAAACCTCATCACTCCATTACAGTGACCTTCACTCCCCTTCCTTCCATTCCACTCTTTCAAGCAAAATAAGTCGTACCAAAAACCTTCAAGAAGCAGAGTTTAAATCGAAGAGTACAAACCAATAACGCAGTTGCAATAAATTGCGACATTTCAACCATCGCCTGATATATATTGGAAAACAAGATAAAAAAACCCTAAATTGAGAGAAATGGTTCAACAAACTGTTAGTGACCGGGCTTTTTTTTTTTTTTTTTCAAAACCTGCCTTTATTAAAATTACATGCATTTGAAAAATACAAACCTCCGAAAAGGCTTTAAAATATGATACTATTATAATATTTCTTATGAAAAGTACACGAAGTTACATTTAATAATGGGCTTCCATAGCAATACAAGCTTAGACCAAATATTATAAAATTGCAAAATTACAGAATTTAAAAAACTTATCTCAAAATGTTTCCTATGCATGCCCTATAAAATGACCTCATCAAACAGGGCAGGAGATGCCTTCTGCCAAGTTGTAATGTTCTCATTCTGAGGTCCCTATCCATTCTCTCTCCCAAGACGAAAGAACCCCCTTTTATAGTCCGTAAACACGTTAACTAGGGTATTGAGGAACATCCCAGAAAGTTTCGTTGGTTCGAGTCCAGTAACATTCAAATCTTGATGACGTCGGAGGTAGCATCGGATGGAGAAGGGCATCGGCGGGGTGAGGGCCGACAGTCTGCCCTCGTCTGCCAAGCCACGCAGCAGCGTCGGTACCAACGTCCACGACGACTTGTCTAACAGTTCACCAACAAGGTAGGCCTCAGCTCCCTCCTCAGTCTATCCCCGTGTCAGGACGTACAATTTTCTGCGCTGAAAAATAATGCAGGATGTACAGTGTTCCAGCACCGTCACAACTCAACAGAACATAACAAAAAATCCCATTAAATTGTTGGCAATGATTTGTGCACATAATCGAGTCAGTTATTTACTTTTGCGTTTAGATACAAAATTGAACACAAATGTCTTTAACCACCGTTCCTAATCATATGGTGCTTTGTAACAAGTGAATCATTTTCCTATTTTAGACTATGTGTTTATTCAAATAATTTTCTTCTTACGAATCTATTTTCACATTTGGTTGGCATAAATCAAACTATATTTTGTAGATTCAAAGAATATTTTTAATAGTGTTCTGCATTTAAGAAAATGTATGCTACTATTCAGATACCCAAAAAATGGTGTTATTTAGACTACAAAATAAAAATTAAACAATTTTTTAAATATTGTTTAACCCTTTTCAATTAAAGCTCAAATTAAATTAAAGCAGAAATATACTATTTTTTTTAGCTAAGTCATTTGCCAATAGTAAATGTATCATATTTTCTACTTTCAATAAAGATATAATTTACAATATGTTTTAGTTGTGTTCCTTCTTTAGGAGATTGAGCTACTTGATCACATCACGCATGCTAACTACATAGTTGGCAACATAATTTTATAATCTACAGCTCTGACATAAATCCCTTATAAAATTATTATAAGAATCATAATATTACAAGAATGTTATGGCTCTTTTCAATTATGACTTCAAAAACTCATGCAAATTTTCATATAGTGAGTTGACAATATCGAAGTATTTCTTCTTATTTTTAAACCTACTATAGATCAGCTTACTGCTTCGCTTCTCCATCATACTTCCCTTTTCTCCGACATCGGATTGGATTACGTTGCTTTGACGCACACACCAGTAGAATAAAATATTGGGGGAAAATGTCAGACGCAATAAAATATGGGTTTACTACTACCAATCTTCTTCCATGCCGGAATTCTAATCTCGTCAACTATTATTTATCAGTATTTTGACTGCCGTTCATAAAATATACAGTCGACAAAAATCCACATATGACATATAAAAGAAATTCTTCAAAGCGGAGAAAAAGAGGGGAAAACTACTTGGAGAAGCTGCTCATGTTCGCACATAAATTGTGAGCTCTCATGTCTGCCTGCAGCTAACCCTCCAACCATCGCGCTCCGGCAAAAATCCTGAGAAGTACGGCTGCACTAAACAAGCTAGATAAATTGCCGCCATGCCTATCAGATATTTCACTAGCAAAACGGATACAAAAACCGAGGAACTGCGCATCGCCACCTTCCATCTATTCACGTGTGCTACTGCGCGAAATTCTTTAATGTGACATTTCGTGTTCCGTAAATTATATCTAATCGTTACATAAGGCGATGAACACTTAGCTCCCGCGAGGATAAGTTGTAAAATAAACGTTTCAGTTCCAACGCAAAACGAAATACAGAATTTTATCTCCTTATTCCATCCTGTATTTTTTTCGAAATTTATATCCACGTGTCATTAACAAAAAAAATTTTTTTATATTTTTGTAACCTCGTATTTGATATCGTGGTCTAAATGTTTCGTGTCACTGAGAGGTTGCAAAAACTATCTACTTAATTAGTTCGCAGAGAAAGCAACAACCCTTCGATGGAAAGTTACTTCATTTTATTAAAATTGCAAGTTTACGCAAAAACCTTAATTTGCATATTGTGATAACGTGTACAACGACGTGGCTGGTAAAATCATAATAAAAGCTAACTGCATATTCATCTGCGGTACATTCACTACGAAACAGGTTGGATTTTCCGGGACTCGTCTTCCGTAAAACTAAAGTCTGTTCAAAGTTTTAAAAGCATGTCTTACTCTCGTTTTGGTTACACGTACAAACAAGAAACAAATATATGGAATTGGCCATGAATTTGTGTAAAAATAAAAAGTGCTTTTTTTGTTTAGTATTAATTAGCTTATTGCTTATAATTTTAACTTTTCAATTTATTATATACTTTTTAAATAATAGCATTAATATGTTAGTTTCACCTAACCAGGCTGTAAATAATTTGTTTTATTTTAAAACACGAATGACGTGAATATAAAAGAAAACATAAAATATTAATTCATTTGGTCAAATAAATTACCTAAATGCCACAAAAATTATCCACCCATAATTAAATGAACAAAAATTGGCATTACATTATGAAGCATTAATTTACAACAAATTGCACTATTATTTGAATTATATTGAATAAATATAACCGGAGGTTATAATTAGCATAAAAAAATTAAATATTTAAAATAAAATTTTTGTTACAACAAAAATATTTATGATTGTTTATTTTATAACTGCGTGTGATGGCATATGTTTAATTTTAATTTTTAGTGGACCACAGGATTAAAATAATTAATTGGATCTAGCAGAATGAGATATGATGATACATCCTATATTCTGAATATTATTGAATATTTATTCGTTGTTCAGCAAAAACACGTTGAGCGGTTAAGCAAATAAAACGAAAATACGACGGAAATATCCAGATTGTAGAAGGAGCCGGACCATTTGGTAATGACTTGGTTTTCAGTACTTGAATGACGTCAGTTTTGCGCGAAATGTCAACCGCTAAGACCGCCTCGCCATAAGAGCGTTACTCCTTAGCTAACACAGTTACCGAAGACTCTTTTATCATAACTTATGCATTTTTATAATCAACATTGTAATAAAATATACGTAGTTTACGACTTATCTACAGTAAGTATATTAAGGGCAAATAAGTAAATATCTTAAGAATACAAAAACATATTGATACTATTAAATGGAAGATTAAGCTGTTAACAAGTTCCTAAAAAATATTTATGCTGATAGATTTGTCTACAGAATTTAAAGATGGGGAAATAAAGTTCTTAATTTATTTTCGTGATTAAGTTATTTCAGAGGTAGTGTATTTATAACGTTTCGTCTATATATACCCCATATTTTCCTGCATATTTTACTTTTATCAAAACAGAAAATTAAAAAATTACACATTGGTTAACAATTTAATACGAAAAATTTCAAGCACAGAATATAATATATAAACAACTCATTTCAATTTCCCTAAATTTAAGATTAAATACGAACGTCTTAACGATTATCTCGAGTGAGTGAGTGAAGAGATTTGGGCGTCTCTTAACAGTGAGGTCTTGAGAGTTTATGAGGGTGACTGAGGTGGGAATAGAGCACCGCCGGAATGAAGGGGCGGGGGAAACGAGAGCTCCCCGAGAAAACCCATCGACCAGTGGCATTGTCCTGCACGACTCCAACATGCGAGAATCCGGGTGGCCCGGCCGGGTATTGAGCCCGGTTCGCTTTGCTGGGAGGCGAGCAGGCTAACCGCTCTGCCACCGCGGCCCTGATTATCCCGAGAATAACTGAAGACAGGTTTCGATAAAGTTATAACTAGTTTATTAATAATGAATCACATCTTGCTGCTCTCACATTTAACTGTTTTATTTACAAATTTTTCAAAACGTCAACTGAAAGAAAATTTTTTCGAATATTTTTTTTTCACTCAGTGCAATTATACTGTTTTTTTTAAATTGTCATATAAACTGTACGCATACCATATGCATGATCACACTGTTATCAGTGAACCAATGCGTGAAATATTCTAATATTATTTGCTTAGACACAAATAGTTTCAACAAACACTTCAACAAACAATTTCTGTAACGGTAGTGTTTTTTATGTTGCGTCTATATATAAACGACAACCTAATAAACCGATTTTGTCATTAGTTCTTTGCGAAATTATTTGCACGTAGCATTTATTATGAAAACATATATTTTTTAGCCTCCGTTACACACATGCATAGCACTGATATTTTAAAACTCTTTTATGTACAGAATCACACACTGTACATATCCCATGCTACTTACTATCACTAGCCTTCCGTCAGAGAAATTGCAGCATATAGTCCCTTTGTTTTTACACGGAGACGTGTATGCTTAACTTTTCAGCCAGATTTTACGGATCATTGTAACATGTGTCAGGTATAATTATTTTAATGTGTTCATCCCAAATATAATATTCTATTTAAAACCACTTTATCTTCATTATGTTCTTTTTGATTGCGTTTGCTTTACACTTATTTATAATTTAGCTTTCCATTTAATGAATAAATTTTTTACGTATTAACGCCAAATCAAAGAACTTATAAGCAATTAAAACAGCATATTAAAAAATATTTTATTTCAATTTCTAAAATAAAGAGAGCTTAGATATTTAATAAAATCCCAACGATGACTAATTATAGAAATTTAGGGGAAAAACAAATTAAAACTTAAAGGTATAAACAAATCGAAGGAATTCGTTTTAAATAAAGAAAGTAATACAATAAAGAAAACATTGTTTTTAGTTCTAAATTATTTCGGTTGATTTTGATATCAGAGTTATAATGGAGAGCAATGCTTTCAAAATGATTAAACATGTGTCCAAGGAAACGATTAAAAATAATTAAAATTTTTGTAGTAAGGACGGAGTAATTTGTGTTCATATTTATATGTAAATATAATGGTAAAACATTTATACATACACATAGCAAATATCACATTAAATAAATTAAAGAAAATAGATCTAAAACTTGTAAGTCTTTTAAAGGCAATTAATAAATAAAATTATTTTCACCACATGAGACAAAAGATGAGCATTTATACACGTGTAGAATGTCTAATAATGAATAAAACGTAATAACATAATTACAACAAAACAAGCCAGGAAAAAAAACACAATTGTAAGTCATAAAAAATTCATTTAAGCTTGTAGATAATGGAGGCCAGGTTATTAGAAGTAATAAAAAATTTTAAAATGATGTATTTATAATCTAGTTATTTATTATTCATAACTTTTTGCAATATAATATTTGTCAAAATGGCTCTGCCAAAGCTGTGCTAGATGGGTTAAAATTGAATGAAACATACAGAACACCAATAAAACCAAATTTATTTTAAAATAGGCTAATATTATCTATCTGTTCCGCATTATCTTCATTGGGAAACATAATTTTAGAACAAAATCAATATTTTGTCATTTATATAATATTGTTTACATATATGGAAATACAACTTACAGTTATTATAGGCGGCCGTCAGTTTATTATTAGAAGATTTTTACAATAAAGAAGGCAGAAGAATTAAATTTTATATATCGGGATTTAAAAAAATCAAATATGACATAATCATTTCATATACATATTGTATTCTATTGCCTTATGCGTTTACCACTCCTCGCTAAAATTTATTTTCGCTGAGAATATAAATCAAAATAATTTTATAAATAAATTTGCAATTATGATTAAATAAATGAATTGAAACATTAATTTAATCCTCCACTACATTTATGATCTGAATCACATATTAAATAAATATAATATTTGTAAATCCACATATAGTTTTAAATATTTTATGAATATTTACGACGAAGGTAAAACTAATTTATAAAATTATTTTTATAATTAACTTTAATTGCAAGAAATTTTGTTTTTGGGTCGATTTTTCTCAGAGAATTTGTGACAGAATACCAATTATATTTTTTACACTAATCGTCTACATATTTGTTAACCTTATAAATGTTGTTATAGATATACAAATTGGGTCTTAAAATTTTTCTTTAAGTAGAGCCATATTTATTTTATATACATTTAATTAATAGTGTTGTGTTTTATCCTATATTTATAAATATATTTGATTTTAAATTGTTTGACAATATTATTGAATCATGAGTTATTTATAGATAGAGAAATGTTAACATTGTTATCAAAACATTAACGTGTGAATTTCATTTAAGTTATTTTGCAACAATAATTTAGAAACAACTTATTATTTTTACAAATACTACTATGTTATCTAAATTACAACTGTATTTTTCATATTTTATCGATTTCCTCTTGTTCAATATTTTCTTCTAAAGTACTCTTACGAAAAAATAATTACAAAACATCTAGGAGTAGTGGTGCAAATAAATCGAAAATGCACGTGATGAAAGGTCGTGTGACTATACTGTGGCGATTACATTATCAATTCACACTAACAGCAGAGTTGGAAGTACAGACATACTGCTTGGACCTTTTTTGACACTAGAATGTTGCACGCCTTCGGGCCTATATGCATGCGCTGATTCAGTTCGGAATGTAGTTTTATAGCCATTGTATTTTCTCCAGTCACAAGTCGGAGCAAGTGGCCCTCGATATCCTGCTGATCGATATCGGTTCGGAGTTGACCTCTGAGCTAGTGCCACTCATCAGGTACGGATAGAAGAGGCTTACTTACCACGAGAGTACCCCAAAATTACAAAGTAATTTTATATATACATGTACCATGTGTAAACAAGTGTTGTCTTACTGAAAGACTACACCATAGTGCTATCTCATGAGAAGTAATTAACGAGGATGCAGGATGTCACTGACGTAATGCTGTGTCATCAGTGTACCCCGAATCATTATCAGAGGTGGCCCGAAGACATACTATATGGCTCCTATAACATAATGCCAGGGATAATGCTTGTATGACTTTTCACTACATATGGTCAGGGAGCATACGTTACTTCCTGGGAATGTTCATGAATACACTTTGGGAGTGGTGCGTTCGACTAGAAACTAACTTTAGATAATAAATTTCTATGTTGGTACTCCAGGTTCCATGGCGTATAATTATTATGACGTCATGAAAATGGTGACCATCAAAATGTTAAAATCTTCTGCATCTCAGTTATTTATGAACGGATTTAAATGTTTGATATCTCATTTCAAAGAAAAATAAAATTTAATAAAATGAGTTTTTATAAATTTTTGTTCAAACTTACGGTTATTAAGAAAAATTAGAAATTTAAAATTGCCTAGTAGTCCATCTCTATTCGTTTGAGTCATGGATCTGTATTTCAAAATAATAATGTTAGCTTTAAATAATTACTTACTTTGTAGTGACTCATGGAGTGTGACAATTAGTTATGTTTAATATTTTTAATCAAAATGTTTCAATGATGATTACTTATTATCTAAATAATTGCTTTATTCTACAAAGTCATATGTAAGTGTCTCAATAAAATTACCATTTATTGATCAGCAGATATTGTCTAAAACCGAAATTATCTGTTTCATATCGGGTGATATGAGTGTAATAAAGGAGGGAGTAGACCAGGTTGATAGGCACTCAACGTCAAAACGCAAGTGTACATACGGTATAGATTTTTAATTACGTTTACTGTGTCAAAGGGAACGTAGAGAGGCTTGAGTTCAAAAATTAAGACCCACACAAAAAATGATCGAAGCATTTAGACTTCGATATGAATGTGACGATACAGACTACGAAACAATTGCAGAAAATATGAATAAACTACTACATTTTGATACCAAAATGCATTTCTCGTATTACAAAAAATGTACGCATAAGAGAATGCCTTCTAGATTACAAGCAAAACCGGAAAATTGATGATGAAGAACTTGAAAAAAATACACCGTTTGGGAGCCGTGGTGGTGTATTGTTCAGACTACTCTCCCCCACCGAGGCGAACCGTGTTCGATTCCCGGCGGAGTCGCTCCTACATTTTTGCACCTGGGAATCGTGCCGGGCGATGCCACTGGTCGACGGGATTTCTTGGTTCCCTCCCGTTTCCCCCGCCCTTTATTTCTGGCGCGGCTCCATACTCACCTCGCTTCAACCTCATCGGCTCTCAAGACCTCTATGTTAGGAACTGCCCATATCTTTACACTCCGCGCTGCTCGCCCACTTCACACACAGTTAAGCGGTATTGAAAATTATAACTCTTACCTCTCCACAATTCGCCGCCCCATACCATTTGTCAAACTACCACATATATTCCCATGCACTTCCTTCTTAAGCTACTCACACTAATGCTAACAACCTATGCTTATCAAATTTATCACACTACTAACATTATGTTAACACCAACCACCATGCCTGTAGAATCTGTTACATTGGAGTGGCCATCAAGAAGTAGAATGCAGTAGGAACCCACCGCATCATCCATACGGTGCCCAATTAGTGCTGCCACCCCAGAAGAATTTCAGGCATTTCCCACCTTCACGGGCCTTCCCATAGATGACCTGCAGCAATTTATAGAATGAAGAATGGTGGAACATGTTTGCCATCTATGATGCATAACAGCGAACACGTAATTCTGTTAATCCAGAAACGCGAGTCCAAGACTCTTGCCAGATACACCCCCCCCCCTCCACAAGGCATCTGTACTAGCAAACCGAAGCCAGCCAGGATTTATTATGTGCAGTAATGTACCAGTGTGGGGATAATATTGAATAATTATTCGAATATGCAACTGCGAAGCTTGGGCCTACCGAGCAATTCTATGATATAAATGAGCATGAGTGGTTAGTCGTGCTGTAGTCTGTGAAAGAGTACCTACCTGGCCTATTTCGAGAATCAGAGATTTGTCTTTCGCATTTCACATGGATAATTGCTCCTTGGTACAGCTCCATTCAATGTGCGAGGCATTCAAAAAACTGACACGATGGACTTTCTTTCTGCAGGCCTACGACTTCATAGAAGAGCACGTCCTGGGCTGTTAAGATCAGTAGGTGACACATAATCCTGCTTCCCTTGTGCTGATGTCATTGTGCAGGACATTTAACCAAACAATGTGGAATCCTGTTTGTGAGGTGACTGTGAGTCAGACTAATGTTTTTAGCAATCACAGTAAGTGATAGACATACAAGACATCTGTGAGCTCATTGAAAAACATGAATTGCGAGCAACAAGCTACTGCATGCTGGAGAGTGATAGATGGCCTTGTATAACTGTGTTCGCCAACCATGCAGAACACTTTGTGAAAATTTTTCCCAGCACAGGAAGAGAGTGCATGTTTGTGCCATCCACACAGTGGCAGACTGGCAGTTCGCCTGGGCATGGAGGACTTATATTGGCCAGGCTTAACAGGGAGCATCAGACAGTTCATTCTATAATGTGAAAAATGCAATAACTTTAAACCATGCAGGATGGATGGTATACAACAGCAGCAATCATGGGGTATGCACCAGCCTTATCAGGTGCTGGCAATTGAGTTGATTATACCGTACCCCAAAATACCTATGGGGAAGCAATTCATTGTTGTGATGGATAATTTCTTATGGTTTATGGAAATCTACACATTGTCAAGTATACCTATGAAATGTATTGCAAAAGTGTTAGAATGCGTCTTTTTTTGCTTGCTGAGGGTATCCATACAATCTCTTGACTGAGAATGGGTCCCATTTTACTAGACGTAAATGGCGCCATCCATATTTACACTGGGGTGTACACCACAACAAAACGGTTGTGTATCATCCACGTGCCAACACCGATGAGTGCCGCAACCAAGAGCTAAAAACCCGAAATGCCTCACCAGTTGGGCTGACCATCTGTCCGCCTCGCTCTCAACACTCCAACAGCTTGTCAATGTCATCACTGGCAAGTTACTTGCCGATGTCTTACTGGCCCACAATCTCACCCAGACAGGTAAGTTCAGCTGCCCATGGGCAGTTGGAAGCAATGAGTCAGCTGGCAGTGAGGTGCAGCTTGAGAGAAATGGGAGGGCGAATATGCACATGCACCAACACAGATATATCCAGCAGTGGCTCCCCATCACCATATGTCCGCCACCTTGCCTGCTTCCAGGGCAAAGTGTGTATGTCCACATCCTACCCCAGACGACAGCTTGCAAGGACATCTGCGTGGGACTGGCTGAGAAGTATACGGGCCACATGAGATCAAACAAGCCCTGGTAAATATGACGCACCTCATCAAACTCGGTCAATGCATGTGCGTATATGAGTACAGAGACGACCCGCACTTAGCACCTGTGGACAGCGCAGCCTCTGATGCCATCCCCTGCACCAAGATGCACCCGATTTACAACACAGCTTAGATATAACAACACACCAAACCTAACAGACACAGCAAAAGAGTAATCTATCGGCAGTTCACTGCACCGCCTCTTTTCCCCTGGGATGCTAGGCATCTAGATGCCCTCAAGTGGTTGCTGGTGGGAGATTACCATCACCAATAGCCTAACAACACCAGGGACTACCATCACATATGTGCCCACACCTCAGCAGCATGATATCAGCGTAGCAATGGACGCCTTCATCGCGACACCTCACATCATGGTACCTACGATGACAGGGGACTTCAGTTTCGCCAACCACACAACATTACAGCTCATTGGTGACACCTTCCGCCTCACCATACCAGCTCAGGGTGTTGTCACAGAGGCAATTGTCAGTTATGAAGGCATCAGAGCACTTCCTGGAGGCATCCACTACCTACGAGGAGGTGATGCACTGGGGCGAAGCCACTCCAGCCAAACTGCCTGCAACACCAGAGGGAACACTGCAGTGTTGTCAAACCCCTCTCTCACCACCAGCCTGGTCACTCCCGGTTGCACTAGTGCAACAGATATTTAACACAAATACTGGTACCAAAAAATATAGTGTTTTAATATATATATACATGCTAATTCTAAAAGGCCAACAGTATTTAATGAATAATGAAATCTAGTTAATTATAAGCTACATATTATCCAGAAGGAAATAAAATAAATATTTCCATGAGTAGTAAGGAAATACACTCAAGATATATTTCAAATAAAAACGGTAATTATTAAAACTTTTACTGGCATAAGAAAATGAATAATGAATGACAATATCAATTTTCATGATAAAAGAGGGGCCCTTACAATATATATTTACTGTCGGAATATATATATATATATATATATATATATATATATATATTTAAATGCCACGTCATTATAATCTTTTAGAAAACCAAAACATATTTTATAAAATAGGAATCTTAATTTTGGAACAAACTTTGCTGATGAATGGTAAAAAGTTAATTTTATGAGTTGAAAGTACACAAACTGTGGGTTCAATCAATATGAAGATGATATAGAGATGTCCGGCAGAGACCGGAAAACAGAAGGCCCATTTCTTGGTGAATGTACTTCTCTTTTAGAAGCCCGTCTTCTACTCCCAGAAGGCCTTTTGCCATACATTATAAATGTAAAATTATAGAAGCACTCTGAGAAGGCCAAGATACTCGTTCGCTCTTCCCAGAAGGAAACACGCATATACGTACATTACAAAATATTATTTTAATATTTTTGTAGGTGTATATATAAATATATATAGAAATATCAGTTTTTAAATTATATTGTATAAATAGTTATGTATATAAAATTGTTTTACATATATACACGTGTTGAAGACAGTGTTTATGAAGTATTTGATGATAAGGATGATGAATCTCTCGACGTTCCCACACATTTCACCAACGAATTTCCTTCGACAAGTGATGTAAAGAAGGCAGAAAAAGTCAAGAACGCTCGTTACATATTTACCGAAGACCCGAATGAACTTGTTGATAGACTCAGACATTTTATTGACCTTCAAAAACGTGGGGATCTCTCATGCATTGTTGTAATATCTTGAATCAATGATGAACTGAAGGACCAAGGTTATATAAAATGAGACTGCTGGCTACTAGCCATTCTCTACAAACATCTGAGAGATATAAAAATGGAATATACAAAATAATTAGAATGATATTATGCTTATAATAAAAAAATAATTAAATTGATGTATATAAAGTGTGAGTTTAATTTCTTTTACAGCCCCTATGCTTCTATGAAAAACTTATTAATTCAGTGGTGTAAACAATCAATTGATAGAGTCTATTTAGATAACATTTATGTCAGTGCATGCAGGATGAGAGCTATGATTCGATCTGAAGTATTATGCCTTACTCTGGTCGTTTAATATTGATATGTTCTATAAGGCGAACGAATTAAATGAGGGGAATATTTTTGAGGAATGTTTCGCAAATAGATGGTTGGCCTGGTCAGTTGGTCTGGCAAATTGGCCTGGTGAGTTCGCATGACCATTTGGTACGGTCAGCTCTGGTAGAAATGTTATGAGAAGATTCGGTGAAGAGCTACGAGACTCTTATAAGGAAACTTTTTTTTCCCGAGATTATCTATCATCTTTTTATTGCATAGGTGGGTGGTATGGCAGGTTAGCCTTGTCGGTTGGTATCGCCAGTTTTGTATGAACTGGTCTCGTCAGGAGTTTGTCTTGGGCTCAATATTTCTCGTCAGGAACCAATCTTAGGTGGGGTTAGTCTTGAGTGGCGTTAGTCTTGGGTGGAGTCATTCTTGGGTGGAGTCCGTCTTGTGTGGGGTTAGTCTTGGGTGTGGAGTTAGTCTTGGGTGGAGTTAGTCTTGGGTGGAGTTAGTCTTGGGTGGAGTTGGTTTTGGGTGGAGTTGGTTTTGGGTGGAGTTGGTTTTGGGTGGAGTTGGTTTTGGGTGGAGTTGGTTTTGGGTGGAGTTGGTTTTGGGTGGAGTTGGTCTTGGGTGGAGTCGGTCTTGTGTCGTTATTAGTATTGTTATTCGGTGCGGTCCCTTGTCGTGACCAGCTAGTAATTTGCAATTGTATGGTCTGCGATATTTCTCGAGTTTTCAAGTTCAATGTGCTTGGGGTAAGGTAAAGGTCAACACCCAACATGGTAGCAAAATTGACATCCTCTGGCGACATAATCGGTAATTAACACACTAATGTCACCTAGGTGTTGAAAATAAAAACAAACAAAACAATAAAAAAGATGGCTTCATACGAAGGAATGAACAAAGATGAAGCAGGTGGAGGCCTGTCGACTAATTAACCAATGAGAAACATTGGTGACAGGTCGAACAAGCGTGAGTAATCAACCAATAAAAACACTTTTAGGGGTTGAAGCGAGTACAAATAATCAACCAATTAGAACCATTCGTCGTGGGATTGGAGGGCAACCGACTTATTAACGAATGAGAAACATTGGTGAGGGTCAGTCGTCTGCTGGACGTGGTGCCGAGGGAACCTTAGGAAATGTAAGTTTTTTAAATAAACATTTTAATAGATATTATTTAATAATTTTTTATAAATTTTTGGAAATCTATAGTTATTGAAATTGTTTCGAAAATTGTGTGATTTTTCTGTTTAAGGTCGTAAAAGGTCACGGGGTAAAGGCCAAAGGTCATTTTCAAGGACATTTAGATTCAATATGGCGGTTGGGTGGCGTCATTCATAGTGACTCTTCAGTTCCAGTCCCCCATCCCCTCTAAGCCAAAAAATTCGTAGTATTAATTTGTTATAAATTTTTTAATACATTTTTTAATAAATCTTTATATATAGTTAACAATTGTTTTTATCAGTTTTATCATTTATTTGGGAATTTTTGTAAACAATTTTTAGAATTTTTTCGGTTTAATGTCATCCAAGCTCAAGGTATTGGGTCAAGGTCACCTGTAGCCAAGGTGTCAGTCGGGTTATATCAGTTAAATTTTTTACTTTGACTTTTAAACTGTTCAAATTTGTTGGGATTTTTTGGATTTTTTTTTGTATCAAGGTCATCAATGATAAAGGTTGAAGGTTATTGTCAAGGTCATGAACATATAACATGTTTGACGAGATGGACACTGGCCGACCTGTTGAGGACTGGTCGTGTCGGGAGCTTAGTCGATCCACCTGGCATCGAACCCCAGACCTCCTACTTGTACATGTTAAAATCTTCTTTTTTTTATATATTTTTTTAAATTTTTTATAAATTTTTGGGATTTTATAAATTTTTTGAAATTTTTAAAATAATTTTTTGTTCAAGCTCATTCAAGGTCACAGGTACAGGATAAAGGCCATGAGTCAAGGTCGACGGTCACCTGGATCCAATATGGTGGTCGGGTGACGTCACAACATGGCGGCGAGCCAGACCCTGGCTACTGTGCCGGGTGCTAATTTTGTCCCATTTTAAATACTTTATGCGATACTTCTCTAAATTATACTACTCTCAATAATCAGTATCTTTGCCCAGGTGGGCTAATATTGACTTCGCATGCTTAAAATTTAAATTCAACCAATAGAAGGTTTCCAAATCCGGCTTATTATAAATAGAATAACAGCCATAAGTTATACTAAAATCATAATACACTTTCAAACATGTGCATGTAAATAGTTACAATTAATAACAATTACTGTTTATATATTTATGTTAATGTTTTAATAGTTCTTTTCGATTACGTTTAGAAATATAAAACTTATTTTCCCTTGTTTTATTTCCACTTACTACCTATAAATAAATGCATATATATACTTTTTTGGTAATCGGGATTTTTAGATAAATGAACTATTTGTTTCCTCGTTTTTAGTTTCTAGATTTCTGTAACTTACTTAAAATAAAATCAAAATCTCTTGTTGGAATACCCGTTTTCCCGCCTACGTTTTGCATTTCAACCATTTATACTATGGTAGACAAGTTCAAGTCTTAAATAAAATCGTTATTTCTACATCGTGATGTTAACAAATCCCTAAATTGAATGGGAGTTAACAACCTTTAATATAGTTATAATTAGTAGTAATGTTGTAGAACATTGCCGATAGTACCAACTTTAATATTAATGTATAAATGTATTCATAAAAAAAAATACTTAGATATTCACCTACTTGTTGTTGACCTCTCATGGCGCGGTCGGTTGGTGCGCCGCTGGTCTGCGTTGCGGTAGTTTCTGGGTTCGAATCTCAGGTAAGGCATGGGTGTTCGTTTAAGATAGGTCATAATTTAATTCGTAAGCCGTACCCTGATTAGCTTTCAGGCACAACACCGAGGGATATTAATGATCACTTTCCAATCTGAACCTTCTTTTTTTATTATTAATCCGTAGGCAGCTGTTTAGTACCACCACAAAAGTAACGTAACCAAAGAGATTTTCTGAAAACACAATACATACTACAAGCCGCATTAGCCTGTTTATCAATAATTAATGGAAAATGGTCATAGAAGCCGACTAGATACTTATTTTTATTATAAGACTAGCAAACCCGGCGAACTCCGTTTCGCCACCAGATGGCTTCGTTTGGTGATTAAAACATGAAGAAACATTTTTTTTATATTTGAAAAGGAAAAATTTTATTTCATTTCACAACAGTAATGAATTGAACTTCTCTAAGTAAATGAAAGTGAATCCAAAGTAAATACGTTTCATTGAAGTGCTCTTTGGTAAACCACATTTTTTGTTTTTTGGTCTGACGTTAACACAAACAAAGCGGATGGTTTCCCAACTCGTGAACACGCAACGTATAACTGCCCATGTGAAAAACAATGATTTTCTAAATTTATCCCGCAAACACCAAGCGATTGGCCTTGCGACTTGTTAATTGTCATTGCGAACGCAAGGCGAACTGGAAATTGCAATCGTTTGAAGTCNGGAAATCGGTTCGTGCGTTCTGGAGTTATAGCGTCAGGAAGGAAAACCCGACTTATTTTTATATAGTAGATTACTCAACAGCTTTTTCATTGATATTTATTATTTCATTTATGGCTCATTTATTATATATATAATTTTCGAAATCTGTTTGCTAAGAGCTTTTATTTAATGTTTGTATGCCCAACATAGTAACATTTAATGCTTTCCATATTGAAAATGTTATTTTGTATAGTAGTACTTTAGTGTTATTTATTGTTGTTATGCATAATATTAGACAACATTTACCAAATTATTTCATTTAAGGCTCGTTTTAATGCGGTTTAAAAAAAATTGGACTCCGACAATATGGCGGCTAGCGTCAGCCATGGTGATCATTTTGTGACGTCACTTTTCATATGTTACCCGAAGTGTCAAGACAAATCAACTGATACCACATATGTCAATTTGGGCCTGGACGTTTGGGCACTACAGTGGAACTAAAAAGTACCCATAGATACACGAAAATCATTGTTCTCTTTTTGGCTTTGAAGTAGTCGTGTCCCTCTTCCGCCGGTCGAGATTTTCGTCTGAATCAATCATTCTATACTTCGTTCGCGGTTTATTAACACTTTTTGTGTCAAACATTAAAAAAAATTACCCTATGTATGATGTGTTTGGTTTTTTCATTAATATGTCACGTATCACAGGCGTTTTATATTTCTCTCTAAACAAACAGTATTTTTAATAATTTCAACATTCACTTATATTTTATCTAAAAACAAAAATATTTACGTTAATATTGTGAATAAAAAAGCGAGAAATTATTTGTGTTGGTAATGCCTAGTATGACGTAGCTCGTATGGAAAATATGATAACACTGAATGCTCACTAATGCAGAGCATTGTCCCATTTTAGTATGATTTTTTAGACTAGGTTAGGCTTTGATAGTATGAGTTGGAGAAATATCCTGGAAGTAGAACTGTAGCAGGGCTACCCAAAAGTTTTAATTAACCATGAATTGACTATATATGTGGTTGAAGGACTTGTTTCTTGGAAGCAGATGAAGATATTAGGTAGGAATTAACTGTGAAATGGCGTGTATATAAACATATATAATATACACTGAAGAGCCAAAAAAACTGATAAACCTGCTTATATCGCGTAGACTCCCCCACCCCCGAGCACCCAGAAGTGCCGCAAGACGACGTGGCATGGACTCGACTAATGTCTGAAGGTATAAAGGAGGCAATTCACACTATGAATCCTGCAGGGCAGTTCGCAAATCCAATCTGCGCCAATTTTAAAAAGGGTTGCACGTCTGTCACGTTTAATGATTCTCGTCAGTCGTCGTTTGTCCCGTTCTTACACGATCGTTTTCCGGCCGCAGCGATGTCGAAGATGTGATGTTTTACCGGATTCCCAATATTCACGGTACACTCGTGAAATAGTCGTACGCGAACATCTAAATTTTATCGCTACCTCGGAGAAGCTTTGTTCCATCTCTCGTGTGCTGACTATAATACCCACGTTCAAATCCACTTAAATCTTGATAACCTGCCATTGTAGCAGCAGTAACCGATCTAGCTGCCGATCGCATCGTGTTACTCTGATTGGTTCCATACCTCTGTTATTTGCATACGGACGCCTATACCAGTTTATTTGGTTCTTTAGGGAATATCTTACTGATTATCTAGGTAGTGTTCAGACGTTAAGTGCATGAGTGAATATAACAGTTAAATAAAATAGTACTACTGGCAAATAATCTAAATTTTTTGCATATTTAGACTCATTGAACTATTGAGGCTTCACTTTTGTGGAGTGAATTAGAAGCAACATGTATTTAAAAAGTGTTAGTATGATTTTCCATGGTTCAATACCAAATTACCAGATTTATTTTTAGCCTACTTTCCTTGGAGAGATAGGCTTATGGAATTGTACTGATATCTGTCCGGATTGATGCCACCCTCCGCCTCCCCTAACAAATAACTTTTGAACCCGTTAAATTTATATCACAAAAATATGTAAACATATAGTACTTAGTAAGAACATCCTATTATTTTTGTTTTTGACCACACCGTCCATGCATTTAGTAAATAGCAGCCTCTACAACATTAAGGTTTCTATGTCAGTGTATCACATATGTATTAAATTTAGAAAGGATTACTGATATTCACGCTCCATTTTGGAAGATAGCTCTTTGTGAGAATATAGTTTTTACGATATATCTCAAAAAATACTTAACCGATTCTCACCAAATTAGGCAGGCAAGTAATAATATATTAGTAGGTTATGTAAACGTATGCGACTAAATTTCTGAAACATTTATTTTCGAAATGAGGGCCACATAAATATTTCGAGGTCATTTGCTCTATATACCGTAATGTTTAACAAAATTTTACCATAATTGCTATGCAGAAAGCATCCAATACATGCATCAAATATGCCAATACACAAACTATTTTGCTTTTCCATTTTATAAAATTGCGCTTCATTAAAGTAAAGGTTTTGTCATATGTTGGAAACTATAAACCTAGTCCTACCAACTTTGGCAAAAAAAAAAAAAAAAAACCTACCACTGTGGAAGACCAAACAAATTGGTATGTTGTAAATTGACTAGTTACTAATTTCCAAAAGGCAGCAATAAACCCATTTTAGCTTAGTATGTTTTATCTGGGAAACCATGTAAACAATTAAAGTTAACTTTGTATGCTGGTAGTATCTGTTTAAGTCATTAAACATGAAAATACATTACGCCTTTTGTTCGCCATTTTGTAAAATAGCGTCATATGTGCAAATGAATTTAATTGTGATATCTAGGGAAGCAATCAATCTATTCCTACGAAATGAGACAAACAAGTAGTTCAGTAGTAGGCCATGCATAATAACATGTTTTAAGTGGGTCAGTCGAATTGGGGAATCGTGCGGGACGATGTCGTTGGCTGGCAGGTTTTCTCGATGTATCTCCTGTTTAACCNCCCCCCCCCCTCCACCACTGTTCATTCCGGCGCTGCTATATACTCACCTTGCTTCATGCTTATCGGCTCTCAAGACCTAGATGTTAAGATCCACCCAAATCAAGAGATTTCTAATTACACGATAGAATTATATGATTGCCACTTAAAAACCTATAGAGACGAGTTGACGATAGAAAGATTGCATGTTAGTTCCGTGTTTTGCGCGTAAAGGCGACCAGACATTCGAGGTCACACTTAACACTGCCACACTTTTAGGCCTCGGACATACTTAATACCTCCAACCACACGGTGCTATTAAGTGAGTCCGCATTTTTAGCTTGAAGAAAATGTAACGAGATTTTCTTATGATTGATCTATTTTCTCGAAGAACCCCATCTCTTTTTCTTACCAAACAGCATTCCAAAGTTACTACCTTTATCGCGTCGACAATCGTTTTGAGGAGTCATCGTTACAATAGTACTCACTTTGCCGACTGCCACGTCAAGCGACGCGCTTTGTTAGTGCAATCTTGCTTTTGTAAACCTCTGATAATTATTTAAAAATTACTATTACCATTAAGACATTTAATGTACCATAACTCCTGTCGTGAAGAATAACTCAATTGTCAGGATATTACGTAAATAGTTGATTTCTAAACCAAGTGGACGACTTTTTGGCAGGCAATGGTGAACAATAATTAAACAATTATTACGGTAAATAGGGAATGAGACCATCTTATAATATATTTTAGCATTTTGTATTATAATATGCTATATTACAGCCTACGTCAAGCTTGACGTCAAAATTCTACCGGTGTATATTATTAAAGTTTGTAAAATAAAAACAATTTAAAGTTATTTTATGTTCAACGTTTAAAGTAAAAAAAAACACGTGCTAAAATTGGGTAGGAATAAGCTTGACAATGTCCTGTACTATCGGTTCATGCCGCGATTCACATCATGATTGTTCGCCGACAGAGGAGGTTCTTGATGTTATAAATAGCAGCTGAAGGAATAGCAGCCCAATCCTTTAAATTGGCTGTCCACTGGCCTGTTCACGTCATAATATTTCTTCCATATAGATAACTTTCAGGTAAATATTGTTTAATAGTACAGAACATAGATTTGATTTAAATATTTCATTGGTTTACCTTCAATGTATATTAAAATTTTAACTATGTATAAAAAGAGATCTTATTTTTAAGTACTCCGTACTCATAATCCTGCACGCAGTATAACTTAGGCAAATCAAAAGCTTCAGACAATCAGCTACACTGAAAAAACCTATATTTTGCGGAGGTTAAAAATTTTTTTGTTGGTATCCATCCTGTTAAACTGTTTTGATGTGAACGCAACATTTTGTAGCAGCCACAGATTAAAATTAATTTGTCCACAAAAATTTCGTGGTGACAAGTAAATATTAATGTGTTCTCCACAATTAAGGGAACCGCTGTGGTGTAGTAATTAGACTACTCGTCACCCCCAAGGCGGACTGCGCTCGATTCCCGGTGTAGCCGACCAGGATCTTCACATGTGGGAATCGTGCCGGACGATGCCGCTGGTTGGCGGGTTTTCGCAGGGATCTTCTGCTTCCCCTGCTGTTACATTCCGGCACTGATCCTTCCTCACCTCGCCTCACCAGCTCTCAAGACCCCGATATGAAGAGCCACACAAATATCTTTACTCATTCAGCACAATTACATTTGGCAGGGTGAATACCAACAAAGCACACTGTGGCCGCCACAAAATATGTTTTTCCAGGGTATTAAAATATATTGTAAAACAAGCTTTTTTATAAATGTTATGTATTTATGTTGCAGTAAAGGCACCACACTTCGTACGGTATTGACTTCTTTTAATTTAGCTGACGTGAGATTTGAAGCGGACAAATTAAGAAAATACTTAACGAAAAAAATTTGCATCTACCTTTCCTCTGTTTGCAGACGTAGCACATTACATAAAAACCTAGGGATACGTTACAAATTTTAAAAAGGCCAAATTTAATATCAATTGTGTTAGTAACATTGATTTTGCTATAATTATACCTAAACAGTTTGCATCTTTAATCTGTACTAAAGGATAAGATAAACATTTTTAAACCATTGAGGAATTTTTAAACTAATATTCTTTCAAGCAAAATGAGGTAGAATTTAAAGCATTAAATATAATGATCGATACAGAAAGTGAAAATTTACGTACTTATTTCTTCGAAAATACAATAAAACAAAGAAATAATTTATGGTAAGGACGAACACTATTGGTCCATTATATTGAGATTTGTAATTTGCTCACGCGTTACAAGCAAGGCGGACTTTAGTCAATAAAAACTATTTCACTCTCCTTGTAAAACTGAGTGCATATTTCCTTTATTATTTTAACATATCTTTGATTAGATGCAGTGTGTAGAGGATTCTTTTCTCTCCTTTTTTATAAAGGATCTAATCACGTTCGGTTAGGACACTCTAGTTTGCTCCGAATGTTTATTTTCAGCTAAAGAAAGCTTCGTGTAAAAAAATACAGGACACTTCCTTCTTAGGCACACAAACAAAGCGCTCCTTTTGTCATTGGTAAAAATAATAAAATGTGTACCTTCCCGACTGAAGCCATTAGAATTCGTCAACACCGGTCCTCCCATCACACTTCTCAATTCATATCGTATTAAACTCTTTGTATGGAATGTTTTTATTCATAATATTTACGGCTACCCTTTTTTTTTTACTTTGTCGTCCTGCAGGAACCTACATATTTTTAACCCTGCCGTGTCAGCGTTTTTATTAAGCCCGGAAACATTTCCCCCTTCACACTTTTATCGATTCTTTGATGGTATTCGAGAGCAGCCGTAAGTTTATATGCAGTAGTACAAGCATGAAAATTTTTGAAATTTCAGCTCATAAAGTGTTGTCAACGGAGATGTTATAGTTGTGAATGCGTTCAACATGGTCTTATAGCACACTTGTGTGAAAGTGTTGTGCCAGGATGAGTTACATAAATATGTCTATATACATGTATAGGAAATATTCTAAATTATTGTGTAGAAAATATTGTTAATATAGCATAAGTGTGATAAATAGAATGAGTATCTATCCACATTGTATCGTAGTACAGAGGAGAATAATGCTTTCTTCAACCAAACACTTTATTTAAGCATACCTTTGTTTCTATTTTTGGTTAAAGTCAGTCTATATTTCATCCCTACACGACAGCGAGCTGAATTCCGCTCAGTTTTGTAGAGAGGAAGATACGTAAACAAATTGTAAAATTTAGCACATACTTTACACCGGCACAATACGATGAACAGGCAAACTTTTAGCAACAGTTTGTTTATCAGTTTTACAATACATCTTGTTTTTTATTTTTTCTAAATGAACGGAACCAATGTCCTTTTTTCCATGCTAGGTCAGTCAAAGACGTTGTCGATAAGACTTTATATTGATTTATAATGCGTTTGGTGTAATACGGTGTGCGTATCTGCTAACCTATACACAAAATGAAAAATACAAATCGCATTAATATCCATATATTCGCTAGGATTCGAACCAAGATACCAATTCAATTTAAGCAAGCTAGCGGCCTAAATCACCACTACGGAAATTAACCAAGAATTATGGCCAGTAAATATTACGTTTTGCGTCAACAATTATTTCAGTTGCAGCAAACACTTACTTATTTCTCTTTTTCTTATCATCAAATTTAAGTATTTTCCTCACGATATACAGAAGCATATATATAAGCACACATACATTCACAATAATGTTTCCAAATTTTTACTTACATCCAGTTATTTATATCTTACGTATATGAGCGATGCTCTAGTCAATATATACGTTAGCGTCAAAATTCATTTCTCAAAACTTTTTAAGTGTTGGTTTCACGAACCAACTTGATATAATGAAACTCATTTTTAAATTATACTTGATATTAAGTAGCGTTAGTTTCTGGGCAATCTGCCACATATCATAAATGGGTTGATACGCTCTTTTAGACTACCAAAGATTAAAATTACCAACTATGAAAAATCAAGTTTTAACAAGAAGATAAATAGAGTTCAGCTACTAATAATATTGAATGTAACGGGACGTAAAGACATATTAAATGAATTTGTTTGTAACGATTACATGATGAACGCGTAATAATTCATAGAAGTTCTACGTTTTCAACATTTTGAAAACTTTCACGAATAAGATAGGCGTAAAAGAAATTTTCTGAAAATCTGATAATGAGGCATGCATTTATTATCAATAGTTTTCATTTGTTGAGTAGGTTGATGTAATGATTGTGAAAATTTTCCTTCTACATATTCAATGTTAATGCATTATGGATGTTTTCACTTGTCGGCGTGAGCTATAGAGATCTAAGAGTCGAAGTATTTAATACTTATTCAGATATGTCAGCATGGCTTTGCGAGGACAAGCAAATACCTTGTAAAATTATATAATTTTTCATAGGCTTATGTACGATTGTTATGAAAAATATTCTTAGTAAACACGCCAAATATCTTGTTGTACGTAAGGCATGATATTATTATTTTAAATAATATTTAACTTATTAAATATGTATCATTAAGTAAGATAGAAAATATAGTTTTCTGTTATGGTGATAGTTCTTTATAAGCCAAATTTAGGAGAAATTTGCGACTGTGATGTTTATTTTCAGTTGATTCATATGATCACCGTAACTTATAAAACCACCTTGTAACACACACAATTAGTAAATTATGCTCATGAGAAGAAATAGAAACTAGCAAACACGTTTAGTGAAGTGAAAATAACTTTTTTTTGTGCGTAAAATAAGTACAGACGTGTACGTAAATAACAATTGTTCCCACTGTTTTCTTTCAAAGTGTACCTGCAAATAAATTTTTCTTGAATCTCCTCACATTAAACTGTGCCATATATTTACTTGTAAAAATATTAGTACTTATTTTTGAAAACAAATGTAAATACTGGAAAAATAATAATATTCATGATCATCAGACATGTGCAATAAAAAATGTTTTTATTTATTGGGAAAATTAATAAAAAATCATCAAAACCTGGGTAACGCGACACCCTCTTAATGAAGGGATTTCAACCTGGAACCTGTAGTCGTCCGACATCACCGGACATTACATGAAATGAGATGTATTGAGTGGCGCTGGAATGCAAGTACTGGGGGAACGGGAGTACCCCGTTAAAGTCAGCCTGCGAGAGGCATCGTCCAGCACGATTACCACGGTGCGAAAATCTGGGAGTGAATCCGCTGGAGATCGAATCTGGAGAGGAGGCGAGCTCTGTGGCCACAACACCGCCGCTGCCCCAAATAAAACCTGCAGGCAAGTAAACAATTCTGACATATGAGTGTTGAATAGGCTACTCCAAACGATAGAATTTAATAACCAGTGCCTAGCTTTTAAGAACCATCTATTTATATCCTTTTTCAATGTATCCCTTCATAATTTAATAAATTTTAAGTTCCATTATTATAGTTATACAATATTCCAAGCACTGGAGATCTTATTTTTAATAAATATATTTATTTACCTCATTTTCTCACGTTAGGCATATATTAATTTTTTCTTAGTTATCGAACTGTTGTATTTTGTTAAAATGTAATTTATTTTACTATGGCATATAACAAACCTTAGAACTTTAATTTCAAATTGTTTGTATTTGTCCTGTGCTCTTGTATTATTGGTTTTCTTGTTTCCTCTCGTGTTTATACAATTTGTATTGTAAACTTTTGTTCTCTCTGTATTGTTTTGACGATTTATATAGTTAATAGCATAGAACAACAAATACATTAAATGAACAATAATTATGTTATAAATATAAACCAAATAAATAAACGTAGCCAGTCTCTTGTTGTTCACTACATATATAATAATGAAGGTAATAATAAGAGTGATTTTCAATATAGCACTGTTCCTGGTTGTACAATACGCAGAGTTCATCAAAACGTGCTATTTATAATTTCAAATAAGTATTATGTTAGTTACATATAAAGAAGAAAGTGCGTACTGTATTACATTGTAAAATATTTACTGAAATGTTCAAAAGATAACAAACACCTTTTCACAAAGTACATTTTGCCAAAAAAAAAAAAAAAAGAACGTTATTTAGCAAAACCGTCATAATAAATGATTTAATTTAAAGTAATAACAATAATGTTTAATGAACTGTTTTTTTATATGATTGCGCATATCTTCATATTAAATTGCCGAATGCCCACTTCTGTTCGCAAGCAGAATGGAAATACGCTTAAATTTATATTTGGAAGTGACTCTCATTAATAAATTTTTTACATATTTGAACTTAATTCTGGCAAATCATTTTATACTGTTAAAAAATATATGCTTCCTTCTTCCATAAACAACATAGATCACACCGTACTAACCATTTTAGTAGTGACTGTAAGACTTTTTAATGAACTCTGCACGTTGTGCAGTCGGGTACAGTGCTCCGTTCGAAGACACAATTTTTCTACCTTAAAGGACTTAGGGTTAAAATAATTTCGTTGCTACAAAAAAATTTTTCGTCATGAAATTTTTTTTTCTAGTGCTCCAAGCATTGCTTGTTGTGGTCAAATAGTAAAATTTTACCTGCTCAATTACCTACGTCGCTTGTACTGGTGTTCATTAAAACGTTATTCAATGGAGATCAAGAAAATGGGCCTGATATCACGCTCTTTTTTCCGTAGCTCAAAGAATGTTGTTATTTTTTTTAATTCATCAGACTGAATGTTGTTGCCTTACTATTATATAGTAGAGATCTCACAATTTCATAATTGGTTTAACTAAAGCCTTTAATCCAACGAAATACTAAATTAATGTAAAGTAAACATATGTAGTCTTTCATATTTTCCGATTTTATGCCAATTAAATCATTTCTGTCTTTTTTGAAATGTTACTGTTTGTATGATAATATCCACCTAAATTTACTAAGAAAAAGAAAACTTTTAACACTACACTTCAAATATATACATGCAGAAAAACTAAATTGAACATTACACTAGCATAATATTATTCGTTATTTAGACTGTTACGAAATAAACTTTTATGGTCCTGTATGAATTATGTATGTTTATAAACATAATTTTACATTAAATTAAACAGAAAACCACGAATACGTAGTTTTTTTAATGTTTTATGCTATATAATAGGTATGGAAAGGTATAGGGTATACAAACAATCGATGAAAATAGTTTTTAAAATTATAATTTTTTTCCCAGAATAAATTTAACTACAATTGTTGTTTATTAACTAGGTATCATATACGCAAAAAAAATGTTCATAATGCTGTTCAATTGGGTTCAGATATTGAATTCTTTAGTTGAGAATTTCAAGAGACTTAATTTACCAGTATTATTCTATTTCGAAAAAAAAAAATTCTCTATTTATTTTCACCCACTATTAAATTGCTGGTGTATACGTTTATTTTGGAAATGTCTGAATAATTAAACAAAATAAACCAGAATATTTTATTACACACTCTTTCAGAATAGATGATGCAAGAAATTATGTGCAAGTGAATTTATTGAGCTATTTGGTAGTTACCAGCATACGTGTTTAAGTGTGTGCGTGTGTGTGTATATAAAAATATATATATTGATATAAATACATAGTTTTGTTTCATAGCTGTGACGTGACAAAAAAGACAAGTACGTGATATATACCAAAACACTTATAAAATAACCTGCCTTTAATTACACTAATTATATTTAACTTCGGTTGTTATCTGTGTAGTCAATTATGTATGTGAAAGCATATTTCGTCTTAGTTTAAGGAGTGGTTTCATTAAGTATGACAATACAATTGAAACGATTAATGAGTAAACAAAATGTTCTCATTATGTTTTGCCAGGATAAGAGTTTTCGTGTAAATAATTAGCATTGTTTCTAAATTTGACATGCTGTCTAAAAATTTGGGGTCCAGTGTTATCTGAATCAAGCATTTGAGGATGTCAATTATTATTAAGACAATGTATGCAATTTTCATTTCAATGACAAAATTAAAATTAATTGGTGAATTGAGGAGGAAGTGGTAACAACTAGACAATTATACACAGAGAAAGAAACGTTTTATTACAAGCATTTTCATTATGGAAATAATAGACTCAAAACGTGTAATGAACATTGCAAAATAATTGCGAACAACTATTTATGGGTAGAAACAAGTGAGTAAATCATTATTTCAGCTCCTTAAATTTTCAACGTTTCTCCTTCACTTATTGAATAATGCATATTTTTGTATAATTTATATATGAAAATTAATTTCAACATTTACTTATGCATGGTTAATAAAAACGTGTAAACTCCCTATTTAATATGGTGAAATTATTATTCCGAATGATCAAAATTGGTAGCTGTTATATTTGCTTTTATCACCATTGATCCACTTACATCTGCTGCTAACATCTGACGTTTATTTCTGGCCTATTTCCTACGCCTAATATAAAGTAAACATAGTTGCATAGCGTTTTACAAAATTTGTCTAATTGGCTCATTGAAATACTAACAACCAGGGTCTAGTAGGTATTTTGTAACACTTCCCATCACCTAAATTTCTAAATTGATACAATCCGGTAAGATATATCAGAGCCACCTCCTTTATCATGGCTGTGTATATGCCTTACTATAGATACGAATTCATTGGTCACTAATAAATTTAAAATGTAACTTATTTAACTCGGCAGTCTTCTTCAGTGCATGGCTTGGAGAATCTAAAACTTTATTGGTAACTGCAATTAATCGTTCCTCGTGAAAATATAATTCGTTCTTCTTACAAGTTTTCATTCTTACATTGATAGACAGCTACATAGCCTAAAAATAAAACTTTGTCTGAACCAACATGGTTTAAAATCCGGTGATATCTTGGTTACCCACAAGAACCCCAAGTTTTTTTACATAGGGTATTCATGTGGAATTTGCGCCTAAGGCAGATAGTACATAACGTCTTGTCGACAGCGAGGTCATTAGAGACGGAACGCGTTGCTCAGAGAAGCAGGCATTGGGAAGGAATCGGCCATGACCAACATTCACCTGGAGTGATATGGAAAAATCACGGGAAACTGAAATCATGGTGACTGGGCGGGAATTGAACCCGAGTCATACCGAATGCAAGAACAGTGGTTTAGTACAGCACCACCTTGCTCAGTCTCTTCTAAAGCATGCGCGTATTGATGAGAGGGGTGTATAAGCTATTCGCGGTAGTGTGAGCTCTTTTTGAAGCCCTCTCGTTTGGAATAATAGTCAATAAATATATTATATTGTAGCTATTGACCATAAATTTCGAGTCCGATGAAATATATACCCTATGCTTATTACTTACACAGCAGTATATTAAATAAAATATGTGGAAGGAAAAAAAGTGGTTGATAGGAAAAAGTAAGTAGGACCTGAAAAGTGCTCACTTTACCGTGAACAGCCTATATCTATAATCGGTGCAGGCTTTGGCACATCTGAGGAAGACCTGCTGTTCCAATCCAACTTGAATACTGGATTATTGAATGAATGTTACGTGATGTGAACTGGCACAAAGGCATGAACGCGGGAGTACCCAGAAAACTCCATTCCCTCAAAACAAAGCGTAAATAGCTTTACAAGACTATCAATGCCAAGTTCGCTGACAATCAAAGGCCTGAGTTGGAATGGGATACGTTTAACTCTTTATGGCTCGTGTCTTACCATTATGACAGATGTCGTTAAACATCATTATCTGACTGACCCTGAGCACATTGCTTACTTCTCAGAAGCATGTAAACTTGGTTCGTTCTAATTTTATTCGAATACAAGTTTTATTCGGTCTTTTTACGAAACTATACTGTTTACTATGTATAAGACATAACTTCATAAATAATTTTTATTGTAACTCAAAGCCACATAAAAAATTAACGTTATTTCCAACAAAAACCTACCAACGGAAGGATGAGATGCTCGCAATTGGCTAAGTGTCTTGTATATACATGTAAAAAAATCGCAGGAAATAGTTAAAAGAATATTTTTAAAAATATTTTTCTTCTTCAAGATTGAATTAAAAACAAATAAATTATTAATATGATTACACCTACTAAAAATATGTATTAAATTTACATATTTATATTTATAAAAAACCATTTTCATTTTTTATTTTTTATATGGCAGTGGTTATTTTAATTAAACAAAAAAAATACCATTAATGCTTTGCGATGCTGTTTCCAAACAGCGACAGCAAAGCTGTAAATTACTATTTAATTGTAAGGCACATCTCTCTCACACATAACGTTCAGCGTTAAGTATTAATACTGTTCATAAGATGTGGAAGTACAATCGCTGAAATAACAATAGCTGGACCGTTAAAATAAATTAAAAAACATGAATTGGTTCCCATTCACCACTGAATATTTTGTTCCTTTTTAAACCTGACCGCTCTTCGGAGCACCAAAAAAAATATATATATGAAACCGTTCTTTATTTCCACCATGGAAACAGTGAGCCACTGACTAAATGTTTTCTTATTTGTTAGAACTAGTAAAGTATTTGTGTCCGATCTGTATCTAGCCTCCTTCGGAGAATTTTTCCATTCCTTCTCTTTAGGAGGTCCTACCCACATAGGTCTGATGTCATCTCCCTCGCCCACCCATCACTTCTCCCTCTTTTTCAGCCCACACTCCTCTATAACTCAGCTCAGAGGCACTTAAAACAGCAGCCTTGCCTTGGCTGGCGAATGACAAAAAACCACCCTCAACTTGATGACTTTATATTTTGTCAGCAAACATATCCACCTTCCACGGAGCATCCTAGGTAGCTTGTCTATAATGTAACAATAAAATAACGGATTAACACATACCTCCAGCCAGCCACACTTCTACTAGCCTCACGAGTTTTATTTAAGATACTTTAGAAAGAAAGATTGTTCTAAATGCCACAGTTTTTAATATGAAATATTATTCAAATATGATTTAGTAATAAATATAATCACAAAGAGAAAATTACCACCGTGTGATTTTGTATTTCTTATGTTTTCGGTTTAGTGCCACGTGCAAACATTATGTTCCTACAGGTCTAATATGCAAAACGGTAACACTATTAAGCAAAATATGTTTCATTGAAACTTGTGATGCAACCGCAAACTAGACGTCGTTTTCTCCCTTTCTTATCAATATTTATTTCTTATAATTCTAATCGCTGCCTTGCGAGTAGGAACTGTTGTATTTTGTTTTCTGCGAACCGAAAGTGACGGCACTTACCGAGGACTGTAGAGCAGCAAAGCTAAGTACGTAAACTTAGCTGCCACATGCGCGAGTAAATAAGGCTTTGGTTATTGAGGAAGAACTACTTTGTCACGGTGAGACACTTGCGTGTTATTGATATATTTAAGCCACAGATTATCTTTAGTTGTGTAGTAAGTAATTAACCGGAATGCTATACGCTAACATGAACCGGGAGGTAATAGCGTATGAGAAATACTAAAATTGTTACTACTAATTTTTTTTTAGCGAAGGGAATCTTACTAGAAGATCACAAAACTGCATCGAAAGCCAACGAACCTATGAGAAAAAAAAATTTTATGAGATACAAAAATGTACACTATCTAATAGAAAATTTCAATTTTATTAGAAACATGTGGTATTATATTTATATATATCTAAACTACGACGGGAATGACAACGCTGTATAAATACAATTACAGAGCTCTTAGGAATATAACTAAGATCATTTCCTTACTTTATGCATATTCTCTCCTGAGAATTTATTTGTTCAAACACGTATATTTTGGTTTACAATTTAAAAGAATATATATCCATACAATTTGTTTGTATAAGTAATTAAAATTTAAACAAATGTTTACGTTGAATGGTTATCTTAAAAAGGGCTTAAGATAAAAGCATCCTCTATAGACGAAGGAATTGCAAACCGCGGGGCACAACTCAGTGTTCATTAACTTAGCCACACCAGGGGAGTTCATCACCGATCTCGCTTTCTCAACTCGTCATCCTGACGCCATAACGTTCGTGCCAAAGAGGGATCTGGATATTTACGTAACCTCATTTCTTTCCACAAACCGATGTTCAGCGTCTGTAATCTATGCAAAAACATTTTCGTTAACAAAATTTATAGAAAACGTTATTCTCTTTGAAGATTTTGACGTTGGGTAGTTGACATTACGCTTTTAAAATCATTATTATAATAAATGATCTTATTGTAATTTCTTATCACACTTTTTTTCATAATTTCATCGTTTAAAATAAATGGTAGACAGCGCATATTATCAGAAATAATGAGATTAAACCGCTAATACAGACAGTGTAAGATGTCATAGAAAAAGTAATCATGATACGTTATGGTTGTTTGCCAAATTCATTCTAATATTTATCTCTTCCTAATGCGTATACTGTTTCCTTTTTTTATTTTATATACACTTAAAGCAAAATTAAAAATAAATACGAATTATTATTTCCTTGTATGCATAAGTTAATTGTAACCAATATTGTCAATCCTCTCATCTTAGAAACTCTATATAATTAAATATTTTCATGAAATAAAATTGTATCATAATATTTTATTTAAATAGGGATAGAATATTAAAAAACGTGACGCAGTTTTTTTTTTCTTTAAGCTTATTTGTAGAAAAAAAAAACGTTTTTAAATTCCTTGTTATAAAAGATAATGATTTATTTCAGTATCGCCATTCAATTTTCTGAAGTCATTAAAACTGAAATTTAATGTACATTTATTTTGATACAAAAGTATTTTAATGTATTTCCTTGAAGTTCTCAAGAAAAGTCAAGATATAAAAAATCGAAAAGCAAAAATACTTCTATAGTAATGGAAAGTCGAAAATTGAAAATTTATCTCATAAAAGACGTATGGAATTTAATTTTTATTAGTGGAAATAAAACTGGTTTTTTCTCTGAATGACAACAGTTTAATACCAGTGTGCATTTCACGTAGTTTCGGGGCCGCGGTGGAGTAGTAGTTAGACTACTCGCATCCGGGTTCGATTCCCGGTGTGGTCGCTCCCGAATTATCTGATGTGGGAATCGTGCAGGACGATGCCGCTAGGTGGCGTGTTTTCTCGGGGATCTCCCTTTTCATTCCGACGCGGCTCCATGCTAACCTCACTTCACCCTCATCGGCTCTCAAGACCTCGATGTTAAGATCCGCATAAATCTCTTCCCTCACTCCAGAATTTTTTTTGTTCACTTCAGCACCTCTAGTAACTTACACTGTCCAAGTGTACAAACAATACGCAACTGGTGCATCAGTGGGGACGTGCATAGTGTGGATCTCCATAAGGTTTTTTTCTGGGTCAGGTAGGCTAGAGAGGGACTATTTCACTTGTGGGGCTATTTTCCTCATTCTAAGTAACTACGTCCATAAGTCAGTCCAGGAGGATAAGATGGGTCTTGTAGTACTTTTTTACCTTATATGCTATCAAGGCAGTAATGATACTGGCTCAGATAGCAAATGTTGTATTCTGAGAAAAGCTGCTCGAATAACAAGTACGTCTGAGAATGTTGTAACAAATATAACTTTTCAATAACACAGAGAATATATTCCATAACATTTCTATATTTTGTTCAAAGTAACATATTTAGTGGTAATTCGTTGAAATGCACATTTATTTAAAATACTGATTTTAAATAGTTTAGCTTTGTTAGAAATATTGTTTATGCATCAAATATGGCTATTGCGATCCGTATAAATGAGGCTGTTACTCTAATTTAAAATTTGTGATTACTGGCTTTGTCTTCATATGGCGAGCTGTTATAGCAGTGTTAATAATAAAAAAAAAATGATAAATGGGAAAATGTAAATGGATACACAGATATATTTTTAAAAAATTTTGCTTTTGAGAAACTGCCTACCTCACATTCAGTTTTCTAAATAGAATGATAGTCAACTCATATTTTTAATAAATTCATCGATAGTTGACGAAATTATCTGTTCATTCCTCGTTTAACTTGGCCATCCTATGGTGTTGACTGTATAAAAAGAAAAATATTTATCCGAAATTTCGAAGTCTCTCAGCAGAAGAATATTTGGTTACACACAGTGTTAGGGCGTCCAGCTGCAACTTTCAACAATGCAGTTAGGGGTTTCGAATGTACACGCATATTTCCATTTAACTCAACTTCCTCGGCCGACAGTAAATTCCTGCTTTCTAATCACTTCAGAGAAGACTTTTCAGGTACAAAAGTAATAGGCCTACATCATGCTCAACAACAGCTGTGAATAAACCTCCACTAACCTACTACAAGCCAACGATATCAGAGTGTGGACCTGCAAGACCACGAACGTAATTTTTTTTTAAACTCCGTTTTGTTTTGAAAAATTGTTCCAATTTTCTGAAACGATGTTCACACCACCAAAAGAAGACAAGCCTAGACAGGGATAGTATCGAAAATTAGCCACGAGACATTTGATGTCTGGACAATTGGACATGGAAACCAGAGTAAAACGGAGCCTTTAAGGAGCCTTTAAGATTGGTTAGCTGTGAAAAAAGTTATTGAAGTGCCCCTAAGTGTTTAAAGCTTACACTAACACGGAAATGCAAAAAAAAATTTAATGAGGAAGAACATACTACGCCTTGCGAGAGACAGTGGTTTCTGATGTCTGAAATGATTTTAAAAAAAATTGCAGTGAAATGTAGCTGAAGCGAGGTGGGTATGGAGCAGCACCGGAATGGAAGGACGGGGGAAACTGGAGACCCACGAGAAAAGCCGCCCACCAGACGCATCGTCCGGCATGATTCCCAAAATCGAAAATGGAAGAGTGACTCCGCCGGGAGTCGAGCCCGGTTCCTCTTGGTGGAAGGCGAGTTACGTAGCCGCTACTCTAAATGAGGCCCCAGCAAAGAAAGGTGACTGGATATCATTACAGATGGGCTATGCGTGGTTTCACGAAGTGCGCCCAGTTGCTGCAGGCATAAAGTGACTTACATGCGGCAAATAAATCTGAATTAAAAATAAAATTGTTAGTGAAATAGCCCCGAAGCTAAGCGGAATTACCTAACAAATTTATCATTTTCGTAAAATCTTTGTGCTTGCAGAAGTTGTGTTTTGTTATAATTTAGGTTTATGCTTTGTTTTATAGTCGATAATAATGTATTTGTGTAACTCGAAAAATGGCAATTTCCATGAGTACATATGGAATTATTTGAAGGGCGTAATATTGAAAATGTTCGAAATAGTGCCGACCTACCCTACTGTGAAAATAACGAAAGAAAATTTGGTCTTATAAACAGAAATGGAATCGAACGTGCAATTTCTATGAAGCATCGACAGCATCAGTAAATACGGTGGGGATGATAAGTAACAAGAAAGAACGTAACTTAACAATTTCCTACTCTCGCACTAACAGCAAGCTGTTTGCCTGTTTGATTTATTGGACTACGCGGCGATTTGAAGTACGCGTAAATGTTGAAATGCTGAAGCAGTTCAATGTTTGGTAGTAAATGACGTACTGGTCGTACTGGTCGAACGCAGGTTTGCAGGTCCTACCGTCGAGGCGACCAACAAAGAAGCATCAGGATCATGGGTGATCCTGTGTTGGCAACAATGCGCAGTCGACACCCTCGTCCCTCCCCTCGTCGACCGGGCGGCAAAAAGGAAGCGCGCACGGATCCGACCCCATCACGCGACGCAAACATTACGGCCGGGAAGAAACGACCCGGCCGAAGGAAAGAAGTGGTCTTGAAAGATTGACGTGATCGGAGGGTAACGAGCCTTCCGTGGCCCGCCCCCTGGATTCTGCACACGACACCACCAACGTCCGAAGATGTGATCCGCCCGAAGAGGATGAAATACATGTTGTGGCGGTCTAAGACGTCAAGCTATCACAGCGGTTCAAACGTCCACATTCACCTTTCACTTTCCCCTATAATTTATTTGTGACGTTGTTGGTTCAGACCAATTTTGATACACAAAGGTTACCTATTTATGTAGTTTTGGAAAAATATTAAACTAAAAAAAATTGGTTGTCTGTAAAGTCGGTTTACTGACGATAGTTGAACGTGACAACGTCTTAAGAAAATACTGATGGGATGGTAGCATTTTTCAAAAGAAAATTTTAATTTCATTTGTTTAATAGATTTGTATGTATATAGAGAAGGAGGTAATTGGAAATCACAATGAAATTGATCAAGTGAGATTTATTTGTACGCATAAATACAATTATGTAAATTTTTTTTTTACAATTTAATAGTTTTTACAAGTATAAATGTGCGTTGAGCAATTGTTTTACAACTTTTAAACATGTGTAATATTTAATTTCTTACAATCTGTGTTATTCTGTTGAGAATAGGACGATGATAGGAAAAGTAGGAAATGAAAGGGAGTGTTTCGAGTTTAATGTGTCTTGAAAAAGTCAAATCGATGGTGGTGCCTCCTAGTGTTGTTGAGTTATTAACGTCTGATGCACAATCGACATTAAACATGTCTTTCATGAATTTGATGAATGTTTTTTCGCTCGTTCCGCGCTCTCGCTTGCACTTCAAGCCTTACATGGAACGCCTCAGAGCGAGGTAACGCCGCATGAGTCATGTTTTTTCGTGCGTGCAGCCGGCTCTATCGAATTATAAGACGTTGTCACGTCAAAAAAGCCATAAACTTTATGCACGATTAACTATAGTCGGTTCACGACTGGAAGAAACTTTTGAAAATCAACCTTTGAAAAAACACCCTAGCCGTTAGCTACATGCATATAACATTACAAACAGCGGCGAGCGCGGATACAGTTATGCCGTTAGGTTGCCAGCACAAAGAGAGGAAATAGTTCTAAAGTTTTAACGTAATTGTTAATTTATCGCTTACAAATGGGTTTCGAAAAGACTTGTATCTTATTATGCCAATTATTAATGACGTGATGCTAACGTACTTTGATTTCAATGTTTCTTGCATACTCACAAGATCACGCTCAAGGTGAAAGTAGAGCGGCCATTTGTTTACATACCTTTGTTCCGTGTGTTGTTGGCGAGATGTGGTCGACACACCTGCCAGAGAATTGGTGCGATTATCTTGTTTAACATATAATAATTCATTTACTGTTTTTTTTTTTTTTTTTACTAATTACCTCTCTTTATTATTTCTCGTTGTGCCGATTTCTTTCGTTTCTGATACCTGTATAAGAGATTACTCGTAGTGCGTTCTCACGTGTTTAATATTTTTTAAATTTATTTCAGGTTTGCTTAAAATTTTATTTATTGTATTTTACGTTATATGTTGCGGTAGTTTTTGTGTGCAGTCATGAGTTCTAGCAAGGTGAATAAAAGAGAAGTCACCAACGCCAACAGGACATCATTAACCTCACCGAATCGTTGTATTCCCTAATTAGGCGAGGGGAAATGAAACCCTGCAACGTCGCGGAAAGAGTGGCAGAAATGATGAAACGCTCCTGATCCACAGTTCTAAGGTATGTTAAAATATATGTAGTATTAACCATTGCGTTTGCAAGTTGTGTGTGCTAAGGTCAATTATGTTGGCCTACGAAATGTGTTTACAAGAACATAAAGAAAATTGGTTAATAACTTGATAACATCGAAAATTGACACAATGAAATCGGAACTGAGAATAGCTTGAATTTTGAACATTGTACTCGTAGTTTCGCTACCAACTGATCAGCTAATTATGTAGGAAATGTTACGAGGAGAGTAAAGGTGCTGTTGAAAGAGCATTTTAATGTGCGGAGTGGAAAGGATTGTTTCACAGAGGCAGAGACGCACAGAGATACATAAGTAATTTCCTCTTCGTTCTTTGAAAAAGTACGTCTAAAAGACATTTTCTAAGGATTTTATTATTCAAGCATTTCCTTGTCCCTCAAAGGTACTCCGCGAACAGTTTCGTTACGGCCGTCAGGCTCTTCTGACGATGCGGTAAAAATCGCTGATGGTTCGGCTTACTGCAATTAGCAGGCCCGTATACTTTAGTTGTACTGTGAAAAAAAGAGGGCGACCTAAAACCCAAGCACAGATTAAAGGGTTATTTTATTATATTAAAGTACATTAATAAGGTACGTGTAAATGTATAATAGAAGAGCGTAACTCTTTGAATGTTAGTAAAGACGCCATTAGGATATGTCTAATATACTAGCGACTATCAGATTGAAGCTAGCTAAAGCAGTGGTTAGTAATAACTACAAGATCTCAATAAACCTGAACTTGGAAGTTGTTTACATCTTATCGGAATACAAGTAGGTTTAAAATGAAATTTGCATTGCCTTTTATTTAGCATATCAATAAATGTGTATAATATTATATAAATATGGACTCTTCACAAATTATAAGAAGAGAAAAATTTTAAGTGTATTCAGTTGGATTATCACATCATTAAAATAAATAAACATATGGTAAAACCGTGGGAAAATATTTATCTCGTATTAACAAAATTTAAGAACTAGTATATGAACATAACCCATTAATAAATACTCACAATTTGAATCTGTGATTATTCCACTATTTAAATTATATGTTACAGTGCCTTTTCCTTATGCAAATGTCACTTCAGTTAATTTAACTGACGATTTTGTGAAAAAATGCCTATTTTACCTCACTAATTGATTCTGTGAAATTTTCTACTAATTCATGAACAATTTTATTCTCTCTTTTTCGGTTCCTTTTTGACCGATGGATCAGTACCAGGTGTATCAAATGAAATAAATTTGATTTGAAATTAGAAGAAAGGACTATAAAACCTTATCAGTGAGAATATCTCTTTTTCAAACAATGAAGAATTTCTGCCCGACATTTTTTTCTCGGTAATTTTATGTAGGAATTAAATTAAAATACGCCAGTTTTCTTGCTCATCTAACTTGCTATCATATCCTACTAAAATATTAGAATTGCGAAAGACTGTGTGTGTATGTGTATGTTTGTTACCACTCAGATCCATAACGGCTTAACGGATTTTGATGAAATTTGGTATATAGGTATCAGTTGCACAGATACGTTCCAAAGACAATGCCACACTTCTTGACTATCGGGTAAAAAATATTTCCTTCTTTTTGGGTGGCCGTAATCAGTTGAAAACCTAGGCCAACATAGTACAATTTTATAATTCTGTTTTCATATAAATGAATTGTCTTTTTCCAATTAACTTATTAGCATAACACTGTAAAACTCAATTGTACCCGGGCGAAGCCGGGCCGGTTCGCTAGTATTGTATACATGGCATTTTCCACTGACATGTTAACCAATTTTGCTGCTGATCCCTAAATTATATAGTTTTCGATTGCTCTGTTAGTGGTCGTACGTAATACGCTTTAAAGAAAAAATTTCATAAACAGACAAAGACATAAACAACATATGAGTTATTAAAACGCATAATATGTAATAATTTATAATGTGGCATTTGTCCTTACTTATAACCGTTTAACGAGGTACGAGACAAAATGCACATTCACACTTTCATTTCGTTTTTACGTAATGATCATAGCACTCGGCTTAAGGAATTAAACTGCATGAAATGTAGTAACGTCAGTGCATTAAACTCTATTTGTGTTAACAATTTTAATGTTACCAATTGAATTAAAACCGTAACAAATTTGCATAAAAATTACGGCTACGAATTTTTGATAAAATATTTTTATTCATATATCTTTCCCTTTAAAATCGAAGTCGGTTTGGTAGCTAAATTCGTAATGTGACAGGCTAGGGGCAGAATGCTGTGAGTAAAAAAAAGTATGCTGTGCAACTTTTTTAAAATTACATTAAAATTCATTTCAACAGTGACTGTTGGGAATATTTTTATCTATAGTGATGTTTTGGTAACATTAAATAAAAACAGTATTAATAAGTCCTGTGCAGTAGTCGCATTTATATGTGAATAATTTATTTTCCACTAATTGAATTTACAGTGTAATAGGCTGAATATATACACTGAGGCGACAAAAGTCATGAGAGACCTCCTAATATCGTGTCGGACCTCCTTTTGCCCGGTGAAGTGCAGCAACTCGACGTGGCATGGACTCAACAAGTCGTTGGAAGTCCCCGGCAGAAATATTGAGCCATTCTGCCTCTATGGACGTCCATAATTGCGAAAGTGTTGCCAGTGCAGGAGTTTGTGCGCGAACTGATTTCTCGATAATGTCCCATAATTGTTCGATGGAATTCATGTTGGGCGATCTTGGGGGCCAAATCATTCGCTGGAATTGTCCAGAATGTTCTTCAAACCTATCGAAACCAGTTGTCACCCGGTGATATGGCGCAATGTCATCCATAAAAATTCCATCGTTTTTTGGGTACATGCAGTCCATGAATGGCTGCAAGTGGTCTCCAAGTAGCTGAACATAAACCTTTCCAGTCAATGATCGGTTCAGTTGGACCAGAGGACTCAGTACATTCCATGTAAAAACAGCCCAAACCATTATAGAGCCACCACCAGCTTGCACAGTTCCTTGTTGACAACTTGGGTCCATGGATTCGTGGGGTCTGCGCCACACTCGAAACCTACCATCAGCTCTTACCAACTGAAATCGGGACTCATCTGACCAAGTCACGGTTTTCCAGTCGTCTAGGGTCCAACTGATATGATCACGAGCCCAGGAGAGGCGCTGCAGGCGATGTCGTGCTGTTACTAAAGGCACTCGAGTCGGTCTTCTGCTGGCATAGCCCAGTACAGCCAAAGTTCGCCGCAATGTCCTAACGTATACTGGCCCTGTGGGGCCGGGTTGGGTACAGGCTGTGGTCTGGCAACCAACCTGTAATGGGTGTGGTGAGGGGAGTGGGTGCCTGAAAGCCGGTCGTGGGATGGCCGAGTGTGTAGGGGGGAGCCCAGAAACTGAGTACCTGGTGGGGTAGTCATGACGGCTATGGAATGATTGCTCCAGTTGGGCCTAACCCTGGTTACAGGCTCTAGTGGCGGTGCCCGGCGCAAGTGTAAGAGCTCACTAGTCGAGCTCCGGTGGGAGCCGCTCATAGGAACTAGTGATCCCTGGGGCGTCTCCCTGCCGTCACGAAAAGCTTCCAACTCATCTCCATTAATGAGGTAGTGATGCGAATATATAGCGTAGCACTGCTCAAGTCCATCTCCACCTCCTCGCGGTATGGGCTGGTAACATGGGGGCCGCCCCATGGCTAACGGAGTGAGGACGATTGAAGGCGGTGACGGCCTGTCTGTGCACAGATAATCAGTCACTGCGAGGTTATGTGCAGTCTCCAGAGGCTGTATATATATTCTTCGCCTGCGGTGAAGACCCGATAACCGAATTGCACTCCCAAAGCTGAGCCCTGACTTGTGGCAGGTCGGGGATGATCTCGGGGTGGCGGAGTCCCGATGAAGGGTCTGTCTGGCGTCCTGGAGGGGCTGGGCGGCTCTGGGTGAAAACTCAGTGTGCATGTCTGAAAATTGTGGGTACCCAGGGGATCAGTGTGAAAGCCCCGGCTTAGGCCGTGCCGATAGCGGGTCGGACTCTGGGTGGCAGTGGTTGAACCTTCTGCTTAGAAGGAGATCTGGAGGTGGGTACTTGCCTGGAGGGCGGGCATCTTGAGTACTGGAAGGGTCAGTAGCTGCTGCCGTGGAACGCAAGCGTGCTGATTCGCGTTAGGGTGCCAATTTCAAAGGGTTGGTGCTCATCAAAGAACGGTCGACGGTCTGGTCCGCCTAGTAAGAGGACTCGTTTCCAAAGCGGGTTTGTAGAGTGAGGATAGCACTCGGCCCCATCAAGGTGGCGCATGCAGATTCAACTCTGCATGTTGCTGTTGACAGGTGAGGTGGAACCACTCTCGGGTGGAGAACATCCACCAACTGCGATTGGAAAGGGCGTTACTCTTTATATTGGCAGTATTCAACTACTGTCAATTAGAGCACTGACCAAGCTCAAATCAATCAAGGTTATGGACATAGTCCAAAGCCTGCGGGGGAGTGCGCACCAAAACAGCCTGGTGTAATAACGCTCACATTTTCTATATGTGAGCACTGACTGGAGTGACAGACAGACGTCGGATCTGAAGTAATGGGGAGCCCTGATCGCACTCCCCTTGTAATATTGCTCTGAAAGTTGTCCCCTGTAATACCTTAATGGATCAGGCACAGGGGGAGCAAGTCAAGTGTCGAACATCCGCGCCACGTGATTGGCGAAAACATGTCTTAACGTATACGTCCGTCGTACGATCCACATTGATTCCTGCAGTTATTTCACGCAGTGTTGCTTGTCTGTTAACACTGACCATTCTGCTCACAAGTCGTTGGTCTCGGTCATTAAGTGCAGGCAGTCGGCTTCTGCGTTGTCCATGGTGGGAGGTTATGCCTGAAATTAGGTGTTCTCGGCACACTCTTGACGCTGTGGATCTCGGAATGTTGAATTCCCTTACTATTTCCGAAATGGAATGTCCCATGCGTCTAGCTCCAACTACCATTCCTCGTTCAAAGTTTCTTAATTCCCGTCGTGCGGCCATAATCACGTCAGAAACCTTTTCACATGAATCACTTGACTACAAATGAAAGTCCAACCAATGCACTGGCCATTTATACATTTTGTACGCGATACTACTGCCATCTGTATATTTGCATATTGTTATCCCATGACTTTTGTCACCTCAGTGTACTTCTTTATATTTTTATCTATTCTTTTTGTAGCATATTTCAATTTCATCATACTTTACGAAAGTGTGAACTGCCAATGTGGAATCACCATGCTATCACTTCCTCCACATTACTAACTGACCGCAACTCTTCAAAATTCTCGGACCTGGAAATTATTCCATGGTCTCCTTTCAGCCAGTAACTTAACTCACGACGTATGTATTTAACAAAGTATTTAAAACCTCCTGTAGCATGCAACTCTGTTCAAAACGTATGGTGTTTTCGTTATTTAAATATTTTCATATATTTGGAGTTTTCACCCTTGAACTAAGATATATATATACCCAGAACTGCTTTCTTTCCTTTGTTTTTATAACTGTCTTTAGTTTTTATTTACTATTATGTTAAAAACCGCAAGTATTTATTAATTTTTCTTAACAAATTATTTAATGAAAAGTTTGTCGTTTCTGGAAAATGGTCGCTACACCAGGCGCAGAACTTGTAGACCTCTCTAGTTCCGTCGATCAGCTGCGCTCCTCGCACTAGCTCGTGCCAGCAGCCTATCACAGCTGTGCTCCTCGCACTAGCTCGTGCCAGCAGCCTATCACAGCTGCGCTCCTCGCACTAGCTCGTGCCAGCAGCCTATCACAGCTGCGCTCCTCGCACTAGCTCGTGCCAGCAGCCTATCACAGCTGCGCTCCTCGCACTAGCTCGTGCCAGCAGCCTATCACAGCTGCGCTCCTCGCACTAGCTCGTGCCAGCAGCCTATCACAGCTGCGCTCCTCGCACTAGCTCGTGCCAGCAGCCTATCACAGCTGCGCTCCTCGCACTAGCTCGTGCCAGCAGCCTATCACAGCTGCGCTCCTCGCACTAGCTCGTGCCAGCAGCCTATCACAGCTGCGCTCCTCGCACTAGCTCGTGCCAGCAGCCTATCACAGCTGCGCTCCTCGCACTAGCTCGTGCCAGCAGCCTATCACAGCTGCGCTCCTCGCACTAGCTCGTGCCAGCAGCCTATCACAGCTGCGCTCCTCGCACTAGCTCGTGCCAGCAGCCTATCACAGCTGCGCTCCTCGCACTAGCTCGTGCCAGCAGCCTATCACAGCTGCGCTCCTCGCACTAGCTCGTGCCAGCAGCCTATCACAGCTGCGCTCCTCGCACTAGCTCGTGCCAGCAGCCTATCACAGCTGCGCTCCTCGCACTAGCTCGTGCCAGCAGCCTATCACAGCTGCGCTCCTCGCACTAGCTCGTGCCAGCAGCCTATCACAGCTGCGCTCCTCGCACTAGCTCGTGCCAGCAGCCTATCACAGCTGCGCTCCTCGCACTAGCTCGTGCCAGCAGCCTATCACAGCTGCGCTCCTCGCACTAGCTCGTGCCAGCAGCCTATCACAGCTGCGCTCCTCGCACTAGCTCGTGCCAGCAGCCTATCACAGCTGCGCTCCTCGCACTAGCTCGTGCCAGCAGCCTATCACAGCTGCGCTCCTCGCACTAGCTCGTGCCAGCAGCCTATCAGAGCTGTGCGCTGTTGCCTAGTTCGCAGCGTTGCAGTAGCCACATCGAGTTCAGATGAATGTTTCTCACATGCGCTCAGAAAATCGTGACAGATTGCATTACAATTCTGCCAATTTTTGCAATACGCTTATTTTGCTGAATAAGTACGTGGAATTTCAAAGTTCGTAACTTTATCCGCTCGTGTTTTACGACATTAATGAATGTGCATGACAGCTGGCGTAAATTTATACCGTTTTTCATAATAGAGGATATTAGTCGTTCTTCACGTGAAAGGAACCCATATTTCGTACATTTATCTAAATGTGCATACTTTTCTTTGGAACAGACTTTAACGAAGTCTTACTCGTGCTTATTCGACACAAGATAATCTTTAGGACTCCACCCATGTTGGCTAGCGTTTAGCCCCAATACGAAGAAGGGCTTTAAACATTTCTTACTGTTTTGAATTCATTTGCGTGTAAAGTTTTTGATGAAAGTGTGGCGCTAAGTAAAACTTGTGCTAGCACTGGTACTTGCAAAAGAAAAATAGTTCACCAATAAGGTCGGTGTTTAATATTTAGTGTAAATTATTTTTTTATCTCTAAATCATTGAAGCATTTCGCAACAGTAAAAATTTTAAACAAATAAGATTTTTTACAGCAATGGCTTATGATGTCGATAAGTGCACTGTGCGACGGATAAACAAGGAAGGGGATAGAGCAACATCACATCTGGGTCAAAGGTAAGGTAAATTTACGTATAAAAAAATTGCCAGCAAACGAGTTACAGATTTGATGGATTGAGCAAAGACTGTCTCTGGAGAAATATATGAGGATTTTAAGATAACGCGTTTAACCATCGATAGTTTTAAAGCAGCTATGCGTAAAACATAGGTTGTGCGGTTTCAACAAGTTCCATAGCAAAAATTGTAGAAAAAGTTATGTTTTTGTTGTGATAAATCGAATGGCTGGTAGAAGTTTGTAATGGAGAGGAATGACGTTCCAAGTGCGTGGACAGGGACGAGAAGCTTGTGCTGCCAGTACAAGCAAATGCAGGAAGATGAATTATTTCTCCTACGCTACACGCAATTGTGAGTAATTTCTAATTATTAAATTCAAATAGAATGGCCATTCCTTATATGTAAGTTTAATAGGGCAAAACGTATTTACAACGCTGGTAAAAAATTAGCGGTTCTTCTGATTAAGAATTGTTTTAACAGATATTAACTCACAGACATATATTCTACCATAATCATTTATTCCTCTTTGTGGTAAGAATTATTTTTATATTACTAAATTCATATTTTACGACACGTGTACTGCCACGGGACGAACGATTGATAAATGTGGCAACAGGGTTTGGTACTGGTCACAGGTAGGCTGACACTGAGAGGCCAAGAAGCGCTGTGCTGGGTATAAACGTTGTAACTTTGCAACCAGCCGCTTTCTTCTCTGTAAACACAATATTTCTCCCTCACTTATCTGCAGCAAAAATTTCCGTAAGCTCGGTCCTTAACTGTTAGTTACAGCCTCTGTATATAAATATATTGTGTTGAAAATATGCGTCGTAATAATATTCCTAAGTACGATAAGTACAGGGTATCTTGTTACTTTAAACAAGTTACAAGAAACGTATTTCCACTATAGACGCAATTCGGTGCCTGTTTTGTTAAACTCCACCAGCAAAAGACATCGAAGCTGGTTTCGTATGCACCTACACGAGTGGAAAAACTATCCTACACGAGACGCAAACAAACTCTGTCTTTTGTCCCACCGCTCTGTTTTATGATATACAGTAAGTGGCTTCCGATTAAGAGTGGCATTGCACTGTTCAGTATGGAGGGGGATTCCCTAAACAATATGACCGCCATCGAATTTTCCCCTTTGTTGACAGGCATTTGCGAGAGACCATTAAAGGGTATGTACGAAATAGAATTGAATGCAACTGGCGCATTTATTAATGAGGAGGTTTCAAAATACATCGCAGAGCTGTTATTGACTAACTTAAATGCAGTCACTCCCACGTTGCACTCATGTCGTTCTAACGTGTCAGTTGAAATAGGAGGTTTGAGGGAAGTAGAAACAAGCATTCTCAAGCGCCGATGAGAGTGAAGCGAGGTGAATGTTGAACAGCGACGGTGTGCAATGGTAGCGGAAACAGGAACGCCGAGACGAAACACAATACCCAATGGCAACGATCACTACGTTCCCCCCATACTAAAATCTGCCGTTCAAATAAGGCGAGGGGTGGAATGGAAAGGTTTGGGCAACTCTTAACAATGAAGTGTTCATAGCAGATGAGGGTGAAGCGAGGTGTGGAGAAGCGCCAGAATGCATGGACCAGAGAAACGGGAGATCCCTGAGAAAACCTGCAAACGAGCTGCAGAATCCGGTATGATTCCCACGTGCGAAAATCTGGGGAGTGATACCATAGTGAATCAAAGCAAATTGCATTTACAATTACAGTACACTTGTGATATTTTTACCTTATTAGGACTACAAATACAAATTATGCCGTTAACTATAACAGTGGCAGTATAGCAATAAGACACATTAAAATGGGACAATTTTTTTGCTATGTGACTATTTTCAGGACAACTTCTTAATAACTCAAACTGCTTTAAACTCATACAATTACACTTATTTTTAATGACAGTGTAAACATTCCAAAATATTTCATACTAAATATAAAATACACAGTTTACATCTAGTATACACGCCTGGTAATACAAACTGACTCTCTTTGCTGTCACACACTGTGAAATAATAAATGACACGGCCACAACGCTCCCTGCGTTAGTAAACTGATCAATTTCATTCACGGTTACTTCGAACTCTTCTGAAGCCCTGCTAAAGTTCTACTTCGAGCATATTCCTCCGCCTCGTTCAAACAAAGCTTATCCACGTATAGAAAATTACACCAAAGGGTCAACGCACCGCATTCGCGCACACTCAATGTAAGAATTTTTTTTTTCATAAGAACTATTTCTTATTGGGCATCACCAATACACATATTTTATCACTACTTTTAGATTTATTAATTAGAAAGGAAATACTGTAATTTATAAATGAAATGTAAGTAACATTTTAGTTTAACCAAAAATAAGGCACTTTAATGTTAACACATGTATAAAAAGCTCATTGATCCATAGCGGGACTAGGAGACAACCAAAGACGCCAGGCGTGGGGTGATTTTTCAAAAAGTGCGTAGAAACTCTGAACAGATCATCATTTTAAATATTAATTTCCAAAATAGTATTCACTGGGGCAAGTAACTGCAATCTGGACAAATGACTGCTGAGATCATGTAGGCCTTCGTGGAAGGCGAAAGCGCTTGCCGCTGTGGAAACCGCGACGGTGTGGAGGAGTCCAGGTTATACGAGAGGCAAACCTGCCNTTTCATAAGAACTATTTCTTATTGGGCATCACCAATACACATATTTTATCACTACTTTTAGATTTATTAATTAGAAAGGAAATACTGTAATTTATAAATGAAATGTAAGTAACATTTTAGTTTAACCAAAAATAAGGCACTTTAATGTTATCACATGTATACAAAGCTTATTGATCCATAGCGGGACTAGGAGACAACCAAAGACGCCAGGCGTGGGGTGATTTTTCAAAAAGTGCGAAGAAACTCTGAACAGATCATCATTTTAAATATTAATTTCCAAAATAGTATTCACTGGGGCAAGTAACTGCAATCTGGACAAATGACTGCTGAGATCATGTAGGCCTTCGTGGAAGGCGAAAGCGCTTGCCGCTGTGGAAACCGCGACGGTGTGGAGGAGTCCAGGTTATACGAGAGGCAAACCTGCCATTTGCAACGTACACCAACAGAAGTGTTGCCGGGTTCTTGGCGACCAGACTGATTTCGCTTCCAAGATTTTGCGGCCCTGGACTGATGAGCCTGGCATCCGCAAGTGTTGTGTGAACTGGTGGAACTTTTAACAAGCGACGAAGTTTTGAAAAGAAGTAACTCTTGCGTGGATACGTACGAAATGTATTTCACGTCACATTATACGAAACTTCCAAACATTTTAACAATTTACATAAACTCCAATCTAGCCTACATTAAGAAGCCGTCAAGGAAAACGAAAAATTTATTCCAATATTAACTATAAATAATAACATATTTTGTCTGTAGTTTTCGGAATAATGTATGTCTTCTTAAAGCTGAAAAGAAGTTACTCTTGTAAAAAATAATGTATTATCATGATGAAACAACTATGATATTTCCAAACTGGTGCGAAATCAGAAAAAAAAAATGTTGTATAAAGTATGCCGAAATATATATGTTGTTCTCCTGCTAAAAACGAAAGAGGTATAATTGGCCCTAAAATTATATATAAATGATTATCACTCCCCATTTTAATAGTGAATTTAGCCTCTTAGAGTGAGATCATTAATTTAATGTAACCATCTCATAATTGCATTTGGAACGATGCGATATCCCAGTGTCTCTGAGGTAAGTCTGAAGTGTTAGCGGTTACAAGCAAACCCCATTAGAATTAATTTAAACTCAGTAATATTTTAAAAGTTTAAAAGTATTTTTTTCCGCGTATTTCCGTCACTTAATACTGATGTAAAGAAATTGATAAATAATGTACATCACTTTCCGCTTCCGTCAGCGTCGTGACACACAGGCGTGTAATTTTAATTGCAGGTAGATTAAGAGGCGCTGTGACGGAGGAAGCTGGACTGATCAAGCTGTAAATGCTATAAGCTAGGAATCAATGAGGAAAGGATTCGGGCAAAGGTTGCAGGGTGTGGTAAACGGAGGAAGGAGAATGGGGGCGTTCAACCGATATCTAACTGGGTGGATTGGGAAGACTTGTTGAATGTGGACTAGCTCAATTCACTTCGAAAATCGTTTCAGGAAGAAGGATGGGAAGCTGTAGGTTAGCCGGGTCGGCCGCAGCAGTGGCTCGTTGAATAAGAGGGGCGAGGGGAAAGGGGAGCGACAGCAAGAATGCCAGAGCCTGTGTAAAGAAAAGTGTTCGTAGTCGAGGAGATCATCGGGAAAGGGAAGGGGCCGTACCGTAACTTGTTGAATCAAGTGTATTCCCGACTTTTTTTTTTAAAGAAAAGAAAGCTGTAAAAGACGTTCAGACGAAACTTATAAATATACATTACCTAATAAAGAGACATTTTTTACTGCTAACGGAAGGGAAGCAGTTACAACGCATTCCTGTCTCAGTCCTTCACTTTTCCTTCGATAGATAAACAGTGCGTTTTTAACTTCGTGATTTTTCAATGTTACCGAACGGCAGAAAAAATATTTCCTATATAAACGTGTCGTAACAGTTGAATGTACTTATACAGTAAAGTTTTCACTTTTAATAATTTTTATTTAATGTGTTTCCTCGTTCTTTCTTTCGTAACAACTTAGTAATTTCCTTTAAAAATCGAGAAAAAAATCCAGAAACGTTTTTGTGTTTTTATTACGCCATTCATTTAACATAAAAATTATATATGAAAATAGTTTATTTGCAATCATTAACGCAGTCTTAGAGAAACAAACAAATGATATACAATTTTTATTATCCTTTATTTGAAATTAAAAAATAATTAAAATTTTTCAGTCTGCTTAGTCTAGTGTTCCTAGGAGCATCGACACACAAAATGAATAATGTAGATTTTAAAATATTGTCTAGCCTTATACCATTAAGTAAGTCGTTAACATTTTTCATGTAATAATGTTCTCAAAATAATTAAGCAGAACTCTTGGCTCATGAGAGGTTCAATTTTCCTTCAAGAGGAATATGGCAAGAACAAATTTTCTTAATCTGTAAGCACATCATATATTAGGCACAACCAGATTTGTTGAATTAGCTTTTAACATAAACAAGGGATGCAGATTATGACACTGTAGACAGGGTAAATTTTCTCATCGCAAGGAAAATAGTCACATTTTAACACAAATTGCATCTTTTAAATTTCACTTAATCATGGTTAAAGACAAATCAATGTCGTGTAATTACTAAGCATGCGAAATTTCAGAGCATCCAAAATTGTTAATCTTCTGTAATTTTGATTTAATCACTTTCCTTGCAAATAAATATTTCGCGTTTCGAACCTTATTCAAGAACTATATTTCTCGATTTCAAATTGTTGTTCTCTACATAAAAAAATTACATAAATATTTTTAAATATGAAAATAATTTATTTTAATAACTGAATATTCCTAGCTAAAAGTATTTCTTTCAAAATATGTCAGAGCTTCTTGACTTTTTGTAATAAATGTTATTATTATCGAATAATGATTACGAAAATTAATTTTGGTTTTAATTTAAGCCCACTTATATCTAACAGGGATTATTCATAGTAGATATAATAATATTTCAAACTACATAAAATTAAACATTTGGTTTCAGAAATTCAAAGCCTTCCTTTGAGGTTTCAGTGACCTTAAGTAGAGCCAGATTACTATCTAGAGAGGTTCGCAAGTACTGGCAGTGTTCTGCAGGATGCTTAAATAAAATTTAAATAAAACCCTTGTTCATGTGTTGAAGTCTATCCTGTCCGCAGACGAGCTAGAATATCTTTTTTCCAGTCATCCTATGTTACACTACAGTGTAATTTTGTGAAAGCTTGATGCACTTTATACAAACCAGAGAAGTATTGACCTTGGTTAGTCAATTCGGCGGGAAAGAAACGGCAAGACGTAATTAAGGAAACATGTTTTCAATGTATGTTTAGTAAGGAAGGAATAAAAATAACCTTTTAAATTTGTGACTATTTTATTAATGTATTTTAGTAAATGAAAAAAACACTTTATGTGAAATAAATCTTTGGATGTTATTTTGTTTTTTTAATGCAATTCAATGAAGAAACCACGATATAGAACGTTTTGCTCACATAGCGGATTTCAGAACACTTTTATGTATGTAATTTGTTTGAGGGATAGAGAGATTTCCCAAATAAAACATGCATTTTACAATTCTCTATTTCTTCCTATTTACGCACGGCATGAATGTAAATTATCGAAACTCATGCAAAATTTATTTTATTTTGAAGAAACGTCCATAAGCCTGCGAAATTATAAAAGTATACTAACTTCTTCAACATCGATTTTTGGAAAGCTCAGAAAAAAATTTTCAGTTAGACAACAAAACATTTTCCCATTAAGAGTGGTCAAATACGTTATATGTTAAAATCAGAATCTTTGTCAATTTAGCATCGGGTATATTATAAAGCATTTTACTTTCAAAACCTGGGATGAATTTTATGAGAACATCACGGGAGTCCGCATTTACAATAAATTTTTATGATAGATGCTCGTAATCCTTCACATTTTCACAACTGTTCATAAAATATGTATTTTCAAACAAGTTTGTTATGTTTAGTAAGCCATTATTATGTAGATGGGAATAAAGTGGTTAATTTAATACGTGGTTTATAGAATACTGCCGCAGAGTTAGTAGAAAAGTTTAACTAACAGTGTCATCATTTTCTGCATTACCGTCATAGCTGGGAAATAATTAAAAAATAAATTAATAAATTGGAAGAAGACTGTTTGTTTGCAGTGTCGAGGAGAGTGCAAGACGCGCCGGGAAAACCTTACTATAGGAAGTGACTGAGCCCAACAAACTATCACACCATTACAGACGAGGAGATGATTCTGAGGAAAGACTCGAAAGACAAGATACGTCGAACAATATTTCACACAGAATTGGGTATCCTCTAATCAAAGACTTGCAAGCATGCAGCCATGATACACATTGTGAATACAGGACGAAATATTATTTTGGACATACGTTATTGCAGAACATAAAAATGCATAGAGAAAACAACACAGAGGTACATGATATAAGACAAGTTAGGCTGTTGTAGGCATATATAAAATAAAAAGGCACAGATTAGCTGGAACACGGAATTAAGTTGGAAAGTAACAAGAGAATGCAACAAGTAGTCACGACCACATGAACTTGAACATCAAAAATAATAAATACGGAAAATACATCGCAGCCAGCACATGTGATGAACTTAGCCGGAAAAGCATACAAATGTGCACAAATACTGAACATTACAACTTATTTAGTACAAACGAACGCACACATAAAATAGTATAATGTTCTTGTAACAAGAAAAATTACTTTCGAGGCATTTCTTTAAACGTTTATGGCGTAGCAAAATTAATAACGCTGTGAAAAAGTTTATGATGTAAATCATTTGCACAGTTTTTTATTAATTTAAAGCAAATATACTCTTGAAGTGTTAATGTTAATAAAGCCTCTTAGTGATGTTGCCATAACCTAAAATTACGTATTCCGCTAAAAATAGCTGGAAGAACAAAATATTTTGTGTTACTGCGACAGTAAAGAAATGTCCAACCAAAACAATTTTGCACTGACTTAGCGTTGTTAAATGGCGGGTAGAAGTGAACAACGATAACTTCTTAAAATTAAACCACTGTATTAAACTTTCAAAGCATGAGAAATAAATGTAGCTAAGACCATCTCTCAAGCCTTGCAAAACAGTCTGCGTGTGTATATTGCGCATATATTTATAGAGCTTAAAATATTTCCACATCACAAAAGAGAACGGCAGTTTGCCGTTATGTTCATATAAATACCCGTTATATGGGAAGCTCTCAGTGCTCATCAGATAGAGTAGTTGGTAGAGTATCAGGATTTAGCAATGTGTCAGACGTCAAGCACTAAAGGCACGGGTTCCATTCCTCTCTTAGCTGTCATGTTTTTTCTTTAGTATTATATATTTTTGTGCCAAAATATTTATACTAGATTTATTTCCATCGAAATGTTTTTTAAATTCAAAGAAATGCAATAGAAATTTTAACACAAATGTTAACATTCATTTAACAAAAAATTAGTTTTGCCGTAACATAAACACCACCTTAATGTTGTAGGAAAAGTAAGGAGGTAATGATGTTACAAGAGTACTTAATGTAAGATTTACTTTAATAGCTTAACAGTATATTACATGAACAGCAGCATTATTAACAGATGGCTCACAGAAAACAAAATGTTACTGTTGTAGTAACATTAATACATGTTGTCACAACATGACTTTTTATTTGTGCAGTGGTATTCTACAAGCAAACAGATGTAATGTTTCGGGAAGTGCATAATGTTCTCGTGTATGTGTGATTATTGAAACACGCACAAAAGGTGAATTGGAAAAACACTGACAAACTCTGCCTTTAGGGGCCGCCGAGAAACTGCTACTAAAGCACTCGCCTCCCACCAAGGCGAATTGGGTTCCATTTCCAACGGAGTCGCTCCCGGATTTTCGCGCGGGGGAATCGCGCAGAACGATGCTGCTGTGTCGGCGTGTTTTCTCAGGGTTATTCAATTTTCCTCAGCCTTGAATTCCGGCGTTTCTCCATACCCACCACTTTTTACCTTCATCAGTTCTCAAGAACCCGATGTTAAGACCCGCTTAAACCGCTCAAATGGATTCCTCCGCTTGATTCCGTGCGCAGAAATAATTCGAAAACACGTTTTCATAAAATGGCCTTAAATGCTTCGTAAACGCAGCACGCGCCCTTTAAATCGGGGCAAAATCATGACGTTATTTTTAATATAATGTAAATATTTAATATAGAATAATAACCTCCATGATTGCGTGTAGTTGAAAGAATGTCTGCGACTACTACATATGCGATACCACGCACACATTAGGAAGGCCTTACACATGCCTCCCATGTGACTGGATACTTCTGGGCGGCAACCACCATATTTTCCATTACATTTTTCATGTGAACACCGACAGTTTTTCTTTAAATGTGTATGTTCATTCCCTGATACACTACACGTAGTTTCAGAGGTTTCATTAAATTTGGTCAAGTTCTATTCGCAAAGGGTTCAGTAACTTCTCAAAGTAATTACTTCACTTCCGCAATGTTTCAAATGAAAAAATTACTTCACTTCTTTACTAGGTTCAAAAACTTTTCAAAGTAAATACTTCACATCTCCACTGGGTTCAGAAAATTCTCAAAGTAATTATTCCTTCAGTATTTATCACATTCTAAATTTACCACTCATCCAAAAAGGAAACAGACATTTAAGACTCAAATTTCTGTATTTGGTGAATTAACTATGTGTTTCTGGTGAATATCAACCCCCCCCCCCCCCCCNATAAAAAACTTAGGAAGCCAGTTAGACTAAACAGAATTTGTATATTTTTCATCTATATATATAGGTGAGTATTCACTTAACGCTAATTGTTCGTGATTTTTGCAAACATGTAAGATATTAAAGGCAAAATAATTCCCCGAGAATTTATATATTAAATTTTTTTGTGAAATATCGAAAACAAGGTCAGATACACTCTTCGTTACGAAAATAACAGGGGTGGCCACCTCCTTACTGCCGTTAACTTCGTTACTGTCGGAAATTATGAACGTTTGATACTTGGTGATTGAGCAGTATGACCTAATAACAAAAATGGTCCCTTTGTTGCAACTGTCTATGACGCATCGTTTTCGTTTGAAACGCACACAAATCTTCAGCTGGATTCCGCTGCAGCAATACAGAGCATGGTATGCGGGCAATACTAACTACGTGTGTGTATGGCCACTGCACAGACGATGGTGGCTGACAATGTTAGCACCTACTATAGACAATGCGTACCATACATTAATAGGCATACACAACTGTACGTTTGTAGCGACAGTCGGTGTGATTCCACGCAGGACGTAAATACATTGGTATTACCTACGCACCTGGACCTGTATCGCTATGGCTGTGTACTCTGTGGGCTTTTCAACGTTGAAACATGTTGTGCAGCAGTATAGAACAATGCCGTTACAACACATCACATGTAAGTGGTAACAGGCAACACATTGCATGAGACAATAAAAGCTTTGGCATTCCACAGCTCTTTTTGTTGTAACATGTATCACACACACTGTTTTAAAAAAGGCTCGATGGTACGGCCCCAATATTTGACGCAGAGTTCACCTCGCCGCACCAACGATTGCCGGACACGTCTGAATACACCGTCATTGCCCCGAATAATCCCGGAAGCTGCACCGATGCAGGCGACGAGGTCCTCTTCGGATTCCACCGTGGTTTCATACACCAGATTGCGCATGCAACCCCAGAAGAAATAGTAAAATCGATTCCTTTCAGGGGATCGTGGAGGCCAGGGAACAGGACTCTACGACCTATCCATCGTACAAGGAAAATGAGATTCAGGTGATCGCGCGCACATCGTTAACTGTGGGCTGGGGTACCATCGTGCGGAACCACATGACAGCTCTTGAGTTTAATGGGACCTCTTCGAGTAATGTTGGCAGAGTTTCCCGCAGAAATCAAGCGTAAACATTGCCAGTGAGACGATGTGGCAACAGGCAGGTGCTTACCAACATGTTATGTATTACCCCTGCCCAGACGTTGAAACAGATTCACTGTTGATCCCAGTAGACGAATGGAGTATGGTGGTCATAAAATATTTTAGCTTTAATTTGTATATCTACTATACCATTTAACACATTTTGACCAAATTTTATATGTTAAAAGTGTATACTACAAGCATTATCTATGCCAAAACATAATCTTTCTTACCATCCATTTTGTAGGATAGTGCCACATGAATAAATAACGTTTTTATGTCATATATCGGTAAACTATTAACTGATTCCTACCAAATTTTGCAAACAAGTAGTACTGTAGCATATTATGTTAAATTATATGTTTTTAGAATGTCAGGAACTTATTTTCAAAATGGCGCATTTATCGGTATTTTATTGTAGAACTCTGTATCGCGTCGAAACAATAAAGTAAATTCCAGGTTATCTTTGTATGCCGGCAGTGGATATTACAACTATCAAATAAATCGACACGAAACATCCTTTGTACACCTTTTTGTGAGATTTACCACATGAAACATTACAGTTATTATTCAATATTTCTGGAATCAATTTGCAGGATCCTAACAAATTTGGCAAAAATTTGCACTGCAGTAGCTGATGAATACTGCTATGTTTTAAGTAGGTCAGGCACTTATTTTAAAATGTTCGCAATATGTATAAATATTTTAGCTTATTATCTTATACTAACGAATCAAATACTATCTTAACTTTGTATTCTGGAAGTATCAATTACAACCATCAAATTTATCAATACATAACTTCATTTCACTGCAATTTTGGAAGTTGGCTTTACAATAAAAATGTATTATTTATGTCATATATCGGGAGTTAATCAATCCATTCTTACCAAATTTAGCGAATGGAACGAGTTGTATTGTGGTGAGCCAACAAGTGTGACAGACAACTATTTTAAGAATAAAGGCTATAAAATCAATATCTATAGACGAACTACGTAATATACTTTAGTTTTACTTTGTAAACTAGCGGTATGCAATCACCATATGTGCTAATACATAACCTTTTCTCCCTCCATTTATAGATATGTCACATGATAATTATGGAGGTTTTATGATATATCTCAGGGACCAGTCAACCGACTTTCACCAAATTCTTCACAAAAGTAGTGCTATGGAAGGCCATGTAAACTTACGTATTTTAATAATTTAGTCACTTATTTTCCAAATGATGGCCTAGGAAATATTTTAGGTTAGTAAATTATATCATTCCGAACATAAGACTTATTAAATTTGAAGGTGAGGCTCCAATCCGACCTCCATAATGCAGTTAATTTCACACTTACTTATGATTAAAATTTTTCTGCGTTCGAGTCCCGATTAAGGCACATGTGTATTTGTAATTGTCTCACTGCTGTTGCAAATGTCTCTGGTTTCATATATAATGATATTGCTTTCAACGAGACGTTGAGTCCTACCTACCAACTCAGGTTTTTAACAAATTATTTAAATATAAAAGGCATCCATGTTAAGGAAAGTAGGCAAATTTGTTATACCTGTAACTTCTGGTTATTCTTCTTCCTACCTCTGACGCTCACAAACAGCAGTTTCAATTCGGCCGAATGCCACAATTTATAGATGCTTATGTGACCTTTACTTACTGCTTTCGCCAGTCCTACCTCACCCATCTGAGTGTAAAAAAGAGCTATGAACAGTTTTAGTATTCACAATTACACTTAACGAATAATGCATGAAGACATCGCAGAGCACAAATGAACTGTGTGATTATTCAAACTTTATAATACAGGTTTAGTATATTTAGTATTTTTATTCAATATGCCAGCGATTTCGGAACAATGATATTACGAAATTTTTTTGCGGTTTTCACAATTTTCCAGTTTTTTTATTTAAAGCAATTTTATGTTTCTATGTTTGGGGCATGCTTTTGGTATGTAATATGAATTACGTGGTGATATTATGTTGATCGAGTGATTTTTCCCATGTTTGTTTTTGGTGGTTTTAACATGAATTTGTATGTGAAAATAATTATATACTGTTGTGGGTTTTCGTTTTCCACTATTCATGTGCTTTATTGTCCCATTGAATTAATATATTATTGTTCTTATAACCGAACGATTTTTTAATTCTAATAGTATATTTTAACCCATTTTTAATCCTTCAGATATGTTTAGATCTTCGTACCACCTCACATATCGGCTGATTGATACCCTCGCTCTAAGACATTTTTCGCAAATTTACCACATCACTGTATATGTATTCAGTCAGTTCACTATTATTCGAGCAATTTTTTAATCAACCTTTCAAAAATGTCACTGCACCTACCTGTGGGCACCACTGACTTGAATTCTGCCAGTAAAGTTGGTCACGTTGGAGGGAAAGTACTTTCACGTCTTAACGTTCAATTAAACGTATTAGGTAAACATTTGTGAATACTGAAATTAATTATTCTGCTTTCTTTTTTTCTTAATGCACATAAATGAAGAAATTATCAAATTGATGAAATATTTACATTTCCAGCAGTTTCACGGTACCACTTGAGTGACGCATGAACAAGTGATCAAGCCCACTGCAATGTTCATTTTCCATATGGTGGAATAATACACACTGCGCATACAAGAACATCATAAGCAGGGGTTTCAGAAGTTCTCAATTTAACTTGAAAAGTTTGTGGTGAGAAAGATCGAGTGTAAAGTTTTTCCCCCCATGGTAGCGTTCCTACAGTTTCTCAGGACATCAAATATGTAGAGAATTTCCAAACTTTGCAGAGCAGTGACGCAAAATATTTATATTATTGTAACTTCATATGTGACACCATTTCCATATTTTGGGCAGGTTAAAAACTTTAATTAGAGCTAAGGAAGTTCGCTTGAATTTTTTTTACACTTGAAGCATTTATCATTTCGTTAATTAATTTTTCCCTATTTAATCTCTTAAAATAATATTTTAAAACTTTGGTTAACACCTCTACCTTAGTTGTGAACCATTTATCAGTTTCTCTTGTATGGTAAAAAATAGCTGAATTCTGCGTAGAGCGTTGTCTTTTACAAAGATAGGGACAACGTATTTCCAATATCATTGAATGATAAATGCAACACGTGTAGACTTGTGCGCTCTGTTTGTCACTCTTTTTGACAAAACAGCACAATATTTAATTAATAATGTAAAAAAATTATTATTACTAAAATTGATATGACACCCAAAAACATTTATACAATTTTTTACCATTATGAAGACCCTCTTCAGAATTTACAAAGAAAATACTTTTACAAAGATATTTTAAATACTTTTTATGTATAAACATTTTACCCAAAATTATAGACACATGACCTTATCTGCAAGTTAGAAAAACGTAATAACCATGCTGTGTTCCATCAAATAACTAAAAAACGGAATTCAGAAAAAATGGGCTTTTAAAAAATATATAAAAATAACACTTAATCTTATGAAAATGTACGCCCCAAAAGGTAATTTTTTGCCACGAAATTTTATAAGGAAAATGGTAAATACTGAATAAAGAAGTTAAAACAGTATTGTTGATTCTAGGGAATGTTCTGCCAACCTGCGGCAGAGAAGAATGAAACATTATCTACCACGTTATATACAAATTGTATAAAGTTGTTAGATTCACTGTGTTTTGTCTGACACATAAAGTATATACGTAAATAAGTTTAGTATATCTTTATACTAGTCGCTAGCACGATGTGTATATACCGCCAAGAAGGCTGGGACGTAAAACCATGTCTGATGAAAAGTAGCCTCTCCTTGGCTACCGACCTGGTGACTTCTTTATAAAAAGAGTTGTGCCAGCCTTTCTGACACTGGAAAGTGAATTTTCGCAGCAAGGACTCGCGTTTCGGTCGCTCTTTCCGTGCACGTCAAAAACCCACATCCATGATCCTCGGTTCGGTCTCAGACCGTAAGTAGGTCGTAAATATTATAAATATATTCTTACGGCAGCCACTGCCTTGATGAATANCGGTTCGGTCTCAGACCGTAAGTAGGTCGTAAATATTATAAATATATTCTTACGGCAGCCACTGCCTTGATGAATACATTTTCTCGTGGCTTATCTACCCAATTTCTGTCTCGCTTAATTTTATTTGCTTTCCACGGTCGCCAGGGATGACTNCATTTTCTCGTGGCTTATCTACCCAATTTCTGTCTCGCTTAATTTTATTTGCTTTCCACGGTCGCCAGGGATGACTGGTTTCGATTCCGTTAAATGATGCAATTTAGGGGCAGTTTCATCAACATCAAGCTGCTTGCAACGAGCCATCACGCACCGGTCCGAAGGTCTCACTAAATCATTCAATTGGCGGCAGCGATGGGCGGTGGGCACAAAGGGCGACGGCGTAATCAACGCAGGCTTACAACGCGCGCTTACGTGGGGCGCAAGCCACAATCTCTAACGCGAATGAGGTTCAGCGCGTTACATGGCCCTTTCGGTCCAGCACACGCTGATTCCTTCGGAGCTGCGCGCGTTTCTATAACATCTACGAGGAGAGTGGACGTGATATGGTTCAATCTCGTAGAAGCTTGGAGCCGCCTGTTACCGTAGAGTAATTATCTGTCGCTGGTAGTCAAAATCATTAGATTGTGCATTCTCTTTATTGTTAGTTTGCCACTCCCAATAAAACTTTAACGATCTTTGACTTGAACATTTACATATATCCCGGAAATTTGACAAAGTGTCTATAAGATAAAAAAATTCACGAAAATTTTATCTCTTATTAAATTGCCTTGTGAAAATTAAATGCTGTACACGGATACACGTTCGTTGTAGACCGAAATACTAATATTACTATAACTTTTTTNCCTTGTGAAAATTAAATGCTGTACACGGATACACGTTCGTTGTAGACCGAAATACTAATATTACTATAACTTTTTTCAATTAAAATTAATATTTAATAAACCGTTGTTGTTTATGTTATTTCCTTACCGAAATCTGATTAATGTTCGAAGTAATACCAACACTTATACAAAAGCTATTTACATGAAAATTACTTTATTAGATATATTATGGACAGAATATTTTTTAAATAGATGTTTACAGTAATATATTCATCTGTTTTGTTCGAAACCCGGTAATCTGATAAGAAAATAACTGATGAGTCCCCACAATTTGTTTGGGAATTAAGCCTATTAGGATACCGATTTACTGTAATNCCTTGTGAAAATTAAATGCTGTACACGGATACACGTTCGTTGTAGACCGAAATACTAATATTACTATAACTTTTTTTAATTAAAATTAATATTTAATAAACCGTTGTTGTTTATGTTATTTCCTTGCCGAAATCTGATTAATGTTCGAAGTAATACCAACACTTATACAAAAGCTATTTACATGAAAATTACTTTATTAGATATATTATGGACAGAATATTTTTTAAATAGATGTTTACAGTAATATATTCATCTGTTTTGTTCGAAACCCGGTAATATGATAAGAAAATAACTGATGAGTCCCCACAATTTGTTTGGGAATTAAGCCTATTAGGATACCGATTTACTGTAATTTAAACAACATCCTCGATAACTCGCACCAATGCTGTNTTTAAACAACATCCTCGATAACTCGCACCAATGCTGTGGCATCGTTGGCTGTTACCACATCCTCAACTATCGATATTTTTATGGCATGGGATATAAATTATTTCTCATACACTTGGTTGCAACAGATAGCTCACAGATTCCATGCGGAAGATATAATCATTTTCTGGTGACCCAGTAGCAACTCATATATCGTATCACAACAATTTATATAAAAAATTCTTAGTATTTACTTGTTTTATGTAAAAAATTTTAAGTCGTTCCAAAACATATTTATAAATAATGGAACCTTATAAAATTTTTAAATTTTATTACGTTCAATTGCATAATGTTCTAAATGTATATATCATTACGAAATTATCAAAGATATCAAATTTTCTACTACGGTATGTATTCCTTTGGCAAAATGTTTTCAGTTAATATTCTCTAATACAAGTTTTTATACTCTACGCTTTTTCAAAATGAATTAATTCATATGTTTCTTTCTCAGTATATTTAAATAAAATAATATTCTTTTTTAGTTATGTTTCCTATGTATTATACTACAAATCCTACTACAAACACGCAAACTTAGTATGGGCAATCTTCTTTTGAAAAAGTTATAATTTTCTTATTCAATTCATTTGTCGAATTGGTCAATTTATGCTAAGAGCACAATTAATCATATTCCAAATTTCAAGGGAAAAATAGTCACATCATTCCAGAGATAAAAAGTGACATTTAATGAAACACTGTTAAATGTTTATGATACAAGAAGATTTCAATAAATTTTCTAATATTTGAGTAATGAATCAGTTGAGCACGTAAACGTGCCGTGACACCTTCAGAGGGCCAAGATCTAGAGTGTTAGAGCTGAGCTAAATATTCTTAAGAGATTTGAAAGTGAGCATTAGATATTCCGTTACTTGCAAGCATCAGGCCACGTATCACTCTGATAAGAATCGTGAAGCAGTTCTACGGGAGATAACATTTCATGTGTTTCGCAGGGTGGAAAATTTTGCTCAACTGAAACAACAATGTTCATATTAAAATCCTGATACGAAAGAACTGCTCCTTCGCAGGTACAAAAATAAATATAAAAAGAGTAATTATAGGTTTACAATACCTGGAACCTATAGTATGGTCTATTCATATTCACTTCCAACTTTTCTGAAGCACTTCTCAAGTGTTTCTTCCAGGATATTCCTCTACCTCATGCGAACAAAGCTTAACCGAATCTAGAAAATTAGAACAAAGAGATTGCGCACCGCATTCGTATGCAGTCAGAATAATAATATTTTGCATAAAAACTATGTCTTACAAGGCAATACAATCACACCTATTTTATATTTATTTTTATTCAAATATTTTAATAATTTGTAGATAAAATATAAACAAATGTGCAATTAATCAACATTAGGTGCTTTTATGTTAACGCAAGTTTAAAACGCTCGTGATACGTGTGATATTTAGGAAATAACCAAACTAGTAGGGTTAGGCCGGAGCTGTGGCAACAGGATCCGGGATAGGAGGTAGGAGTTTGCTGCGATGACGTCACAGGCACGGCCAGCGGCCTGGGAGGGCCATTTCACAGTCAAAACCGCATCACTTGTTTTCTCCTCAAAACGGCTTGTTCAACATTCGAAAAAGCCGGTTTCTTCCCCAATTTTCTCTTTTTTTCCCCTCAACCCTCCTAAATTTCCAATAAATTGTGAAAAAAGTGCTTGCTCCTCAATGTAGCTGACTTTTTTCTCATTGAGGCTGAAGTATCCCGAATATNAATAAATTGTGAAAAAAGTGCTTGCTCCTCAATGTAGCTGACTTTTTTCTCATTGAGGCTGAAGTATCCCGAATATGAGCCACAATGAAGAATCTGAGGAGCCAATAAAATTTTTTTTAAATTTAAATATAAGGTACTATTATAGTGAGAAACATTTTTAAAATAAGTATTGAGTGTTATATATCACCTGACTCGTCTTTTCAAGGCGCATGCCATAGTAATGTCATAGAGATTATGTAAGCCAATGTCAGTACCAACATATAGGATTTATGAGGTATGTCCCAACTCCCAAATAATTAAAACTCAGTGCCATCACCCTCCTTACCAACACCCCTTCTTCACCTAAAAAACCTGTGACCAAAAAAATTTGTAAATATTAGCACACACCACCACCCATTCCCTCACGAAATACAAACACCCAACCCCTCACCACCCCTTAACACCCCTCTGCCCCAACACAAACCCTATCCCCTCACCATAATATCCCCACAACCCCTCAACCCCTCAACAGTAACCACCCTGACCCCCTTCCCCACTTCTTCGTCATTCTCCCCTTCAAATCGCTCACCTTCTTACGCCCCTCATCAACCACACCTAACCACCGCTCACACCCTCCCTCCACCACTCCCCTTCCAGTCACCACCAACCATTCCCATCGCAAAACCACTCCCCTTCATCACCTTGCCTACTCACAAAAAAAATTTAAAATTGAATATCATGGAATGTTGTTACCCAGCTCACCCGGCCACCCAGTCATGGAAATCAATAATAGCACATTTCCTCATACATATATTTAATTTCTGGTTTTTGTATTTTATGCATACCATATATATTTTTTCATCATCTTATAACCATTTTATTATTGGATTAGTGCATACCCTCAATCACGATAACCTCAAGAACAATTCCAAATAGTATATTTTGTTTAAAATAATTAATAGTAAATTTATGATTGTTTGCATTTTAAGTGCATTTTAAGGAAAGCTATATTTCAAAGAGCTCGTTACAATTTTTCAGTGGGGTTTGTATCTAAAATCATATACACGCTCATTTTCGTAAGACTCATAAGTAAGCAAATATTTCTAAGCATATGCGATTATAACTTGCGAACACTTAGGAGGCAGACTCTTGAAATTCAGTTTCCAAGCATAATTTATATCTCCAGGAATGTATGTTAAGCCCTTTACCACCATCACTGATTAGCCAATATTTGCTTCATAATGGTTTTTTTAAGGAAAACAGTTTATCACAGACTGGTACGATATAGTGTTGAAATATTAAAATAATTTTAGAATTTTTTTAAATTTACTAAAATATATTACTACAAAAACACACAAAATTATTCATGTTCGCCCATGTAAAGTGCGCATACTTATACAAATCTAAGTCCTTTGTTAAACATGAAACCTATAATTCAAGCACTTATAAATTTCGTGTTGTCGTGCAATAAGGTTGAAGTCAATATCGAATAGAAGACATATTGTCTGAAATACGGTGCATAAATCAACAAAAAATTTAATGATGCAACTGTCTAACTTTCAACGTCTCTGAATATATTCCAAATTCTCGCGGGCAATGGACGTGTATGATATGATGAAGACACTAAAATTACGTCATTAAATACAAACTTCCCGCGGTGATTCTTAAAGATACATTGTATTTGCAATAACCAAAACAATTTTTGCAAGATGGCGCGAAATACACCATACTACTTCACTACTCTACATGTTCTGGTAAGAGAAAATTTTCTGTGCATATAATATTAGTGGTCCATTAAACTATATTAATCAACTTGTGACGTTCATGATAAACGCTGCAATTTGAGTGTCATCGTTACAACACACAAACGCCTCATTGTCACTTGAAACGTGCGATAACCTGTAAAACTGCAGCTGCGATCTGGTTGCACTTTATATCAATTTTTGTAAATATTTTGCATTGAATAACTGAAAAAAATTTGACCCTATCATTTAAAAAATACTGTTCTGGCGCTCACTTTTTTTACACAGTGGATCTTGGTAACACATCGAAAGAAAGGTTGACAAAATATTTGTTTGTATAGGGCATGTTTGAATAAACAAAACCTCTTTTTGGTGGGAGGAGGGTGAAGGGGGTAGCCTACTTGCCTCCCACTTAGGCGAACCGGGCTCAATTCTCGCCGGGGTTATTCCCGATTTTTCGCATGTGGGTATCGTGCCGGACGATGCCGCTGGACGGCGGGTTTTCTCGGATAACTACCGATTCACCCGCCCCTTCATTCCGGATCTACTCCATACTCACCTCGCTTCACCCTCATCGGCTCTCATGACCTCGATGTTAATAGCCGCCTAAATATCTTCCCTTGCTAACTCTTTGTTGGGCCAACCGTAATAAGACTGCCAACAAAACCTTTGTTTAATCAACTTTATATATTTTATTGGCCACTAATTTGATTTCCTTCGGGCAAAAATACAGCTCGAGAGTTTGTTTGGATTGTTTTGCGACAATTAGAACAGTCAGAGTTTTTGTTTGTGAAATTTTGGTGCTCAAATTGATACAAATTTATAAAAAAAGTTACAGAGGAAAGTAAAAAGTAGAGCTGTAAATATGTAAATAGTATTAGCACACGTTTTACAGTAATGTTATACGTAGCCGCTTTCGCTAAGGTTGGTAGGGCGTATCGTTGGGACGCAGACGATCGAGGTTCGATTCACGGTAAATATTTCGATAATTTTTTTATATTATCTGAAATGGTTGAATGTATATAGAACTGAAGAAATATTTAGTTTCACCAATCAATCCTGTGTTTAGGGCAACCAAATGAAAGCAACTAAATAACTTGTTTACAACAACAAAATATTTCACTGCCCTTACGGGAACAATTAATTTGTTTGCGCCAAACTAACTTTGTTTGATTTAAAAAAAACGTTTTTCTCAGTGCATGCANTTACGGGAACAATTAATTTGTTTGCGCCAAACTAACTTTGTTTGATTTAAAAAAAACGTTTTTCTCAGTGCATGCACGTTATCGAAGATATTGGTTTTCTGCATTAGGATACAAATTTTTTATGGCAGGAGAAGTCCTACTTCGCATGATAATTTACGTAACATACTTATTGGCCTCTGTTATTCAGTGGTTCGACAACCCTTAAAATTTAGCTTAACAGAAAAAGCCACACATCAATCTTTCCATATTGCGGTTCTAAATAACCTGCCCCTAATTTAAATGCAGCTTAATTTTTTCTCACAGGACACGCTGCAAATACTGGATTTTAATTTTTTAAACAACAATTTGCGAATAAATCTACCAGATTGAGTAATCCGTGCGTGTTTTTAAGTGCATAGCTCTCTTAACAAAACGACTTTCTCTGAACGTAATTTAACAATGATTTTTTAATAAACCTCAAAGTATTTTGTCTTTGTACGATCGTAAAATACAAAAAAAAAAAAGAATAACATTACAATCATATGAATTTTATCATATAATATTCAAACTATGAAATACCCGACGCAATATTTCATGAAAGTTTATCATCATGCGTTTATAAAACAGTATACTTTCAAATATCTTGATAGCAATACGAAGATGAACTCTCAGTCGGCGTGTATTACGATAATGCCATTATAGTTTGTGTTGAATCACCACATGTGATTCCAATCATTTGTCCCATTTCTCCCTAAGAGATTAATATGCACACGCAGTTCAAGTACTGCTGGTTGCAATACTTCAAATAATTAATTTCATATAACTTTATAAAGATTTTGTTAATTAAAATATTTTTTTCCAATGAAATATGAAATTATTGTCCATTATTATAAACGTGCCAACGTGAAAAGTAAGAATAATGTACACAAAATAATGTGAAACACAGTGACGTGGTGTTTGCTTTTAGATCAAGTGACTGCAGGTTGTAATACACTTCTGTACATGAAATCGGTGCATTTATAAAGTGTCATCAATTTACAATAATACCAAGACCATGTACACTACCAATTGCGCAATACCGTTTATGGCACCATGCCGCACACCATCAGTGGTGTTAGGAATGTCAACATTGGACAGAGGAATGACAACGCATTGTGTTCTCCGATGAGCCCCACTTCAATCTTAATGTAGATAACGGCCGCAGAAGGACTTGTTGCCGCAGTGGGCAATGGAACGTTTCTGCACAGATTCAAGAATGCCTTACGTACCGGACATCAGGTGTTACGGTATGGTTTGCCATCAGCCATGACTCCTGGTCACGTCATGTACAGCGATATGTCAATGAGGTTCTGCGGCCCCATTTTCTACCATTTTTGCGCAGTATTCCTAACGCATTCATGCAACAAGATAATGCTCGTTCCCATGCAGCTTGCATCAACCAACATGCTCAACGAGATGTGAACGCAATTCCTTGGCTTACCAGGTATCCAGATTTGCCACCTATTGAACATGTATGGGGTATTATGGAGCAACCTTTGCACCACCGTCAACCACCTGCCCAGACACTTGTTGATCTACATGTGCAGTTGCAGACAGCATGGAGGTATGAGTCTCAAGACATTATTCGCCATCTATATGATGTAATGCCTTGTTGTATCGCTACCTGTATAGCCGTGAGAGGAGGTTCTAACCCATATTTAACATCTACTTTTAGGATGCTAGACATCACGCCCTCTATATGGGAGAGACTTATCACTACTCATTTGTACCATTTTAAATTTGCCTTGGTTGGTTTTATAAAGATTCGTTTAAGTAGAGCGTGTCTACCTTTTTCTATTTCCAGCTGTGTACGAGTATTTGAGAGGCTGACTTGTTTCCTCAAAATAGACTTCCTAAAAAGAAAATGCCATATCGAAACTAAACGAGACTAAACTGCACGCATAGATAGCAATATATGTGAAGAAAAATGATTAAATTTTTCCATATGGACAAGGCTACAGTAGCCTAAAATAAAGAATCACCAATAAGTAGTGGTTCTTCTATGTTTAACGCTACATTGTTGAACACGAAGTAGCATCGATTCGATGAGTGGCCGAATAATGCCCATGTCTATCCGAGTCCACAAATCATCTTCAATTCGTGGAATGGGAATATATTCAACCTACATCACATTGCATCCCACAGATTTTAAAATTGTTAGAAATCGGGAGATCGGGTCGGTCAAGAAGCATAATGAACACATTGCAAAGCATTGAAGCTGATCTGAGCTGCATATGGACGCGCTTTATATTGTTGGAAACATGCATGTGAGATGCTCTGCAGATATGGTTTTGTAACGCGCAGCATCATCTCCTCAATATAGCCGCCTGCTTTTAATCTGCCCATAAAACGTTCAAGAGAAGACAGACTGTTGGCGCTGTAGCATGCCAAACTATGATTTCATGTCACGGACTATGTGGAACTTCACAAAGACAGATGAATCCGTATGATGGCCGTGTCGCCGCCAAATTCTCAAAATGTTGTCATCATTGGTGAGGAATAAACGGGATTCGTCGGTGAATATTGTTCTATTCTGTACCTCACAAATCTCTGGTGTGATACCATTATTAGCGATGATGACAATGGCTTATGTTAAGGCTCCCGCCCACGTGGCTCTTGAACTGCATTGCAGATTGTTTGAAATACTCGTTTTTCCACGAAACTATTAAATATGCGTAGACTGTGCTGATCTACGAGAAGAACATAGACTTTAGAGAAGGGCTACTGCGTGCTTTCAAGACGTCACGTCACGCACATTATAAACACGTTTTTGAGATCTCCAAAATGGCTAAAAACTGCTTTTTCATAGCACTGCATCTCAAAATATATGCGTCTGATACATAAAAACTACTCAATCGCCCTTAATTGAGTCTTCCTACAGACTTTCCATCAATAAAATAAAGGGGTCACCCCTGAAAGTCCCATAGGTACACTCAGTGCGACGAAAACACTACACGCCAGTTCAGAGACTTGCGCTTAGCGGCGATGGCGCACTTGATGCGGGTGGCAGTGTCGCCCTTATCGCTCCCGCGCTTCTCGGTCTCAGGCGCGAAAAAAAATATCTTTAAGTAGGCGGGAGCATTAAGGGTAGCCTTCTCAACGAACGGATGAACAACAAACCCGACATAGCTAATCAGCGTGACACTCTCCATGTTGATTTCGGTGAATCCATAAAGCCTTGCACACTTCGCATGTCATCAGTAATGGATTGTGGATGTGATACGGCATGGCTTCTCATTCATCAATCTGCGCGCTCTGACGTCCCTCTACGATATCCAGTCTCACTACTAAAATGCACATTCCCTTCCCGGGACCATTGACACCAAACGCGACCGACGGTAATGGCATCTCGTTGCGTTTCTTCCATAATATGGCATAAGTGATAACCGGCAGTACGGCGACCTACGATGAAACCTTTCGTGAAGAATTCCGTTTGACAAAATCGTCTACGACAGCACTCAAAAGTATTGCAACTCCTTGTTAGTTCTACAGACACAGTAACAGCAAAAACACTTCGCGCGGTCATGACGATCTCTTGAATGACGGCTTCACATGATTGTCTGCCGACATCATGCGAGCAGTTCGTGTGATTGGCCAGGAATGATAATCAAATGAGTAATCATGTATGTATTCATCCACTCTGAACGTTTCACGGTCTTTCATGAAGGCGTTAGCCACGAAAAAATTTGTTATTTTATAATTGTTCCATATGTTGTTCAACTTACGGACATTATCTGTGACTACTTTTTACTCAATAACATTTTTTTATATCACGTGGTTTCTGCAATATGACATGTCTAAGTCGAAATTGTAAAATTTTTGTAATCTTCACATAAACTAAACCAAACTATTTGCAGAAAATATAAATGGAGCAACTGAATGATCTTGTCTTAAGTCATTTTAAGTCATGAATATTAAAAGTTATTTTNTATAAATGGAGCAACTGAATGATCTTGTCTTAAGTCATTTTAAGTCATGAATATTAAAAGTTATTTTCTATAAATTTCGGGACAGCTACAAATAAAAAATATGCAAAAATTTCCTTATTCTCAGCAATTTTTTGAAATTGCATAAACATGTACTTGTGCAATTTAATAGACGTATTGAAGTAACTTTTGACATCTTTTTTCAGTGTGAATTATCTCATTTCTGTACGTAAGATGGTTTTCATTATTTGTGCATTTCTAAAACCGTAAAATTGTTATTTTGTCATATATTTATGAGAAAACTATGAACTCAATTTTTTTGCGACGAAAAAGTACTCACTTATAATTGCATTATTGCGGGTTCGTATTTTTCCCTGGAACTCTAGGATGGTTTCTTCGTCCCCACATACCAATTACAGAAGTTATTAATTACAAACAGAATGAACACTGAAAGCTACTTTAGTAAGCGACCAAAAAGTTGTAGTTATTATTATAAATAATATAATTATATTACTACTGAATGTTTCTCTCTCTCTCGACTAATGTTGTTCGGTCACAAATATGAAATTATTTGTCCGTATGCAATGAGATATGCTACGGATATATATTGGTTTATAAGAAGCACGGATACGTAATTGGAGGAGGCCCGGTGATGCCATTAGAGATGGCACAATAGTATCTCTACTAGTTATTGCGTGGGCATGCGCGTGCGTCTGAACGGTTTGGCCGTTAAATGCCGTTCGTAAGGACGTGTACTTTCAGTCAGAGCATTTTCCCTGCTACTGTGACGCACCTGATAGCGATCGTGTTTGTTCGTGTACCGTATTCTCCGGCACTGAGTGGAGCAGCGTGTATTTACCGCCCACACGTGCCGGAAAACGACTCCATAAAGGCGTGCCAGCGAAACTTTATCATTTATAGTAGTGATGCAACGAATATTCGCATTCGCATTCGCGAATATTCGCATGTTTTCGAACATTCGCATTCGCATTTGCAAAAATTATGCCAATATTTTGCGAATGTATTTGGCAATGAAAAATGAAAATGTTTATTAAATAATAATCCAACTGCTATGATTAAGACATTTTTATTTATAAACTATTTTTTATGTATAAGAGTGTATTTTAATGATATTTGGGAAACAGCCTTGTAGTTATTCACTAGATTACATAACAGAAACACACTCTTGATATTCTTTTATTCTTATTTACCTAAGCAAAATCAAATTAAGGCCGGTAATTTCTTAAAACTTCTAAACTATATTATAACACAATTGTATGATCAAATACATTGAACTGCTTTAACACAGAACAATTGAATAAGATATAACCCAACCTTTTTAATTATACAAATGAACATTAAATGAGATCTTTTGTAAAAACACTTAACAATATGCATTTATGCAACCTAAAGGGTATCTTATTCAAATATGTGAGATCTTTTAATGAACAAGTAATCACGTTTAATTGTAAATCAAATCGACTTCTTATGAATAAAGTTAAAAATATATTGTGAAGAAAAACAAGCACTATAATAATCTTATTTTCAATTAAAACAAATATGTTCTTAACATTTTGTTAATTTTAACTTTGGTACTAATACTTACTCACTAATTATGTAATTTTTAAGATATCCATTATACATTACTTCTTGAAATCGAAAAATAAAACTATGAAAAATTGTTTATATCTAAGCACAATTAAGTGAAACATTTAGTAATTAAATAAGAGTAGAGGAATATTAAACTTCAGAAATAGAAGTATTCATGCCTTTTCTTCTTGTAGCCTATTTTGGTGGGGTGTGTAAAGAAGACCAGCCCCACTAACGACTCTTTCGCTAGGCACACTAGTGGGTGGTGTTACTAAATATTGCCTGGCTATGGGAGAAATAATACCATACTTATTATTTACCGCCCACCATGTAAGTGGATCTACATCATTTTTCACACGTTTATTTAATAAATAGTCATTAATGGTTATTTTTATCAAAATTTTTATAGGGTTCGTACATTAATTTTCTTCTTCTTCACTTTCGCTGGAATCCATCAGCAATTTAATGGTGTCTCTTAAAGATATAGATTTCTCTGCCAGACTGGCACTGGAACCTGATGTTTCAAACCGATGAGTAGTCATTCTGGCAGGCTTAGGATTTGAACAAGACGATAGGCTTGATTCATCGTTTCCAATTGACTCTAAAATATTTTTCACAACTTGATCTCTGGTTGAAGAATTTTTGAAAAATTTTAATTTGTATCTCGGGTCAATAAAAGTTGCCGTAGCAAACAATACGTCATTTTCCAAATGGGAAAATCTGCGACATAGTTCTCGTTTAAGAACTAAAATCGTATTCCCAACGCATTCGTCGGTCACATCAAATTCACCAATAATTGTTTCCAAAGTGGACAATACTGGAATTACTGAGGATACAGAAATATCGGCTGCACTTAGTTCTTTTGTAATTTCTTCAAAAGGCCTGAGTAAAGTTTTTATTTTTTCCACAATAATCTACTCTTCGGAAGTTAGTTGTGAAATCTTGTTATTCTGGGAAGCATAAAGACATAACGAATCTTTGTTTTTCAAAATACGCTCTAACATATACAAGCTGCTATTCCATCTTGTAGCACACTCTTGTATGATTTTCAGCTTTGTCTGATCGAGTCTTTCTTGTAGAGCAGCCAGTTCATCTTGAGCTACATTTGAGTGATGAAAATGGGTTGCCATCTTTTTACATTTTGCAATCACTGTTATAAAGGATTCTTGTGCCTTAAACCCCTTCTTGATTACCAGCTGAATTTGGTGTGACGAACAATCAATGTCTCTAATTAATAACAAGGAAATACCTTTTGTCATGTTTGTACTACCATCTCTAACAATGCATTGCACTTTTTCTTTACGTTATTCACAGTGCGACAACACGGTTTCAAGTTTTATAGCTATAATTTCACCAGAATGTCGGCCATCGTTAAATACCTCTGCGTTTAACACAATCATTTTTCTCTCAAAGTTTTTTGTTATACTATGACATCAGACTCAGCAAAGATATTCCTGAACAAGAATCTGACCAAATATCAGTTGTAAACGCCAATTTTTCAAATGACTTAATTAATCTCAAAATTTTATCTTTAACTTTCCCGTAGAAATTCTCACATATAAACGAAGAAAAATGTTGTCGGCTTTTTATATTATACGACGGACAAAGATGGTTCAATAGTCTGACAAATCCAACGCTTTCGACAAAACTAAAGGGTAAGTCCTCTAAAGCAATCATTTCGCTTATTAAATTATCAATTTCCAAAGACTTGGCATTGTTGTTATCCCACTTTTTTGTTTTTTCGACGCAATCAGTCAAAGACATTTGTTTCAGGTCTATTTTCGTACAATGTCGCGAAGTGGAGGCCACAACACTTGTTGTAGAAGCATTTCGCTTTTCATTTTCCCTATTCTTTAAAGCATTATACTCGTTTTTATGCAAAGCTTCCAGGTGATTTCTCATAGCACTTGTTGTTCTTCCTTTGCGCGAGTATTGTTTATTACATATTTTGCATTTCACATTTTCAGCATCACATATTGTAAAATAAGTCCAAACTTCGCTAACACACGACCGCTTCATTTTGAAATATCACTTATCACTGTACAATTACAACAATAGAGTCTTTACAAGTTAAAAACCAAACTTAAGTATGTTGACTCGACGCTGCTCCCACCTGTACTATACAGATGGTGGATAGCAGGGTACGTAGTAATTTGTTACGGTGCTGGCTAACGGCACCTTGGGCTGCTGTAAGAGGGGTGGCACAAAGACGTAACTGGGTTCGGTTTATTCACGCTTAACTTTTATTGTCCAAAGTTACAGTGACCTGTACATCTATGAGACCTAGCCCCTTTTATATCTCCTCGGACGGTGGAATCTAGCTATCCCGCGCCCTACACACGTCTCGGCGAATGTTTGCGTCGGGGGGAGGTTTCGGCGGGTTGCTGAAATTACCTCAATGCTGGTGGCTGGCGTTGTCGTGCTGTCTCGGTGTCTCTCCCGGGAAGTCCTGGACTCGATCCCTGGACGTGCAGTTCTCTCCTCGTCACTCATCGTTCCTCGTATCTGACTCTCTCGTGACTCCGGCGTAACTCCCGACTCCGTCGTAACTGTCTTGTCGCTGCTGCTCTGTCGTAAACGTCTCATAACTCTCGCGTAACTGACCTCAACTGTCCTTCACTCTCGTGTAACTCTCTTAACTGTCGCGTAACATACTTAAATGTCCTCTGTGGCTCCTATATATATATATATATATATATATATATATGTTTCTGTTCTATTTTCCATAGAACTCCGGACTTACCTTCTCGTGTTTGCAGTGGGATAGGGNCTGTCTTGTCGCTGCTGCTCCGTCGTAAACGTCTCATAACTCTCGCGTAACTGACCTCAACTGTCCTTCACTCTCGTGTAACTCTCTTAACTGTCGCGTAACATACTTAAATGTCCTCTGTGGCTCCNTCTCGGTGTCTCTCCCGGGAAGTCCTGGACTCGATCCCTGGACATGCAGTTCTCTCCTCGTCACTCATCGTTCCTCGTATCTGACTCTCTCGTGACTCCGGCGTAACTCCCGACTCCGTCGTAACTGTCTTGTCGCTGCTGCTCCGTCGTAAACGTCTCATAACTCTCGCGTAACTGACCTCAACTGTCCTTCACTCTCGTGTAACTCTCTTAACTGTCGCGTAACATACTTAAATGTCCTCTGTGGCTCCTATATATATATATGTTTCTGTTCTATTTTCCATAGAACTCCGGACTTACCTTCTCGTGTTTGCAGTGGGATAGGGGTAGGCGGGGTTCACTGTTTTTCCCCGATTTGTAATTTCTTGGGGCGAGGGGCGATAATATGCCAGCGACTCCCCGCGTTAGCAGCATCACGTCGTGACTCAGGCAACATGACAGGTGCAGTTGGTTCGAGCTCGGGGATTCCTCTGGTCGTTAGGCCATCGGTTTACAGCGTGGGTAAGAATAGCGTCGCCACTACTGGTAGGTATGAGCGATACATGCCAAGGTAACCCTAAACTGAATCTATACGAAAACATTATTAGCAGCTAACTTCATTCAGTAAGCCAGCAATCACGATTTGTTTACTTCGTTCAGTCAGGGCATATGGGCTACTCTCGGTTTTAACATGGCCGCCCGGCCGGCCAGTTTTAAACGCGCGGTAAAATTCGAGTTCGTAGGCGCACGCTTTTGGCGCCATATTTTAAAAACCAACATTCGCATTTGCATTCACATTCGCGAATGTGGAAAAATCGACATCCGTTGCATCACTAATTTATAGCACAGTCTAGGGACCAGACCCCGCCTGCAAAGTCTTCAATGCCATATTTGGTGAAGAAACTGGAATAACGTGAATCTAAAATTGCCAGACACAGCGGTGCAGGGAGAGAGAAATAGATTTATGGCCTCGCCAAAGAAGTGGTTGGAGTGGAGTCGAAAAATTTGGGCGGTTCTTAACGACGAGATCTTGAGATGAGGGTGAAACGAGTTGGAAATGATGCAGGGCCAGAACACAAGGAAATCCCCGAGAAAAACCGCCAACTAACGGCATCGCCCAGCATGATTCCAATCTGCGAAAATCCGGGGCGACCCGGCCGGAAATCGAGTACGGTTCGCCTTGGTGGAAGGCGTGTAGCCTATCCACTAAACCACCGTGGTTTGAAAGAATCAGTTGCGTTGTCGTAAGAAATTGAAGTTTCCCCAAACAATTGTAAACTAGCTGCTGAAAATGTACAGTTGCACGCGTATCATGCTACTACTGTGCGACAAAAAAGTGAAAAGAGTAATGAATTATACATGATCCAAGAAATTCGTCAATGCACATCCAAGAAAAGAATATTTGACTAATCACGATTCTGTGACGAAGTGTGGCTCCATCTCAGTAGGGTCATTAATTCCCACGAACCCCGACAGTACAGTGATTATGATAAGTCAGGGGAAATGTATTTTAAATGGGACAAAAGTGGCACCAGGCACCGGCACCGACGGCCATGTTGTGACGTCACCCGATCACATATTGGATACAGGTGACTTACGACCTTGACTCTGTACCAGTGATCTTGGATGAACTCAAACCAAAAAAATTGCAAAAAATATGATAAGAAACAAACAATTTTATAAACAATTTAAAAATTTTTTTAAATTAAACGATTATAATGAATAAATTATTTAAGAGTGTACATGTAGCAGGTCTGGGGTTCCATGGCAGGTGGATCGACTAAGCTCTCGAAACTACCGATCCTCACCAGGTCGGCTGGTTTCCATCTCAACAGCCAAGATAGTTGTTTATGACCTTGTCATTCGAACTAGTCCTTGGAAGACCTTGAAACAAAAAATTCTAAAAAAATTCCAAACAAATTTCCAAAAATTCCAAGAAGTTCCCAAAAACCCTTGCCACTTGACTCAAGACTCAACACACAAGACTCAAGACACTTGTATCAAGACTCAAGATACTTGACCCAGGATTATAGACTCAAGATTCAAGACCCTTGGCCCAAGACACTTGACTGCATAACCTTATTACCTTTGACCCAATGACCAAGTCCTTAAACTTTCAGCAGCCGTGTTTCTAGAATTTTCCACTTTATGCTCTGTCATTCTATCTTGCTACTTCATGCTCTGTCATTCTAACTTGCCTCTCTCTTTCTTCTCTCTCCCAATTCTTTTCTCTCTTACACCTTCGTCGTCTGCCATATTGGATGGCGTCTACTGTACTTCCTCACCTCCTGCTAGGGGTGCTGGTGTTGGCCATATTGTTTTTTTATTGCTACTAGAGTGCGCAGGATTAGCCGATCTCTCTACATGCCAGTATGTATATTTATTTAATAATTAAAGATAAAATGTAATTTGTTATTTACCGCCCCTCACGACTTGTGACGGGCAGTGTTAGCATTTTAACATGTCCGCACCTGCATGGTGTCAAGTAACCTGTGTTAGTTTATTTGCTTTCATGTCGTTTTCTAACATCCACACTTACTCTGTGTCTGGTAACTGTGAAATGTCTGACTGTTGGACTTTGCTACCGTGTCTTGTAACACGATCTGCACGCCGTATTCGGTAGCTAATTGTAGCATGCTGTCCATCCAGCTGGCACTATGGATTGATTTGTGGATTGGTGTATGGATTGCTGTGTGGATTGCATTGCATGGCTGTGTGGACTTTTGTGTAGTCTGCTGTGTGGACCGATTGCGGTTTTGATTGTGATGCAGATTGTGGTGCATGTGGTGCTGAATGTGATGCTGATTGTGGTGCGCATGATGCATGTAGTGCAAATTTGTGGTGCATGTGGTGCTGATTGTGGTGCAGATTTTGGTGTATGTGATACTGATTGTAGTGTGTAGTGCTGATTGTGGTGCATGTAGTGCTGTTTGTGGAGTGTATGGTGCATATGGTGCTATTCTGGTGCTGATTGTTGTGCATGTAGTGCAGATTGTGGTGCAGTTTGTTGTGTGTGTGGTGCTGATTGTGGTTGTAATTGTGGTATGTGTAGGTATCAAGTTAAAATAAATTCCCCATATTTTAAAATAAAATTCTGTATTCCTACCTTCCATGGCTGAAAGGTGGATATTTGATTTAATAATCACGCTATAAAAATATATATCCCGGTCCCTCGGTACATTTAATCAATTCCTGGGTAAACTTTATTTGCACTTTGCACTAAAATTTGCTTAGAAATACAGCAGGCTCGCACAATTCTTTACCATTTGTCGATGCACAACTTGGACTTTGTACTGAAGAAAGCAGCACCACGGCAGGCCCCCAACATGCTTCCCAATTGGTCGTTGCGCGACCTGAACTTTGTACAGATTGTTCGTCGAGGAAGACAAGGAAAATAGTTTTAAAAAAAATTATATACGCTAGAAACGTACCTTCTCCATTCCATTTTGCATTGTGTGATTGCTGTGTACGATTCCGAGTACTTCGCTTCTGCTGTCATTTTGAGTCTATCAACAAGTGAATTCGGGTGATTGAGAAAATCACCATCATCATCTTCAGCACTATCACTACCTTCACGTTCATTTTCATCAATTCTGTCTTCATAATCATCTTCACCTCCTGTTTCACACTTTATAATAAATTTACTTTTCTTCGCATCAGGAATTGTATGATCGTCAGTATTTAGAGCCGATGCCTTTTTACTGTAAAGTTCATAAATTTAACGCAAAAGTCTTGCAAGTGTATATTTCGCGCGAACCACTCTACTGCACGACACAGGTCAATCATTGCATCTTTAGCATTAACTATCTAACTTTAAAAGCCTGTGGAATCATTACCCATCCTTGCAGCAAGAGGTATTGACGACATCGCTTGCTGTCTTTCAAAAGACGAATATTTGCAGTTCTGGGTGGGATTCTTCATTGTATAACCTTGCTATATATGAGGCGTATCCATAAAGTAAGAGTACTGTTGGGCTGTCGTGCTGTGGGATTTTTTTTTTCAACAGTTGGCAACACT
>NQII01000075.1:760845-775352 GCA_002778355.1 Clitarchus hookeri | reverse complement strand
TCGTCAGTAGCAAAACTCGCCTCGTAGTGCCCGTTTCTGTGAAATATGTCAATCAGAAATCCCGCCAAGTGCGAGGTGCGCCTTCTCATAAGGTTCCTTCTCGCGGAAGGAAAGACGCCGATTGAAATTTTTGCACGGATCAAAACTGTTTATGGTGAAGTTACTATGAAACGAACAAACGTGTTTAAGTGGTGTCGTGAGTTTAATGAAGGAAGAACGAATATGAATGACGAGGAAAGAAGTGAAAGACCTTCAAATGTGACCGATGAGTTGGTGAAAAAAATCGAGGAAACTGTTCGTAAATACCGCCGATTGACAGTGGATGAAATTTCTGCGATGTTTCCACAAATTTCCAGATCTCTGTTACACGCAACAATAACAGAAACGTTGGGATNACAGAAACGCTGGGATATCGAAAATTGTGCTCAAGATGGGTCCCAAAACAACTGACAGAGCAGCACAAATTGAATCGGGTCGCTAGCGCTCGCGAGTTCCTTGAGCGATTTGAATTGGAAGGTGAGGATTTTCTGAGCTCCATTGTGACTGGTGATGAAACATGGGTGGCTCATTACACCCCTGATACAAAAAGACAGTCATCACAGTGGCGGCACACTGGTTCCCCATCTGCAAAATTTGAAAACCTCAATTTCGGCCAAAAAAAAATCATGGCAACCGTGTTTTGGGTCCAAAAAGGGATCATTTTGATCGATTTTTTACCTCAGGGGGAGACGATTACTGCAGCACGATACTGTGAGACCCTACAAAAGCTCAAGAGAGCAATTCAAAACAAACGGAGGGGAATGTTGACGAAGGGAGTGTGTTTGTTGCACGACAACTCCCACCCGCACACGGCCAACACCACCAAGGCGCTTTTGAACTTGTTTGGTTGGGACATTTTGAACCACCCTGCATACTCCCCTGACTGGGCACCTTCAGATTTTCATATTTTCACCTTCCTGAAGACTCACATGGGTGGAAAAAAATTTCTAACCGATGAGGAGGTGAAACGAGAGGTCTTGAAGTGGACGAAGGATATGGTGGGAGAGTTCTATGAGGAGGGCATCAAAAAGCTTGTGCCATGACTTACAACCTGCATAGAACGGGAAGGCGACTACGTGGAAAAATGACTATCATATATACCTACAATATCCTGTAATTTTGTTAAAATAAAATTAGATTTCAATAATGCAAAAAATTGAGTACTCTTACTTTCTGACATCGCGAGGTGAAAATCGATTTGGAAGCTCACTCCCGTCATATTATGAAGAATAATTGTGAATACGAAGGTCTGCCTTTAACATAAACGAACGTGAACCCATGACCTTCATAATCGCTGCCTGATTGTTGTCGGTGTCGATTCTAAGATCGAGTTTTCACCTTCAGTCAAAATTCTCAGCAACGTGAGAGAATCACTTGTTCGAAGAGTCTTTTTCTCATTAGGAAACATTACGACAATGGACACATGTAGTTAATGCAAGGTGATACATTGAAGGACCACACCCAGAACTGCAAGTATTCCTCTTTTGAAAGACATCAAGTGATATCGTTGATACCTTTTGCTGCATCGATTCGTACTGATTCCACAGGCAAATTAGGTGATGCTAAAGATGCAATGAGTGACCTGTGTCGTGCGGTAGAGTGGTTCGCACGAAATATACATTTGCAAGACTTTCATGTGAAATCACTGAACTTGACACTAAACAGCCATCGGCTCTAAATACTGACGACCATACAATTCCTGCTGCAAAGGCAGGTAAATGCATTATAAATTGCGAAACAGGAGGTGAAGACGATTATGAAGGGCGCATTAATGAAAATGAACATGAAAACTGTGATAGTGCTGAAGACGATGATGCCAATTTCTCGATGACACGAATGAACTTGTTGATAGACTTAAGATAACAGTAGATGAGAAGCAGTTGGAATCGCACACAGGAAATTCACAATGCAGAATCGAACGAAGCAGGTACGTTTCAAGCTTATATAATATTTTTGGAACTATTTTCCTTGTATCCCTCGGCGGACAATTTGTACAAAGTTCAAGTCGCGCAACGACCAATTGGGAAGCATGTTGGGGGCCTGCCATGGTGCTCCGTTGTTCAGTACAAAGTCCAATTTGTGCATAGACCAATGGCGAAGTATGGTGCGAGCCTGCTGTATGTCTAGGCAATGTTTGTGCAAAGTGCAAATAAAGTTTACCCAGGACCTGGATATATGTTCTTTAAATCAGTATTATTAAATCAAATATTCACCTTTCAGCCATGGAGGTAGGAATACATAATTTAATTTAAAATTTTGGGTAATTAATTTTAAGTTGTGATCCACACATACATAATCAGCACTACACACTACTACCAGCACCACATGCACCAAAATTTGCACCATATGTACCACAATCAGCACCACAATCAGTATCACATGCACCGCATGCACCACAATCAGCAACACATTCAGCACCAAATTCAACACCACACACACTGCAATTACCACTACCTGTACAAAAATCTGAACCACAATCAACACCATGTGCACCACAATCTGCACCACATGCACCACAATCCGCACCCCAAATAATCCACACACCAATCCACAAAGCAGTCTACACAGCAATCCACACAGCAAGCCACACAGCAATCCACAAAGCAATCCACACACCATTCCACAAATCAGACCACAGTGTCAGCTGGATGGACAGAACGCTGTAGTTGGCTGCCGGGTGCAGCTTGGAGATAGTCTTACAAGATTCAGTAGGAAAGTCCACCATGCAGACACTTCACAGTTACCAGACTCCATGCAGGTGTGGACCTTAGAAAACGACTTGAGAGCACTTAAACTAACACAGGTTACTTGACACCATGAAGGTGAGGACCTGTTAAAATGCTAACACTGCCCATCACAAGTCGTGGAGCCATTCGCATGGTTTAAACATGTACACAGTAGGTTTGAGGGCACACAGAATTGCATGAAAAGCATGGTATGGTTACCTTCTTTTTTTCCAAAAAAAGTAAAAAAATACAAAGCTGCAATGCACAGTCATATTAGAATGAAAACNGTAGGTTTGAGGGCACACAGAATTGCATGAAAAGCATGGTATGGTTACCTTCTTTTTTTCCAAAAAAAGTAAAAAAAATACAAAGCTGCAATGCACAGTCATATTAGAATGAAAATATTTTAAAATTAAAAATGACATTTTGTTTACAAAGCTGAAAGTGTGATTGGGGTCTGACCTATTATACATTTGATTTCGCTTGAAAATTATATATGTAAATCGGGATAGTTAGAAATTTTCTATTTATTTCAATAATTAATTACATACCCTATTAGCACCTTCCGTTTAAATAGCAAATTTAACTTCATATATAATCATTAAATAAATATACATACTGGCATGAAGAGCGATCGGCTACGCTTGATCACTCTTGTAGCAATAAACAACAACAATATGGCCATTACCAGCGCCCCTAGTAGGTGGTCAGGGAACTAGAGCTAACGAGATTCAAGATGGGGGACGAAGAATTTTAAGAGAGAAAAGAGGTGGGAGAGAGAAGAAAGAGTGAGGTAAAATTTAATGACAGAGCATTAAATAGCCAGATAGAATGACAGAGCATGAAGTAGCAAAATGGAATGGCAAAGCATGAAGTATCAAAATGGGATGGCAGAGCATGAAGCAGCAAAATGGAATGGCAGAGCTTGAAGTGGAAACTTCTAGAAACAAAATGGCTGAAACATTAATGACTCAGACACGGGGTCAAAGGTAATGGAGTCATGGTGTCAAATGTCTTCGTTCAAGGGTCTTGAGTCTTGAATCAAGAGTTGGGAGTCAAGGGTCTTGAGTCTTGGGTCAAGGGTCTCGATACTTGTGTAAATGGTCTTGAGTCTTGTGTCAATTACCTTAAGTCTTGTGTCTTTAGTCAAACGTTTTGAGTATTTAGTCTTGAGTCTTTAGTCTTAAGTCAAAGGTCATGAGTCTTGTGTGTTGGGTCAAGATTCTTGATTCTTGAGTCTTGGGTCGAGGGTCTAAATTCTTTAGTCAAGAGTGTTGAGTCTTGAGTCAAGAATCAAGGGATTTTTGGGAATTTGTTAAAATTTTTGGTAATGTATTTTGGGATTTTTTAGAATGTTTTGGTTTCATGGTATCCGAGGTCAAGGTCGAAGGTCAAAGTCAAGTTCATCAACATCTAGCATGGCTGACGAGCTGGACACTGGCCGACCTGGTGAGGGCCAGTGGTGTCGGGAGCTTAGCCATTCTACCTGCCATTGAACTCCGGACAACCTATATGTACAACTTTAAATAATTTTTTTAATAACTTTTGAATTTTCTTCAAATTTTTTTAATATTTGTACTTTTTTTGGGATTTTATATTTGTTAGGGGATTTTATAACTTTTTTGTTTTTCTAAATTTTTTAAATTTTATTGTATTCAAAGTCATTCAAGGTCACATGAAATGTGCAAAGGTAATGGAAGAATGTTTGGTCATCGACATCTAACATGGCTGACGAGATGGTCACCAGCCGACCTGGTGAGGGTTGGTCGTGTCGTGAGCTTAGTCGATCCTCCTGACATCGAACCGCTGACTTTCTATACGTATATCTTTAAATATTTCATTAAAATAATTTTTATAAATTTTTTTATATTTCTATTTATTTTACTTTTTTATTTTTGTTCTGCATTTTTGAATTTTTTGGATTTAAGGTCATTTAAGATTAAGAGTACAGGGTCAAGGTCACGGTTCACCTGGATACAATATGGTGGTCGGGTGACGTCACAACATGGGCGGAGCCAGCGCCGCTGCCAGGTGCCAATTTTGTGCAATTTAGAATACATTGCCCCATGCTGATCACAATCATTCTACTTCCGACTTTAAGCTACGAAAAATCCTCACTTTAAATATGAGAATCTCTTCATTTTTTTTTAATTTGGAGTGCAGTGCGCTTTTTCGATGCGCCGCATTATAGGCCACATCATTTTCAACACAACGGTAGATACCGACTTCTACGTGGGAATCATCTAGGACTTTGTGCATCAATTGGATGTCGTGGATTTTCTGTTCGATATTTTCAGCAGGATGGCACCACGTGCCACACTTTCAACGCCAGCGTAAGATAAATTGTGTCCTTTTTGGAAGATCGTTTAATTTCCAAAGGACTTCGGCCACCCAGATTGCCGGACTATGCCCCACCGGATTTCTTCCTATGGGAATGTTGAGAGGGAAAGTCTATCACATCACGCCATGGACTATCATAGAACTACAAGATAGCATTCGGCGGGAAACTGACGCTTTATGTGTTGGTGTCTACCTTCTATAACATAGAGAGGCGTGTGTGGGAGTCAAGTAATTATAATGGCGATATTTTCCAACCATTTCTGTAACTTCACCATGCTTCTTATAGACCAATATACGCCCGTATCACATTTAATTAATTATGAACAAAAGTTTGAGTCTTATAAGGTATTATAAGGGATCGAGAGCGAGGGAAACCTATTTTATAAAGCACTAGAGAATCGCCCCGGCTTCACCCGGGTACAATTGAGTTTTACAGTGATACACTTATAAATAAATTGGGAAAAGACCATTTATTTATGTGAAAACAGAATTATAAACTTATACGATGTGGTCCTAGGTTTTTAACTGATTACGGCAACCCAAAAGGAAGGTAATATTTTTTACCCGATTGCCAAGAAGTAAAGTATTGTTTTTGGAGTGAATCTGTGCAACTATCGCGTAGTTACCAGATTTCCGCTTTCCAGCTTCGATGTACGAAAATCAGAACGCGAGTTTCATCAAGTTGTAGCTTTAGAAATAAGTGTACCTAGGTACTACTTTTTGCGCTTGGCTGAGGGATCTTAATCGATCACCAAAGTTACGCAACGTTGCCAGCGGCACACATTTGGATGGGTAACCGTTTAAAGGCATAAACATCTGAGCGCTTCCGGGCATCGGAGGACACGTTAAATATTCGGTCACGGTTGTTATAGATTGAAAGCAGTCGTTAAGCCATTTCAGAGGTCCTTGGGCGGCCTGATAAACTCTGACACCAGAAGAAAAAATATTTCGGTCACGTTCTCAGCCGTTTCAGAATTATGTTTTCTTTTTATTCCACAGGAACCGTAACATTTTCCGGGATAAAAAGTATCATGTCCTATTTCTGGACCTAAAGTACCTACATACCAAATTTCATCAAAATCCGTTCAGCCGTCATGGAGCTGAGTGGTAACAAACATACTCACACACACACACACACACACACTTTCGCATTTATAATATTAGTAGGATTGATTTAAGTAAGCATACAGTAATTTTTCCAGCAAGTAAATTTCATAAAATGGAATACCTTAATTTCGACTAATGTTAGGAAATAAAATAATATAAACATACATTTTTTCTATATCTCTTATATATATATATATATTCAGGATTTTGGTTTGAAAAAATTATAATTAACGCGTGTAGTACCTATCAAATGGACGTTATTTTATATTATAGCAGATATTTCCGTTTGAGAAACTTAGGACATTCTTTTTTGACCAATATACTCAATTTACGTAATCTTCTTAACAAAATTAATTGAAAGTGTATTCTTCAAACCAATTATTATCTGCAGTTAACCAAAACATTGTTTATGTAGTTTTAAACGTCATAAACATCAAATGTGAAAATAATTCATGGAATGTAACAAACAGTTAAGCTTCAAATAATACAGTAAAAGTTTATTTATAGCCTGTAATTGGAAGCATTCACGAGTCGATATCATATAGAAAAATGATATGCTTGGGTTCTTTTAAGATATTTCGTTCATTCAAACCTTAAAAATATACTTGCTATTTAATCTAAAATTTTTAAAAAATATTATTGATTATGTGATAAATTTTGGGACAGAGTAACTATGACTATAGACTGTTGACTGTAAACTGAGCACTTTTGAAAGAACTGCTTACGATTTACTTTTCGGATTACATTGTATACTTTCGCTATATGTTCATTTCACATTTCATGTGCCTTGCCACTTTATTCATGTGTCGGCCACGTAAAACTCTGAAATTATTATCAATGTAAGTGTTTTACAAATTTGCTAATTCCTACCCTTAAAAGCATTAAAAAACAAAAAAACTATGAATTAATTTTAGTATCAAGAAACTTTAACCTAACACTTTTCATTTACCGTTAAGATATGGAACTACTTTCCCTCCGTCGTTACCAACTTTGCCGGGCCCATGAAATACCTTGTACCCGTTAAAATATGTGCAGGTAGGGGCAATTACATTTTTCTAAAGTTTATTACAAAAATGCTTACTTTATCGCGAACATTCTTTATATGTACGGACGCTTATAGAAGTTGGTCAAATCCTTGAAAATGTGAAAAAGAATATTCGCTATAAGTCTTCCTTCACAACTTTTTGAAATGACGCTTATTTCCTTCAAATTCAATATGTTGGATAAATAATTATTCTATATCGTAAAACATCTCGTCATTGTTAGTTTAGTTAACAAAGCAAAATATCTAACTATTAGTAAGCATATTTCAGTTACTATATTTTAAAAATTTATAGCAATATTATTTTTATACCACTTACAATGTATTCGATAAGCAATTAAGATATTTGTTTTAAATTTAATTAGAAGTTTTAGATATCAGTAGGTGAATTATGAAAAAAAGTACTCAGTTTTTATAGGCATAACGAAATATACGAACTTTTTACGAACATTCTCAAAATATTTAAAACCTGCCAAAATTATTTTCTAAGTTTAATCGGTAGCGAATAACAGATCTGTTAAAGAAGAAATTATTACAAATGTTATGATTTTGTTAAAATTTTATATAACATTTTCAACATTTTTCTTTAAGTATTCTCTGCGCTTGTTATTTTGCGTCCTTCAGTTTTAAAGAGATTTATTCTCCGTGGCAAAGCGTTGGCTATAACTCTTGCACTATTTTGTAAGGAACCTATATTTATGAGCAAGGAACCCAAATGGGCCGTGAAATACTTTCTTCTGCTATGCTTCTCTTTTTTAGGCCTTTTTTACGGCTTGCTTACCACACTTTCGCTATCCGGTATCCGTGCAATCAATGAGCATTTAGAACATCCCCTTTCGAAAAAGCAGAAGAGGGGATGACTTGTAGACCTGGAACGCAGTGGAACATAAGAACAAGTCACATGTATTTCGTGAATCTTGCTTTCTAGGATTCACAAAAGTTTTACATGTAAAAATTTCTTATGGTATAAGAAAGGGTTTTCATGCACGAAAATAAACATTAAAACAACAATTTCGCTTTCGTTTTATGATAACATTATTTTAAATAAAACACTCGTTCATAAGGATAAATTTAGACATATGCACCATATTTTAATTTGAATATTCTATACATTTACATGGTAAACAGTATTTATGTTTAACAGAAAAGAATTTGGTCAATTACGAGATTTTAGTATTCTCGTTTCTTTTGTAAAGTTTTCGGTTAACAGTGCTTTTGTGTATACCAAACCCTCCACTGCTAATGCTGAAATGATCTCCTTGTACGGAGTGTCTTTTAACTGTCTCAGTTCTTGTATCGTAGTGATTGCAGGGAACATTTTAAAATAACTCGTTTAACAATAACAAAAAATATTTGTATATGATCTACCTTAAGGATTTATACCGAAAAAAAGCATAATTTTATATGTGTATAAAAATTTAACTCTCCTGCTATTGAATTGTATCATAATTGCTCTATTTTTCGAAAAATTAAAGCAATATAATTAATCATTTAATATTATTTAATTTCTAATCCATTAAATTATATTTAAAAGGCCATGTAAAACATACGTGAAGTTGATGTGTTTCATGTACAATTATAGTGTAAAATAAAATAAAAACATTTCGAAGAATTTATTAACTATGTGCATGGTTAATCGATTTCAATTCCATTTTGAAGATAAGTAGAGAAATATTCTACGCTCTGTTCCACGCTTCATACAATTTCATAAGTAAATTTTACAAACTGAAGTCTGGTGAAAATACGAAATAACATCTTATATGCTTATGAATGTTAAATATATGCGTCGGTCAAGTCCATGAATCTGAAGATAGGTTTTGTTACAGTCACGTGGCAACACACAAGAATAAACGCCCACATTAGTTCGTGTTGACTAACATCAATGTTCAAATGGAAATATAGTGATGAGTATAAGAAAAATTAAATGGATGCCCCCGACTTCCATATGGCAGTTGGCTGCGTGCTTGTAAACGGCGCAAAATGTTCTGGGTTCCAGTTCCGGGAAAGGCATGTGCGTAAGTTTCTTTAACCTACTGGCTAGGCATAAGTCACTTACTGTGAAAATAAAAGTGTAACGAAAGTTTATGGAGAGGCAAAGAAGACAACGAAAATGTTGAGTTTTTAGTGGCGGAGGTTTACTATAACGGCCTCTTCTGTTCTGCCAACACTGAACGTTGTATTCTTCGGGATTCAAAGGCAGGATTTCTGCGTTCATTCCATATATATATATATATATATATATATATTTTTTTTTTATGAAAAAAATTTCAGAACCAAAAATTTTACAGTTCAATAAATAACCACAACAAAAAAATATCTAATAATATATCAATTTGGCTGTTGTAGGTGATGGGAAACATATCTTTCTCAAATTTACGGGAAATTGTTTTGGTCTGAAGAGATTAAATAATAATATATATTACTATAACTATTTTCATTCTCACTTAAATATGCAGGTTACCAAAAACCAGTAAGAGACCTTTCAAACTGAAATCATAGAATATGGAGTAGACGTCCAAAGTTAATTTACTACTCACAAACCGTATTCATTAACTGAATCTGTTGATCTTCCCACTAATGCGCACTTCGCCATTGTCAGGGGTTGAGAAAAATTTCAGTGTCAATATAAATAGAATAAATATTTCGTAATGAATCCGCTATTTTTTCATTATAAAATTTAAGTTTATTTCGTAGTCGTTTCTGGAGGCCGGTTTTTGGGTCTGTGGTGGCGGAGGAAGTAAGGAAACTGTATACAAACGTACAGATAATGATACTTTACAGAGAGGAATGAGGCTTCATAATGTATTTAATTGTAGGCTCTTAATATCAGGCACATATACTTTTATCTGCGTCAATTTTCATTTCACAGAAAACAAAGTAGTCTTGGAAAAATAACCCCAAATTTGACTTATTTAGTTAAAAAAAACTGGTGATTNCATTTCACAGAAAACAAAGTAGTCTTGGAAAAATAACCCCAAATTTGACTTATTTAGTTAAAAAAAACTGGTGATTAAAGAAATATTTAGTTTTCACGTATACGTTATTTTGTGTCTGTAGTCATACACAAAAATTGAATGAAAAGGTAAAAATGGCCCCATGAAATACTTCTGTAAGAAAAAAAGTTTCGATAATTTTTTAACGATCCAGTTATTCGTACCAGATCCATGCTTATGTACACAGTTATAAATACAGAAACACGAAACAGAATTAAGGGAAAATTATTAATTAAAAATTTAGTAATATTTCAGTTAATTAATCTCATATTAAGATATTTTAAGGCAACTTTTATGTACATAAGTAAGAATTAAAAAATATGTCAATATTGTCAATGGTTAAATAACGGTCGTCTATGTTGTGCTATAGTTGATGACTTAGAATGCTTATATATAGGCCACATTTGCTTCCTCTCAGTCTAAGCTTTGTTACAGTTTGTATCAAACCCACATAAAAAGTTAAACAAACGAAAAAGCTACAACGAATTGCACCAAAAATGACGTGTGGAGNGTTTGTATCAAACCCACATAAAAAGTTAAACAAACGAAAAAGCTACAACGAATTGCACCAAAAATGACGTGTGGAGAAAGGGAGGTCACTTAATGATGTTAAGCAAATAAATAATTTCCCTGAATTGATGGCTATAAAAAAATTTGCGCATCGTGTTCATCTAAAACAATTATATGCATTTTGTATAANGTTTGTATCAAACCCACATAAAAAGTTAAACAAACGAAAAAGCTACAACGAATTGCACCAAAAATGACGTGTGGAGTAAGGGAGGCCACTTAATGATGTTAAGCAAATAAATCATTTCCCTGAATTGATGGCTATAAAAAAATTTGCGCATCGTGTTCATCTAAAACAATTATATGCATTTTGTATAANCATTTCCCTGAATTGATGGCTATAAAAAAATTTGCGCATCGTGTTCATCTAAAACAATTATATGCATTTTGTATAAATAGTTGGACATTGTTTATCACTTTACTAGGGTATTTAAAAGTAAGTCACGCAGCTTATGTACGCATAATTGGAGGGAATAGGTATCATTTTCCAATAGCGAATAATTATTTCATAAGGAGGATATAAATTTTAACATAAGATCGGTATTCAAGAGAACAAAGTACTAACATTACGAAAAGGACAACAAACATCTGTGGATGCAACATTTACCTCGGCTTACGGACGGGCAACTGCACTACCGACCTCTTACGCTCAAGGGGCAACGGTGATGTAATGATAAGACAACTCGCCTTCCACCTAGCCGAACCGGGTTTGATTCCCGGCGGGATTGCTCCCGGATTTTCGCATGTGGGAATCATGCCGCACAATACCGTTGCTCTGGGGGTTTTCTTGGGGATATCCCGTTTCCCACGCCCTTTTATTCTGGTACTGCTCCACACTCCACTCGCTTTACCCTCTTCGGCTCTCAAGAGCTAAATGTTAAGAGTAGCATAAATCTCTTCACTCACTCTCACGCCCAGCCATTCATGTATTTGGCTGTGCCATCTCCGGCAGTGCCATCAGCGTATCGGAATCCCAACTGCCGTACAAACTTTGCATTGAAGCAAACTGTGCGACGACACGACGTTCATGAGGTTACACTGACAAGGTTTAATGATGGAAATGGAAAAATACTGTAAGTCTTCTTCTGTGTATATATGAAAACTTCTGAATAAGTACATGTAAACAGGAGGTAAGGCATCTTTATAGAAATGCCTAAGTCATTGTACTTGCAGCAGTTAGAATATATTTTTGTAAAGTTGATACCTTCCCAGTGCTATGGTGTATAAGTAGGTATTGAGTCTGCTCTCGGCGTAAGGCGCCAGCAATTGATGCTAGCCCTCAGTGTTAGGGTGTAGGAATATGTTGACGCTACTATCCCTAGGTNCTGGCATAGAAGTTTAAGTGCTCTGTCCTGCACGTGCTGGGACACTTGGTGGGCCCCTTGGTCGGCGCAGTGTTTCTCCTGCCTCCGGATATTGTGTCGCTATTATTCTCGCACACCCACCAAAAGCTATCATCATTTATTGCGGAAGCCGACTCGGGAGAGACACAGCTGTTGGTGTCAGCTTATCGTCCCCTTGTAGCTATGAGACGCAGCTGCGTCTGTCTTCCTCCGCATGTGGCCCCTACACCATGTGTTCATTCTGCCTTGGAATCCAGGCNTGTCAGCTTATCGTCCCCTTGTAGCTATGAGACGCAGCTGCGTCTGTCTTCCTCCGCATGTGGCCCCTACACCATGTGTTCATTCTGCCTTGGAATCCAGGCTCCATTCTTCTAGCATACTCGCCAAACCCTTAATATTTATTGCGGTAGCCAGCCTGCGAGTTTCAACAGAGTGTGCCTTCTGACGAAAAATATTTGTCGGGATGCGGGACGCGTCAAATCCCCACCGGCCATTGCATCAGTGACATGCTCTGGTAGTGCTTCGTCTTACGGTTAGGCATCTGGGGTAGATGCGGTTCTGGGCGTTCGCGTCGTGCTTGCTTCCGTGTTGTCGGTAGGCAGCGGGATGCCTGGGGCGGTTTCCCCTCTCTCTCTCCTCTTCTGCCACCGACCTAGTTAGGAGCGGAGAGGGGCGGCCCCCTCCACTACTCTGTCGCGCGGCACTCCACACTCCGCGCTATTGACCTTGCATCCCCGTCCGACTCCATAGTGCTACTGTGGAAAGTTATGGCTTACTGCGTCACAAACCAGTTTGTGAGGTTTTACAATTTGTCAATAACATCGCGGGCCGACAAACCCTGGGGAAAAAGTCTCTACCTGCTCGTGAATTCTTAGGGGTGGGGGGTTGTCTCAGCACTTTATAAATTGTCATGAATTACACCTTACACACCAGCACTTATCAAACAAATAATTCCCAACACACTACCACTTAAATCAAAACAAATTAGTCACAATAAAAATTGTTTTCTAAACTTAAAATAATTTTCAATAATTAGTTTTAGAATTTTTTTTTCCTCGGCATTTCATTTGAAAAGCCAAAACACAAACCTGTACATAATAAGCGTTTCATTCAGTCGTTAACAATAAAATACCATGATTCGGTAGGCTCTTTGTAAAATAATTAACACTAAAGCATTAGTTTAATTTGCCGATATTAAACATAAAAGAAGTATGGAAGTGTTAATTCGTTTTTTACACATGTTTACATTAAAACAATACGAGTGCTCCAATAGCATGCGAAATAACACTATGCACATATATTAAATTAAGCAAAACCAAAAAAAACTGGTTTGCCAAATACTTATGGAATTTATAGCACGGCCTCGAAATTCTGCAGATTGACAAAATATGTTATTTGTTTTAACCGTAAATACCTTTTATTATAATAACAGCTAAAACATTTGCGACAGTTTTTGTACAGAATACAAATATAAATTTGTCGGGCGAGAAATTGAACAGGCACCTGATCTTNTTTTGTACAGAATACAAATATAAATTTGTCGGGCGAGAAATTGAACAGGCACCTGATCTTCACTTAATGACACTTAGTAAACTCACTTGGTACACAATCTATGTCACACACTGTCGCACTTGTTGCTCTCAGCAGGCGACACCGGGTACACAGTATCCCGGGTGTCACATAGAGTCTGTCTTCAGTATCTTCAGATAGGACCCTGGACTGCGCGGGGCCTATATGCGCGGCGATCTCTGTAGAGATGGGGTTTCTCTCCCTGGCTGCAACTGCGCCACGGCTGGACCCTCCTGGGCTCATCCGCTCCCGACGTGGTACCGCATTTCTCGTCCGCCCCAGATGCTGCGTCCGCGGCAACAGGTGGTGGTCCTTGGTCTGTAGGTGGCTGGGCACCGCACGTCGGTGCCGTTGGCGCGTCTCCCTCTGGTACCTCCTCTGCTCCCGGGTTCGATTCTCCATCGGTGTTCACCTGTAGGGGGCGTCTTAGATCTTCTTCACTCGCGTTTCCCCGGTCCCGGAAATAACGCCATGGTTGAATTCTCTCTCTCTCTCCCCTGCTCATTCGCGCCTGATCGCTATTTCTTCTTCCGCCCGGCCTCTCTCCTCCGTCCGTCTCTCTCTCCGTGTTCGCTTCCGGCTGTCCCTCATTCTCGCACCATACCTCTCCTTCCTGCTCTCCCTCGCTCGTCCCCGCCTCCTTTTCCTCCCGTTCGCGTAGTCCCTGCCTCTCTGCCGTCCGCTCTCCACCATCCTTCGCTCCCTCGCGCGCATTTACCTCTTCCTCGCCCTAGGGTTTCACCCCCTCCCCCGGCCGCCTGCCAATGGTTCGTTGCTC
>NQII01000075.1:566210-753611 GCA_002778355.1 Clitarchus hookeri | reverse complement strand
ATATATATATATATATATATATATATATATAGTAAAAACAACCCCAGCAATTCTATAACTTCATAAAGTACATTTTTTAGCCATATAGGATTGTCGTTAAAACCCGTCGTCAGACGTTTTCCAATCACATGATGTCTCCATCCTATTTTTGCTGACTTTAACGTTATTTCGAGAAATTTTCTACAAACTTTACTAAGATTTGCAAAGGTGGCAACTTCTTCCATCGGCAATCCAACTAACAGGTCACTACGAGACGAAGTTGTTTTCCAAATTAAATCCTCATTATTGGTAGTGTTTATATGGACACTGAATTACTTACAAGAAGAAGCTTCATATCTCCAGCATATTACACGGAGCACTAAATGTTGACGAATGATTTATGCACCACAACTATTGCCCTGAACAGAAAAAAAAATTATTAGGCAATAAAATTAAACAGCACTCACCACAAAACATAAGTAAGATCTTATCTTGTTTGGAACCATGTTTGCCATCCTCTTTTTCAATATTTTGCTATAACAAAACCACAATAATAGTCGATAACTTAAAGTTAAATAGACATTCAAAATCATATACCTAAAGAATGAAAACTATTAATTGAAGAAATTGAAATCAAATTATTTCGCTAGTCACAGTTTAATATTTTTTATTCCCATTAAATAACTGAAAAAAATAATAAAATAAAAAACACGTGTGCAATTTATCTTTGCTGCCAATTTCCCCATAAATTGCTCAGGATCGAATCTGAGTCAGACAATTTGATGGCAATTGGACTCTCGACATCCTCTCAGCAATGACATGTTGATAAAAGTGTTCGCAGAGATGGGCGGCCGTGAGTTCTGAGAAATGATAAGGCGGTGATGAATGAATGCTGGGGATGGACCCGAATAGGGAGAAAGAAAATAGTATGTGTTCCAGCCGTCACTGCGGCGTGGAGAAAAGAGAAGATGAACTGTAAGAGTGTAGGTATTATGTGTTTCTCTCCAAATAAGTTGCACCAAAATCGCGGCTGTCTTCATATCAAGAAAATAGCTAAAAATATGCATTATTATAAACGAAAATGTAAAAAAAAAACTACATTACCAAGCCAACACAAAAAATTTTTGTATTTTTTCTCCTCAATATCTACAATATTTAGTGTGCCACTAACACGAATTATCTTGTGTCCCCAAATTTTAGAATTATGTATATGAAATATCACTTTCATTACATTTACTATTTGAGCTACTTGGGCAAGCAAGCATACTTCGCCGTCGGGATACGTGGATTAATTAATAGACCTACCTGTTGTTGGTGTGAGACAGTGTACAGTTTTAATATTTCATGGTTTATCAAAATATTTATGGAAATTTTCAATCTTATTTTGAAACTCAGTTCGTAGTTATAAATAAATTAACCTTTACAAAATTACTGTAGTTCAGAATGTCGGTGACGAACCCTGCTTACCTTAAAATAATTATTTATGCAGCAGAGAAGATACAAATGCCACACAGAACTATGAATTCCAAAAAGTTAACGTACACAACACTAACTTGGGAATCATTTATAATACGCGAAAACGGAAATATGTCATCGACACTTTTGTAAGAATTTATTTCTGAAACAGTTTTAGAAAATAAATCCGATGTGTTCTCAACTATACTGTTGAGTTCCTATGACTGTGGTCCGTTTTTAAATCCTCCGTAGTAACAATTATTATTCTCAAAAGGTTTTTTTTTTAGTTCACAAAATTTTTTATACTTAAATGTTGTATATTTATGAAGATTTCCCGAACATTTTTGCTATATTTTCCGTTAAATTTCTTATAATTATTATAACTGTGTTAAAAATTTTCCATTGTGTAAAACATTTACATATAACAATTTTGAAAACTTTACAATCGTAAAGCCTACTCTCTCTAGATAAGAGAAAATTTCCAATAAACCAAGAAAATTATCACGCATATAATTATAGGCGTTAGGAATAATATTAAATTAAATATAACTGCTGCATAAATATACGTACCAATTTGAACACTGGTGAAAAAATATTCGAAACCATCCACAACTAATTCAAGAGTTTTTATCTACTTTTTCCTTACCTTTTTTCTACTTTTTCGTGTATTTATCTTAACCACTGACTGGCATAATTAAAATGTTTTGCAATTAATCAGGAATGCAATTTAATGGCTTAAAAATATGGTTCACATGTTAATGTATTAATTAGTAGAAGTTTATTTAATTTTATTTTGTTCATAAATTCTGTAATTTTTATAATTGACGTAACAGCATCAGACAAGCTATTCGTTTCAATACTTTATGTCGAATAATTTTTCTCTATAGTAAAGTTCAGAGTGCCCATTCATCATTCTGAAAATGCATTTTTTATGTTCATGTTAATGAGAATCTGGTTTTAACGGAATTTATTTAATTGAAATTTTTTTTATAATGAGAGTTCTTTATTTTTCGAAGTTCACCGATAGAAGAAAGTCACCAAACCAATTGCTCTAGTTCGTCGCTACCTACGAATGTACACATCTCGTAATAATGAAATGACAAACAGCATATACAGGCTAAATGATAAATGGTTCCTCCGTTATAATGAAATATACTTTCTACAATATGGGACCATCCATGTAAGAGATAACAAGACATGTAGAACCCTGGGTTTTAAGAAACTTCTATTTAGCAAGGAACCCAGAGAGTTTATTGAATTCAACGTGATGGAATAAAAGACGTTGCTCGAACTCACGCATGCACTTTACCAAGATAACAATCCTGAAACTGCTGGTTAAGGATTAAGATCACGAAAAAAATCGACATTCTCGCAGACCTCTTCAGTGGCCTAGTACTGAAAAGCAGCAAAGGTCTGGAGAAGATGCGCGATGGAAGAAGAGCGACTATATATTCTGGGACGACCCGAACGAGCTGGTTGATAGACTACGACACTGATCTCTTCGCAAAGGGGTGAAATTTCTCACACACTAACAAGATACTTGCAATCATCGAAGAACTGAAGCAGGGAGGTGAAATATGATGAGTCGATTGGAAATCGCCAATTAACTGCATACATCTGCAAGACACAACTACGTTCACCGCAAGGTCTTGATATGTGGGATGAATGACCTTTTTCAAGCCAACCTCGTCGAGATGATACTGTATGCTCGGGTCAATAAAGGCTACACTTACATGTTGACCATCATCTATGCATATAGCAAATTCGCCTGGGCCAGGTCTGTCAAGTCTAAGAATGCCCGTGATGTCACCGAGGCCATGGCTGATGTGTTGCGCGAAGGTTGCATCCCGACTAATATGCAAACCGACCAGGTCAAGGAATACTACAATGCGAAGTTCAAGGCACTGATGAAGAATCCCAACATAAATCATTATTCCACGTACAGACATCTCAAAGCTTCTATCGTCGAGAGGTTCAACAGGACTATAGAGGGAAAATTTTACTGGCATTTCGCTGCAAATGGCAACTACAAGTGTTAGGAATAAACTCCCTAAACTCGTACACGAATACAATTCTTCAGTGCACTCCACAACATGCATGAAGCCCGAAGACATCAAGGATGCCTCGATCAATGCATGCTATACCCACACAAGCCTAAGCCAAGGTTGGTTACCTGGTGCGCATCTCCAAAAAGAAAGGTATCTTCTACAAAGGATTTACGGCGAATAGGAGCCCCGAACACTTTCGTGTGGGATGTAAGTGCAACTATGCTCAGTGGAACTACTTTCTCAAAGATCTGAACAACGTAGTCATGTATGGCGGTTTCTACATTGAGGATATCCTGCCTACGAAGTTTCGAGACATTTATTCGTTCAAGAAGTTGCTCAAACGAAGTAACGGAAGGGCCTACGTCAAGTGGTAGGGTTTCCCAGCCTGCTACATTTACTTGGTCGGCGATGCAGTCATTGAGTGGTAAACACCGAAGGTTGCAATTAATTTACTTTTGTAAATGTGTTTACACAAGTCGTACTTTACTGAAAAAATTTTGTCTAAAAAATCTGTTGTTTTATTTATTTGATAAAAACCCTGGTTTGTATGATAGTATTTTTAATAAAAATAGATGCATTTAAAAATAAATAAAAATAATAAACTATGACAATTTACATGACCTCGTCGCCATTCGGTACAGATCGATACAACTGTTGTCGATAGTTAATTATCTGTGGTGGTTAAAACATGAGTTCATTGCGTTTTAGTGAACGATACTAAAAGTAAATGAACATTAGATATGGCGTGACATGGAAGGGGTCGAGCAAACTTGAGTAATTGGCTGAGAGCACCACCTATAAGTTAAATATATAAACAAATATGGCTGCTACCTGGTGGCTAAATAACCAGTTCGCCTAGTGGCAAAATCGATTATTAATTCACAGTGCCACCTAGGTCTTGAAAATGAAAACAAATGACAAACGAAAAAAAAAACAAGATTACTGCATGTGATACAATGAGTTTGGGTGATGGGTGTGGACTCCTGCTGATTAATTAACCAATGAGAAACATTGGTGGCGAGCCAGTCGGTCGTCTGCTGGACGTGGTGCTGGGGAAACCTCTAGAAATGCATGTTTCTTAACTTTTTTTAATAAAATTTTAAAAAAAAAATTTTACTTATTGTTTTTATTTTTTTTTATAAAATTTTTGGATTGTTTGGAATTGTTTGGAATATTTGACCTTTTTTTGTTTTCAAGGTAATTCAAAGTCATGGCCTTGTGGTCGAAATCATGGTTCAAAGTTACACAGACCCAACGTCGAAGTTGGGTGACGTCACAACATGCGGCCGGCCTGCATGCACATGGCGCCATCTCCTGAATCTTTTCCCCCAGTCTTATCTTAATCATTATTCTAATATTCTTTAAATTATCGCTGTAATCTACATCATTTCTTAGAAAAATATTGTGTATACGATGTAGAAGGAACTGTCAACTTAAAATAATTGACTTCATTTGATTGAATGATTAAAAAGATATTATCAACATATACAAATAGTTATATGAACGCCATTTTGTGAATCAGCGCCTTACCCCACTGAAATTATGTAACTAATAGTATGCAAAATTAGGTGGAATTTAGTTGAATTGTTCCGGTAATATGGTAAAATATTCAATGTTCGCACCTCTCACTGTTTTTCAAAAATGTCGTCAAAAATTATCTCTGCTTGCATAATTAATGCTTTTAATGAATTCTGTTGGCTTGGAAAATTAAGGTTAGCTATTGTTGAATTGATTCACAAATATAACATATTAGTCTAAATTATTTTTATAATCACCATTAAAATATGGCCTGCCGCACCTAAAACATCTTAGTTTTCGTAGGTACCCTACTGTAGCACCAAATACGTGAAATATTTGGTGGGAATCGGTTGAATTGTCCCGGAGCTATAGCATAAAACTTTAAGTTTTTTAATAAAAAATATCCTTCAATAGAGGATTTAGGATTATGTTATAGCAAATTCGATTATTGTCGTTGATAAATCCCCTTTACATAGTTAAGTTAAAATTGGTTACATAGTTTCGTTGATATAGCACTATAAGCTTAAATGTTTTTTATAACCGCTAATCTGAAAATAATTGTATTGCACACATTAAAATATATAAATTAATGTGGTCTGCCACAGTGCGACTTCATCGTCAAATTCAGAAGAAATCGGTTAATTGTTTCGTGAGATATGACACAAAAATCTGTATTTCTTCATACGGGGCGATAACGAAAATTGGTGGAGAAATGAGGCTCTGAATAGACAAATTTTATGTATATGTATAAAAGATATTGCGAGCATACCAAGTTTCAAATTAACATTGTTTCGTAATTTCGTAAATATAACATACAAAGCTAAAATATTTACATGTCCGCCATTTTGAAATAAATGTCTGATAAACACAAAAATCTAATTATGTGCTATTCACGGTAAAGTGAGCACTTTTTATGGCCCTCCCAACATGCATTAACCACAAATAAATATATTTTGTTGCAACCTCATATGGTAATATTTGATAAGGGTGAAAACTATGCACTGTGTATTAGTCACATGGAAAGTTTATATTAAGAAATGGTGGAAAGATAAAAATTAGCTGAAAGGAAAAGTTTATGTTATCTGTTTTAAAGTCGTAAATTCAGTTAAGTAATCTTTTTAAAGCTGAGTATATATGTTTTACTCAATATAGTGTCAACTTTTCCATAAATTAAATTTAATGGATAATATTTGCCACCTTAGATAATTATAAACTAACAAACCTTTTTTAAAATGTAAATAAAAACATATTTTTTTTATAGTTTTAAATTTTAAATTTATATTTGGTTTCGATTCTTTTTATAAATGTTATTATTACGCTTTACATAATTTTTAAAACAAGGCTTCTTTTTTCTTAAGTTTATCGTCGTTTAATGGACGAATAATTACTGATATTGTATCTGAAAATCATTCTACTGCGTACGAAAATGATGGCTTCTTATTTAGTCAAGTTTTATAAATTGATTTTCCCCCACCGTACAAATTTGAGGCAACACATTGGACTTACTGTTAAATGTAGCAAATTATTTATTAACAATTATAATATTCAGCTTAAGTGTCAAACATCTTTATTAGTACACACACATAATAATAAACTATTATAAAAATTGCTGGTTTCCATAATTTCTATAACTAACTTCAATGTGAAATTTTATTACAGAAGGTACTAGGCATTTGAAATACGCTAAAGCACTTTTTATATAAAATAATATTTCTGATTTTCTGCTTACTTAAAACCCCCATATTTATGGAGGCGTGAATTAATAATTTTATCACTTTAATATTGATTATAAATATAAATCTAATACCTGAATATGGCTTCATCTTACGCTGCTTATATTAAAGGAGATATCCGAAATAAAAAGTTTTACGTAACTTGATTCATTTATCTCGTTTTCTTGCTCGGCGTGTACCTGTTCCAAGAGAGACCACACAGTTATATTTCCCTCGTGTTTATTTTAGGGTTTCCCATTCTGCGCGTGCACAAACAGGCGGGTAGGGTTTCGCCGCTGTAGTATTTCCTTCTGTGTCCACGCTACCTATATTCAGCTTTGTCCAATAGAAAGTGCGGTACCGCGTTTTGGATTATTAAATCTTGTCCGGAGAAACTAACGTATACTATATATAGCTTACATGTCCGGAGGGTGGCCTCCCGTTTCTCCTCTTTCCAACCACTCAGCCTCTTACACACTGCCCCAACATATCGTACATTAGCCTTCGCCTTGTCTTATACGGCCATTCTCTTACAACCTTACAGCTCAGTTTCACTTTCTGCAATTCCACTGTATGCTTCACTCGACGATCAAGAGTCATCGTAACGAACAAACATCAAATAGCTAATTATCACAATATACACTATTAATCAAATATTTACGTACGCAAAAGTCGTTTTTAGGTATTAAATGNCAAATAGCTAATTATCACAATATACACTATTAATCAAATATTTACGTACGCAAAAGTCGTTTTTAGGTATTAAATGGGAGAGTAAGATTTCATTTTAAAAAATACGCATTTTATTGAATCTTATTTTGTGAAAACTTACAGGATAATTACATATTATGGCCTCAAATAATGTAAGTTAAAAGACTTTTGTTGCTACCACTGCACGTAAATACAGTCAATGTAAAAAACTGTACACTGTTAATCGGAATCAGTAAACATTTACTGCTTGCCAGTTAAAACTGATCCATCCGGAATATCTATAAAATATAACACTACTTCATCAGTTAAAAGAAATCCACCAATCCATACAGTAGAATATTAGTTATTTGTAATTGGTTTATAAATAAGCCCCCGAATAAAAGAGTATTCTTATGTAAGATAGGTTAAATATTATTTGTTTTGTTGCAAAACAAAAATATTGTCTTCACAAAAATTTGTTGACTTGTTTGGGATCCAGCCTCCGCCCAAAAACGTTTGCATACTGCAGTTTTATGGTCAGTCATCTTACCTATTGCTCTACACTACACTATTTGTCGTACTTTCGTATTATGGGTACTGAAATGAAAATATAGCGGCAAACGGCTATAAGTTTCATGACTTGAAAGTACTTCATACTGTCAAAATACGAGTATATACACATTCTGCGCATTTTCATGTCTTGCAAAGTTCTAAAGTCAATCTAAGTTAAGTCTGATTCAGATATTGTGATTAAAATATAAAAATTGTTGTTTCATTTAACGGTGTCATCAATGTTCATAAGTACCCGCGGTGGCCGCGGTGGCTGAGCGGTTAGCCTGCTCACCTCCCATTAATGCGAAACGGGTTCAATCCCCGGCCGGGCCACTCCCGGACCTCAACATGTGGCAATCGTGCCGGATGATGTCGCTGGTCGGCGGGTTTTTTCGGGGATCTCCCGTTTCCCTCGCACCCTCATTGGTTCTCAAGACCTCGCTGTTAAAAGCCGTCCAAATCTCTTTACTCTCTTACTAGTATCCACCATTTTAAATGCAACGAGAAACTACAGATTTTAGCAGTTATTTTTAGTAATAGTTTTACTAATCCGACATTGATATGATTCAGTAAGATACGCGAATTTTAATGACGAAAGTTTTGTTTATGCAACTTGACTGATCAAAAAATGAGAAAACATTAAATTTTATAAAATAATGAATTGGGTCTAACATTCCACTGTCGAATTAGAACCGTCATTACTACTCAATCTGTTATTTCAAAATAACAATTTCATTCTGTAAAATCTCACTGCTTTGTAAAATAGTGGCTACAAGAAAACCGCGACAACTTTGTTAATTCAAACCACTATATTAATCTTTTAAGCTCAGCATATGAACTAAATTTACTTAGATTGACTTTGGAACCATCCAAAGACAAGTACGTGCGAAAATATAAATTTTTTTTTGAGAGCATGACGTACTTTTGTATTATGAAACTTATAACTGCTCGCCAGTGTATGTTTTTCTTACTGTACAATATCTGAAAGTGACTTCCTTAGTGGCAAAGTAGTGGAGTTATTTAGACGACACACCATAAATATATGTTATTTGTTGCGTTTCGAGTGGAGGTTCCAGCCTAACCACATTCAAAAACTTATTTTACGAGTAATAACTTTGTTTAAAGGCAAAATAATGGTTTTCATACCGTAATGCACACTTTTGTTTAAACCTAGTCATTATTTATTAGTCAACTAAAAATAACTAATTTTCTTCTCTGTAAATTAAGAATTTCTTTTAACTGAAGAGCTTAGTATTTTTCTTTTTTTACTGATTCCGGATGGAGAAGTTTCAATTGGCAATAAAAAGATATTCACTGATTCCGATTTAGAGTGTAGTATTTAAAAATTTCGATGTTAAAGATAAAAAATTGAATTTGAGAAACCGTAAAATAGGTTTCGTGGTAGGCTCCTATATTAAATATAGTTTCTGATTCTTTGTCATAAGATTTAGATGCCGGCCAATTAAAGTTCACTCAAATGGCCGACATCATGAATTTCGTGGTCCGTGATCTGTCGGTTAGCTTGAAAGGTGGCCATTCTTGAATAAACGGTTCATAATATATTATATTAATTGTGTCTGTATTATTTCGATTTTCGTAGAACTTCATCAGTTTTGCAGAGAAGAGAATTTTCTCATCAACATTCAATTATCTACAAAAATATATATATATATATCTATATACACATATATGTGTGTGTTAAAAGTTTAAACATTACAGAAACCACGACGATATATTTGTTCGACTCCGAGAGTGGGTTGAATAAAACTAGCAACAAAACATAACACAAAATGTGTGAGTAAAATAATTATAAAAAACGCCATCAAGGGCGATACACCATCCCCGGCAATACTGAAAATCTTCTTATTGTATAGTTGCTTTTCGATCTAACACTTACATAAATTAAAATTTTCGTAATCGTCACTGGGAAAGTGTATAATATATATATATATACATATATGTATAAAATTGTATATATATATAAATATAGGCGAGTTATTAATATCTTTGCAAATAAAACCTCTCACAATTTGGTTTGTTTAGTTAATGGTCAGATTAATTTTAATGTGTAGCGTGTTAAATGGAAACAAATAGTGTTCAAGCGAAATAAGTGTGTTGCTCTTCCGGATCACAGACATGTGTGAATAACAATAAAGCACTCTTTCTAATTATTTGATACGTTTGTAAGTGTTTACACTTGGGCTAATGGGGCTGTTAATCATTTTCTCAAAAAAATCATATGATGAAATTTTTTTAATTTAAGACTATTAAATAAATTGTATTATACATTTACAAGAGCGCCATTATTAACACTACATATGAACACTTGCTCCTTTTTTGACCCTGTAAACAAATAAGCTAAAAATTCTGGCCTAAACAATAGTGTCAAAATTCGTAAACCATATCAGTCCCAACCCCAAAGAAAAGAAAAAAAACCTTCATTCAACCCTGGGTAGTTAAGTTAATGAGAATACAAAAATTTTTATTTTTCCTTTTTTTTTTATAAATATAGGTAAATAATTTTCAGAAATTATCTGACTAGAATAATAATGCGAAGGTGTACACAAGGCAATGTGGACCACGCGCCAGGCGCCAGCCGGCCACCATGTTGTGACTTCAACCAACCGCCATCTTGGTTCTGGCTGAACTTGACCTTGACCTTTACCTGAACCCCATAACCATTAATGGCCTTGAAACAAAAAATTAAAACAATTGCAGAAAAATTATAAAATCCCCAAAAAATTATAAAAATCGTTTAAATATTTAAAAAAATTAAAAAATTATTTTAAAATATGATTTAAACATGCACAGGAAGGAGGTCAAATGTTCGATGTCAGGTGGATCGACTATGCTCCCGACATAACCGGCACTCGCCAGTCTACCAGAGTCCATCTCGTCAGCCATGTAAGATGTCGGTTACCTTGACAGTTGACCTTGAACCCGGTATTCACAATACCAAAAAATTCAAAGAAATTCATTACATTAGTAAAAAAAATTTAAAAAAAATTATTTTAAATATTTAAAGATGTACATCTAGTTGCTCTGGGTTTCGATTACAGGTGGATCGACTAAGATCCTGACATGACTGACCCACACCACATCGGCCAGTGTCCATCTGGTCAACCGTGTTATATGTTGATGGCCTTGTCCATGACCTACAATCTTTCCCTTGTATAACCTCGGAGAAAGAACTTCTAAAAATCCCAAAAAATTTCCGAAAAATTCCAACAAATCCCCAACAAACCCTTGACACCTTACTCAACATTCAAGACCCAATACCCAATGAACAATGATCCAAGACCCATGATCAATGACCCAAGACCCATGACCAATAACCCAAGACCCATGACTAATGTCCCAAGACCTATAACCAATAAGCCAAAAACCCATGAACCAATGAAAAATCACCCATGACCTATGACCCAATTACCCAAAACATAAGACCCATAATCAATGACCAATGACTAATGACCCATGATCTTGACCAAATGATCAATTCCATAGAACTAAAATAATTGANCCCATAATCAATGACCAATGACTAATGACCCATGATCTTGACCAAATGATCAATTCCATAGAACTAAAATAATTGAGAAAAATTTCGTTCAATACAATTGGCCATTACTAGCAGGTCAAAACAAGGACCCATACCGACTAACTATACTAGCCAACGACTGACTCAAATTAGAATTACTCCACCCAAGACAGGTTCCTGGCNGGACCCATACCGACTAACTATACTAGCCAACGACTGACTCAAATTAGAATTACTCCACCCAAGACAGGTTCCTGGCGAGATTGATTGAGCAGAAGACTAGCTGCAGAGAAGACAATTTCCTGCATAACTTACTACAATAACCGACAAAAACANGAGATTGATTGAGCAGAAGACTAGCTGCAGAGAAGACAATTTCCTGCATAACTTACTACAATAACCGACAAAAACAACCCGCCATACCACCCACCTATACAAACGAAAATGGACCAATATCGAAAAAAAATCTCTAATAAGAGTCTTGTAGCTAACCTCTTTTCTCATAAAATCTTCTCTGAATCTTCGCAAAACCTTTCTACCAAAGTTTACCAAACCAAAGACTCATACTAACTTACCAAGCAAACTTACCAGACCAACTGACTAAGTAAACCGACTAGTTGCGAAACAATCGTCAAAAATATTCCCTTAATTTCATTTGTTCTTCATATAGAACTCAGTTGATTTTAAACGACACGAGTAAAGCATAATTCTTCAAATAGAGCTATAGCTCTATTACTGCATAAACTCATATAAATTATATATAAACAGACTCTCAATTAATTGCTCACACCACTGAAATATTAAGTATTTCAGAGAAGCAGAAGGGCCGGTATATTAAATCAAACACATATTACTATGTATATATAAATTTTATTTATTTACTACTCAAAAAATTCTATCTTTTTAATTATTTTGAACATTCCATCTTTACATTTCCCAGATGTTTGCAGATCATGGATATTATTCAACAGTCTCATCTGATATAACCCCGATCCTTCAGTACATCGATGCTTGAAGATATCTTAACAATGCGTGAGAGATCCCCGCGTTTTTGCAGTTCAATCCAATATCTGGGTCTATTAACAAGTTGATTCGGGTCTTTGGGAAATATGTAACGAACGTTATTGACGCCTTCGGCCTTCTTCACACCTTTTGTTGAAGGGAACATGTTGGTGAAATGTGTGGGAGCAAAGAAATAATCATAATTTTTCTCATCAGATACTTAATTAACAATGTCTTCATAGTCATTATCATCAATACTGTCTTCATGATCGTCTTCACTTCCTGTTTCATCCTCAGTATCAAGTTTACTTTTATTTGTAGCGTTAGCACAGTTATCATCAGTTTTTAGAGCCGACAACGGTTTCTTCAAAATTTCGTTGATTTAACGCGAACGTCTTGCAAGTATACATTCCACAGATACTGACCCTAATAAACCTCGTAGGTCTCTTATTTCGTTATTAGCATTAACTGTCCCATCATAATCGTCTGTGGAATCAGTACCCACCGATGCAGCAGAGGTTATTGACACCATCACCTGCTGGTTCTCAAAAACGAATAGTTGCAGTTCTTGATACGGTTATTTAATATATTACCTTGCATAAACTGCATGTGCCCATTGTCGTAATGCTTCATCGCGCGAAAAGGACTCTTCATAAAGACGGTTCTCTCATGGTGCCGATCATGGCAGCTTTTGCTGAAGGTCTTTCAACAGTAGCAACACTGTTTTACATATAATTTTCCAGCAGTGGGAGAAGATACATCCATAGAGGTAATTTGTACAGTAGACTTCGTAAAATCATTGGATTGCATCATCTTCATGAAAAAAAAATAAGTTTTTTCTACTGTAGCAAAATGTGTATCTAATTGGCTTAGCTATCTAGTTACTTGATCGCATTACCATGCATAAGTTTCTTCCAGACACATTCTTCGCTAAGCTTGAAATCATGGTCATACTTAAAGCAGACAACTGACTACTACCGACTGACTCCTGCCAAGATGTTACCGATTTGCTGGTTCAATAACAACTAACCTATGATGCATGGCTATTTTAATTTATATATGCAGATAATTCATCGCGTTCATTATATGTCGTGCCAGGTATCAGCCATTTGTCGTATAGCGCATGGCCAATGCTGTTTTACATGCTATTGTCTAACGAATTCTCGAGTTAAACGAACAGATACTGAATAACTCACCATCCCTGCAACTCACTCGCGAGCATGCCCATGATAGTCGATGTAGCACCATCCAATCAGGACTCGAACTGAAGACACACTCGCCAACATCTTCGATGTTAAGAAGCAAGTCGTCCATTTGCGCAGCATTTCGCAAAACTTTTCACGAACCATTCATTCATTGTACTAACCAACCCCTCAAATAACATAACGAATCATATTGTGAATCATCCATCTGATTGCAGGATCATTACATGTACTGATCATTCTCCCCGAAGGCCTTCTGTCATACATTTTTAATTAAAAATATATGGGAGCACTCTAAGGAAACCCACAAAATCGTTCTCCCTAGAAGAAAACACTCATGGGTCATTGGTCATTGGCCATGGGTATAGGGAAATGGGTCATGGATCATGGGTCATGGATCGTTGGTCATGGGTCTTGGGTCATTGGTCATTGGTTCATGGGTCATTGGGTCATGGGTCATGAGTCATTGGTCTTGGGTCTTGGTTCTTGCGTGGTTGGTTAATGGTTCTTGGGACTTGGGTCTTGGGTCTTGGGACTTGGATCTTGGGTCTTGGGTCATGGTCTTGGGTCTTGGGTCTGGAGTCTTTGGTCAAGTGTCAAGTGTTTGTTGGGATTTTGTTGATAAATGTCGGAGAGTTTTGGGTTTTTTTTATAATTTTATGGATTCAAGGTGATCCAAGGTCAAGGTTGAAGGTCAAGGTCAGGGCCATCAACATAACATGTTGTACGAGATTGAAACTGGCCGACCTGGTGAGGGTTGGTCACTTTGGTAGCTTAGTCAATCTACCTGTCATCGAACCCAGGGCCTACTACATGTACACCTTTAAATAATTATTTTTAAATATTTTCTTATTTAATTTTTTTTTACTTTCTGAGATTTTATAACTTTATGCAATTTTTTAAATTTTTTTGGTTTCAAGGTCACCAGGTTTAAGATCAAAGGTCAAGCTCACCGACATATAACATGGCTATCGGGATGAACACTGGTCGAACTAGCGAGGGCCGCTAATGTCGGAAGTTTAGTCAATCAACCTGTCATCGAACCCCGGACCTCCTACATGTACATCTTAAATAAATTTTTTTTTAATTTTTTTATTAAATTTTTTTAAATTTTATTATGTTCCTGCAATTATTTTGAATTTTTCTGGTTTCAAGGTCATTAAATGTCACGAGCATGGGGTCAAGGTCAAAGGTCAAGGTCAGCTATATCCACTACGGCGGTTGGTTGACATCACAACATGGCGGCCGGATGGTGCCTGGCGCTTATTCCACATACCTTTGTGCCCGACTTCACATAATTATTCTGCTTATCTGCAAAACGATTTATATAAGCAGAATCTTTACAGTGCTTCTAGTCTTCTTATATTCATTTCCAAACCGAAAACTGTTTTCTTTAATCCAAGTGACCTCCATTCCTCCGCGATTTTACGTGTTTTTACTTCTATCACTGCATACCTTTATTACTTATGTGAACCTGCATCTTTTTTTCAAATGTATCATCATCCCTCCTATGAATTACTGCAAAGTANTACCTTTATTACTTATGTGAACCTGCATCTTTTTTTCAAATGTATCATCATCCCTCCTATGAATTACTGCAAAGTAAATTAAACTTGCCAAGTTTCTCGGTGGCCAAAACCTCAAACTTATTTCACGAAGAGGTTGCATCGGCGATTGTTTGAGAACAATCTACGAAACATGTTAAAATTTCGAAATATCAAGTCGGTAATACAGGGATTTGGAACCGTCTCAAATTATATGTGTCCACCTTTTTAGCTTCTGTGAGGAACATTCAGATATACAGCTAAAGCTGAGCTCTCTATGTGTTTATGTACGCGTGTGTGATCGAGTATGTGAGTTCTCAGAATTCGGATACCAATTATTTAAATCGAGATAGTATTTTTTATGTTTACAAGATAATTCTACGACACCATTTAGAGGTAATAGTAATGTAAACTGGATACGCATTTCAAACATATTGGCAATATTATACGTTACTTTTCTTTATATTATATAATTCATCTTTTAGTACAAACGCAATAATAAATATCTCTATAGTTTACACTTGCATTAACGCAGGTTTTAATACCACGTCATATGATGGAATAACATGAGTTTGTTAGTTTAAGTAATTTCATCGTAATTCCTAGACCAACATAGAAGAGAGGCAATACGAAAAGATACTTGCCTCCAATTCTCAAGTAACAAAGGCCTTGGATTCGTACCACATAAGTGCACAATGAAAATTTCAGAGGTAAAATTTGCTCTGTACTCTTTCTCGGTACCTCTTTTTGATAGGAGATCTGCAGTAGTTTTCAGAAAATAGCACTATAAACATTTTCTATATATTTTATTAAATTTTTATATATGTATACATAGCTCCAAGAGAACCATATTCACCTGTCAAAGTGTTAGATTCCCATTGTAGAATATAGCAAACAATTACGTCCTTAGAAAATGACAAAATATGTAACCAATTGTGATTATAATCTTGTATAAAGTTACACCATATCCCAGTGGAACTTTGTGTTGAAATTATCGGTAACTGACAGATGCCCTAAAATTGCCGCATCTACACTGCTGACCATTAAAATTGCAACACTAAGATGAATGCACCTGAAGGACTCCACACAGGGGCGGTGCGAAGAGCAGGGTACGGCAGTGACGTGGTTAGTTCTTCTGTCGAGTGGCGCAGCATGTGCCCCAATGGTGACACTGATAATCTGTAAATCAGTGGAAGTCGGGTAGCTACGTATATATAGTGGCATTGTGTTTCTCCGCCGTCCATGTGCACAGACGGGATGAGTATAACTCTTCGAAAAATACAACTACATAATGAACAGGTTTCCACTTTTGACTGCGGTAGAATTGTGGTNGGATGAGTATAACTCTTCGAAAAATACAACTACATAATGAACAGGTTTCCACTTTTGACTGCGGTAGAATTGTGGTATATCGTGATTGTGAATTACCCCACCGAAAATTTGGTTCTCGCGTTAGATGAAATGCGACCACAGTGAAGATGATATGGGATCAGTGGGTCGAGCAGGGACAGACTGTGTGACGAGCNACGTTAGATGAAATGCGACCACAGTGAAGATGATATGGGATCAGTGGGTCGAGCAGGGACAGACTGTGTGACGAGCAGGAAGACAACGTCTCCGTCGTACCAACGAGCACGAGGACAGACATATGATACGCATGGCCATTGCAGACCGTACAGCCACATAAAACAACCTCGCTCAGTTCATACATGTGGCACATCATTCTGTGTCCGCAGCTTCAACGTTTACAGTATCAGGGCATAATGTCCAGGCGCACGTTACTGCGTATACTACTGACTGCTCACCAAATGTGCCTGCGGCGACAAAGTGCTTGGAACGTCGGGAATGGGGTATGAATAACATGGCATTGTCTTCTCTGACGAATCTCGCTTCAGCTTGCAGCACCATGATGTTCNTCGGGAATGGGGTATGAATAACATGGCATTGTCTTCTCTGACGAATCTCGCTTCAGCTTGCAGCACCATGATGTTCGCATCCATGTCTGGCGCCATTGTGGCACACACTTAGCTGAATCCTGCGGTATACACCATTATACCGGCCCAACACCTGGAGTGATGGTATGGGGTGTTATCAGATTCCTGTCCCGCTCGCGCCTAGTCCACTTCGCTGGTATGCTGACCAGCAGCCGTTACATCGCAGAAGTGTTGAAGGATGTTGTCAGCAATCTTCAGCGTCAGCCAAGGGCCACAGTGTGTGACCGCAAGTGGCACACATCGTCTGACGGTTCCTGGATTACCACCATTCCTCACATGGTCAGCACGTTCACCGGACCTTTCGCCAAACGAAAACGTGTGTTCCATGGTCGGAAGATGACTTGTCTGCCACAGAACACAAGTGGCCACAACGGATGAACATTGACCACGCATCGAAGCAGCATGGGCGGATGTACACCAGACGGACATCCAAAGTCTCTTCCTCGCAATGCCACGTCGTTTAGCAACGGATATTTCTGCCCATTCTAGGGACTCACTGTACGAATTTCCCCTTTTTCTGGACGTCATACCAAGCTGCAAAAATCATCATGCCACCTGTGTGTGATATTTTGTCCCATAAATCTAATTGTGATATCTCGCCTCCTTCTTTGTCTGCAGTTTTAATGACCAGCATTGTATGATATTAATATACAAATGTTTTATATTGCTTATTTATTATCTTTCTCGTAGAAAAACTCACTACCAAAACATATAAGTGCGTACAGAATGCGAATGTGACAAAATAATTTTTGCAATTTTTTTGTGACATATGTTACTTTCGTAAATTTGACCCGTATAGTCCAGTGAAAGCTCCTTCATACGTCGATGATGGTCAAAGTAATACAATTATTTTTATTCACTCCATCGCACAGTTTGTTTCTGTAAGTTCGGATGAGTTGTATCCCAAAACATTAATTTTAATTTTACGAAGAGCGAGATAGTTTTATGTGCAAGTGTTGGTGATTTCTCTTATTTGCTTATTGTATAGGGAATTACACTTAAATTTTAATGGTGGCTGTGACTTTTTTATTTGTACAAAACATACGGCAGTTTCAACAAGCGTATTTTAAGACAACCAGAAATCACAGTCTTTCTGGCAATTGTTCCACAGTAAGTAATGAAAGTTTTTATTATCTTGTACACATTGCATACTGTAATAAGGCTGTACTGTAAATTTACTATCGGGATATGCGATTATAAAACAATTTAATATTACGTTTCTATAAGTAACAATTTCACAATAATTTAGTATTAGTTATGTATGTATTATCTCAAGTAATATCATCGTCCTGTATAGCATTTACAAAAATTTACCGAAATCTCAACAAACTGTAATGAACTTGCTCTTTAACGTATGCTTCAGTCCTTAAATTGATTAACCTTAGTAAGAAATAACTGATTTTCTATTACTGAATAAATATTATACATGTTTCCAAAGCACATTTTTCGTTGTTACGCTGTAAAAAATATATAAATATGTGAATTACTATTGCCCCACGGAACCGATTTCAAAATCCTTCATCACATCTTCGTTTTCCACATAAATGTTTCTGTCTGAACTCATCTTATTTACTTTGATGCTATTTCCCACCTGTGGAACACAGAGTGGTTTATTGGAGTTAATTCCACCAGGCACAGACTAAAAGGTGCCTTCAAAGTTGAGGGTATCTCAATAAGGTATTATTTGGTGTTTCACTTTACTGGATGGATATATTGTCTCAAGTTTAAAAAAAACATACAGAAACACTTCCGAGGTGTGGTACTCTATTTTGGCTAATTGGGATTAACTGTTGGCGATGTCGGGAAGGAGGGGGGCTTCTCTGGATGGCAACTTGATACTTAACTCTGCTGGTGGTGCTAGTATGTTGTCGGCTGTGGATGAGATCCGGCGATGTGGGGGCCCTTGGAAAAGGCCCGCGTTTGGTGCCGTCTCCCCTAGACTGCTGTTCTGGGTTCGTTCTAACGTCCTCTTCGCAATTTCTTGACGCAACTGCTTCTCTCGGCGCGGTGATAATGAACTGACCTACTGACGTACTCATGTACTGATGTACTGTTGTGGCCGGGGTCTGATCTCCCCTGGCCGCACTCGACGCAGCTGATCTCTCTGATGTACTCTTTTGACTGTCCAATGGTCTACTGATTACTGAATCACACCCACCCTGCAAAGAGGCTTATATTGTTTCTAGCCTCCCTCCCTAATTTCCTGCATGTGTCCCCTTGTTGGGGCGAGGGGGAGGCGAGAGGAAGCAGAACCATGCACTTCAAAAACGTTCCTTGGTTACCTGAAGGTTGGGGGCGGGGGTGACGCCATATTTAAGCTTTCTCTGTCAGCTATTTCTTCTGCGGTGCGTGTTTTCTGACTTCAGGCGACTTACGCTTGCCTATCTCGTGAATCTCGGCGCTTACAAATTTTACTTGGCTTGCTAGGAGGAGGGGGGAGGTGGGTGGGAGGACTACGCAGCAGGATACATGTAAGGTTTGACCTCGGGCTCCTACCTCGACTTGCCCTTTCTCTGCAGTGATTACGACTGACATGTGTCTCTCTACACTGGTTTAAACTGGAGGGGGAGGGGGGAGGTTAGTTGGTGACAGTGCCGCTCTAAATAATAATCGTAATTACGCCACGTGTCATCTTCTAGCAATTATGTTACTAGTAGATTCTCTATATTACCATATATGTGCTGCTATAAATTTCCGACGAAACAGTAAATTTTATATCATGAATTGCTCTCTCGGTCTCTTGTTCTTACTCCCTTTTTATGTATTTAATTGCGATACTGTTAAAAGAAAGTAACTATTTCAGTCCTAGGCAGTTGTTTTTACATACATAACGCTTATAATTACTGCAGGGTCCTATATTACAACGACGGTTTGAAATGTAGCTAGCAAATTCAGGCATTTACATCCTTCTCCAAGGAGTTCTATAATTCCAAAATTTCACCATGCTATGTGAGAATGACACGTAAATGACATGTTGCGCTCTAATTACACACTAGTACTCGGCAGATTAATCAAATACGTCGTTGTTTTCACATCACCACTATAAATTCCAAGATATTATTAATTGATTCGTTACACCCGTAAGGCTGTTCGGGTCATTAAGAAAGGCTATAGGCGAGACCTCGTGTTTCAGCATCGGGTGGGCGAAACAGCCAAAAACATGCTTGAAGGCCATTCTCATATCAGTAGCACCACGAGCTAACCGACATGAGCCTCTGCTGAGTGTCTCCTCTCCATGAGACTGTGGTTGTTGGGGCGTTGGCACTTTGCCTGTACCCTACGCGCTCAAACCACCGCCGGTTCGCAGCCCCAGACAGAGATAGGTTGGACTTGTTGCGGCAATGGTTTAAAACTTGGAGGTAAGAATGTGGAAGAATAACTTCACTCAACGACACTCCTATTACATACAATGTTTAAATTTAGAATAACGATCCGACTGATTATTTTTCGAAACTGAATGTTTTAAAATAATTTTTTTCCGGTAAAATATTAAACAAGAAAAAAACCGCATGAAGTAATTTTGGATTAATAATATTAGAATGGCTTTGGTAACAATTATATAAAATAAATATTTCTATATATGAATACTAATTTGACTGTAAAATGGCTATTAATATAAACATATGGAAATAACAATTCATACTTCTCGATGTTTCATTCCGAAATGTTGTTTAAAAATAATAATTATGTAATATTTTACAATGTACTAAAATATTCAAGTATATTGTATATATTACAAGTATACACTATATGCGTAACTTTCAGAATGAGTATTATAAGTTTTCCTTATATTTATCAATAACATGTGTTTTTGAATGTTCCGTAATATATTTTCCCATGAACTCTCTATTTGTTATACTAAATATCCTAACTGCTCATTTCGAATTACTAACACACTATAATTGTGTGTAAATATCAACAATATTTACTACACCATTTAAATCACGCATGTACATATCCAAAGGTGATTGTAAGTCGCGTATAGAAGACACTGGAATAAAATTTCTTTCAACAAACAATTTTTCTCGCTGGTTGACGCCGACAGCAAATGTCAGCGAGTCTGTAAAGGCTTCCTTTGTGTAACTGTATACTTGAATGTACGTATCTACAAAATGTTTTTAAAGCACATCTCGAAATTGAAACCACGGCATACATTGGCTAATATAAACAAGAAATCCTAGCAGCAAAATATTTTTTTAAATTTCCTCAAGTATTTTTAATTTAATCTGAAGTAAGTAAAACAGCGCCGGGATTCCGCAAATTCACGTACCTGTGTGTACAACAAGTTGCATATCGCGGAGGCGAACGGAAATGGCGCGCCACGCGGAGAGCGCTTGCACATACTTAAAAAAAACCTTATATTTTGACTCGATTAAAAGTGCTTAAAATTCAGCACTAGACCTCAAGAGTCCTATGGGTCCACACCCAAACCATAGAAAGTAAAAGCCCGTTCATAACAGGCTGTTGTAATGTATACTTTTTCAAGCCAATATATTAGCTGTACATGAGCATGAGCGCAGTCAAGAACTCTTTTTCTTGTGTTTCGAGGCCAGAACACTTACATAATCAGGCCGTATTCAAATGTAACGAATAAATGTCGTGATAATGCCATTGCAATAGCATGAAATGTGTTCATTATTTGGCAAGTGTCTGCAACAGATACAAGAAATAGGATAACGAATATTATTATGCCATATATTTATTATGTTATGGTTCGAAAGTCAAAATTCTCAATGCACTATTGGATGGTGAGCGCACGTGAACGTTCAGTTAATTGGTAAAATGCTATTGAATATGACTTGAACATTTCATAAAGTTAATGTTTATATAAATAAAGTGCAAAGTGAAATCACACAGTTTATAATGAAACTTTTGGGATTTTGGAGAAGTATGCATAAATACAAAGAGCTGAAATGAAGATACACACAACAAGATTTTTGCACTTCACTCTGCTCTCANAGAGAAGTATGCATAAATACAAAGAGCTGAAATGAAGATACACACAACAAGATTTTTGCACTTCACTCTGCTCTCAGCATCTGGTACAAATTTCACATCTAGAAATTGTGCACTGAACGAGATATAGAAACGGTTACCAAATAAATGTATTTGAAATATTTGTTTACACTAAACAATATCTAACACATTCAACTAAACTACTCTTACATCAAACATCTGCATTTGTTGAGCCGAACAACATTTATTTGGTTGTTCCAACACCATCTACGTGCATTTAGTACACACAACAATTTTACAAGTACTTTAAACTAATCGGTTTGGAAACCGCATACGTTATGAATATTAAGGTAGATTAAAAATATTTTTTCATTTGGAGTGAGTATGCATTTAGTTAGCTGGAACAGTCCGATATCTAGGAAAAATTAATCAGTTTTGTCTACTACAATAGCTTTTTTTGGTTAGCTGTACGTTAATTAAGTAATTTGATTGCCATATTTCAAAAATACAGCTCGAGAGTTTTTTTTATAATATCTGTAACAATTACGATAACAATAGTGTTTGTTTATGCTGTTTTTGATACTGAATAATTGTAAACAATCTCATGAAACAAGTTCAACAGGAAACAAAACAGTAGTTGAGCTGTTAAAATTAAAACTATATTTTTACATACATGTTCTCTATTATAAAAATGTTTGTTTAAAATCCATCATGTTTAGTTACAAGTAAATATGGCGTGGTTTTATAAGGCTTAGCGTTTGGACGTGAGAGTTCCGGTTTCGTCAAATTATCGTGCTCTTAACATTTTGTATAATAACCTACACAGTTTAATTTACTGTACGCAGAGACATAGAAATCTTTAGGTTAAACAACCAAAATATCAAGTTTGTGGCAACTACAAATGAAAAACCAATACAATTTGTTTCAGCAACAAAATATTTAACCAGTCCTATACGAACGTTTAATTTATTTGTGCCAAACAAACACTGTTTCGTTCNGTTTCAGCAACAAAATATTTAACCAGTCCTATACGAACGTTTAATTTATTTGTGCCAAACAAACACTGTTTCGTTCAACAAACTTTTTCTCAGTGCGTAATTTGCACATGTGACTGATTTCTGTTCCTCGGCCTCTCGGAGCTGAGAATATAACATACGGAAAAATTTTTTGGATGAGAAAATGTCGATGCGACAGATTGCACAGAACGACTTCATCACAACAAAACACGAACAGTGATGAGCACTGATGCTCCACTCGTCTTCACACTCGAACTTTCNGTTTCAGCAACAAAATATTTAACCAGTCCTATACGAACGTTTAATTTATTTGTGCCAAACAAACACTGTTTCGTTCGACAAACTTTTTCTCAGTGCGTAATTTGCACATGTGACTGATTTCTGTTCCTCGGCCTCTCGGAGCTGAGAATATAACATACGGAAAAATTTTTTGGATGAGAAAATGTCGATGCGACAGATTGCATNAAAAATTTTTTGGATGAGAAAATGTCGATGCGACAGATTGCATAGAACGACTTCATCACAACAAAACACGAACAGTGATGAGCACTGATGCTCCACTCGTCTTCACACTCGAACTTTCGTGCGTGTGAAGTACGCTCTTTGTTTAACGCGACCTAAGTACGATGCCCAAAGACTTCAACGAAATCGGGCGATGAACGTGTAACCTGTCATAAAAGTCTGCGTCCTAAATTGCTTCAAACTGAGCATAGTTTTTCCAACCCAGCCTTCAACTATTTGTGGTGTTTTAATGATTCTTGCTGTGGGGGTAAGTGGTTATCTGAACTTGAAATACGAGCATATAGAATTTAAACACGTTGTATTAGTCGCAGAATAACTCAATGAAAAAGAGAATTATAAGACACAAAATCATACATTAAAATTAATAATATATACGAGCCAGAGTTAACTGTTGTTGGAAAAAATATGTAACGTGCATATTTGCTTGTAGCATATATGTCAGTAAAACGGCATAACAAAACAAATAAATGACAAATATACAATTACAAGTAGGAATATATACATGTGTCAAAGAAAAAACAAGGACGTACCGATATTAATAATAAGACTACTTTTCTCTAAATGGAAGCCAATAGTTTATATAAATATCTTAAAAGCGCAGATTGTAGGTAAGCCTTGACTTCATGTTGCCAGAGATATCATTTGAGATGTCAGCAGAAACATAAGCAATATTAGTGAGACCATTACAAATACGCAGTTGCTTAGCACGGGAAGCGAACCCAGCATCCCTCTTACCGTAAACTGGCATGCAACCGACTCTATTACGGAGGTAGGATTAGGTGCGTCCCCATCGGCTGTAGTGAGTCTTACATACATATAGGGTTTACTCACAATAAATATATACAGATAAATCATTTTTAAATCAATTATGTGAGTCACTTTAATAATGTATGTTTACATGCCCCACGGTAGCAGTTCTTGTGTGCAAAATTTTGTGGGAATAGGTTTATTGGTCCCCGAGAGATATGTTTTAAAATCCTCACGTTATCATGGAGTAATAACTTCACAAATGGCGGACAAAATAGTTATGTATAAGCACAGCCACTATATTTCATAGCTACTACCAACATATATAATTATATTATTTGACACATGCGAGATACAAATCTGAAATATTCATACGGTTGTTGTGTTTAATATATGTGACAAATCTTTAAGACATAAAAATTTTGATGAACTACAAAAATATATAATGTCGCCTGAATTGAGTGGGGATATGTTGATTAATTTCCGAGATATGAGATAAAACCGCATTCTTCATGTGACGCTATCTTACAGAATGGTGCAGAAAAGAGAGACTGTATGGCCACATTTGATGATTTTAATAGTTACTGCAAGCATGAAAAATAAAATTGAAATTTAATACATAGTTTCTTACATATAGCGTACTAACCTAAAAAAAAAAATATAGCAGCTATTTAAAAAATAAATTTCTGACCCACATAAAACATATCAGTTAACTTGGCCTAACCATAGCACTAATTGATTACATATTTTGGTAGGTATCGGTATATTGTTTCCCTGTGTATGGCATAAAAATTGTATTTTTGCATGTTAGGCTAGTTTACAAAATGGCGGACAAAACCGGCTCTGTGTACATACATAAGATTTTTATAATATGCATTGTCAGCACGCAAGTTAAGTCTGAGTTGATTGCACGAGTTCTTATATATAGAATGAATAGCGAACCGGCCCGACTTCACCCGGGTACAATTGAGTTTTATAGTGATACACTAATAAATAAATTGGAAAAATACCATTAATTTATGTGGAAAAAAATTGTTATTTTATACTATGTTGGCCGAGGTTTTTAACTGATTACGGCAACACAAAAGGAAGGAAATATTTTTTACCTGATAGCCAAGAAGTAGGGTTTGGTTTTTGGAGTGTATGTTTGCTACTATCGCGTAGTTGCCACATTTCCACTTTCCAGAGTAGATGTATTAAAATCAAAACGTGAGATTCATCAAATTGTAGCTTTAGAAGTAAGTGTACCTAGGTACTAGTTTTGCGCTTGGTTGAAGGATCTTAATAGATCACGGAAGTGAAGCAACGTGTCCAGCGGTACACATTTAGATGGGTGACCGTTTAGTGGCATAACATCTGAGCGCTTCTGGGCTTCGGAGAGCACGTTAAATATTCGGTCCCGGTTGTTGTCGATTGATAGCAGTCGTTAAGCCAATTCAGAGGTCCTTGGGTGGCCTGATAAATTCTGACAACAGAGGATAAATATATTTTGGTCACGCTCCCAGCCGTTACAGAATTAGGTTTTGCTCTTATTCCACAGGATCAGTAAAATTTTCATGGANTATTTTGGTCACGCTCCCAGCCGTTACAGAATTAGGTTTTGCTCTTATTCCACAGGATCAGTAAAATTTTCATGGAATGAATGTATCCTATGTCCTATTTAAGGACCTAAAGTACCTACATACAACATTTCATCAAAATACGTTCAGCCGTTATAGAGCTGAGTGGTAAAAAAAAAANTGATGCACTGTCAATATACGAAATTTGGTATAGATATGTTAAATGATTGTCGTGATATGAAAAAGCGCACTTAATATTAAAACGGCCGCCATTTTAAAAATAAGTATTTGACGCTGTTGAAAAATATCTTTAGTGCTATGCGTGTACTGAGTTAGGTGAAATTGTGTTCTCGGGTTCAAAAGTTGTTTTAGGGGGAAAGTCACACACAGTCACTAACAGAAAGATACACACATACAAACACAGAGACTTTTGTTCGGAAAGTGGGCTAGTGACACTCCACAAACGGAATGAGTATCAAAATAACAACGGCGGTGGAGGACAGGTATACTTTCTTACAGACAAAGAAGAGATCAACAGCAGACAGCGAGTGAAATCACTACTCTACGCCCGATACTGCGTTTTAATGTAGGCAGGAGAATGCACACGGCTGGTTTGTTCGCTCGGGGACCTGTAGGGTGTGGACCATTGACGTCTCACTATCGAAGACGGGGTTTTCTGTGATGCTGGGAACACATTTACTTGGGAACTCAGCAGTGGGCTCGAGTGGTCTGTACAGATGAAAATAGACTTAGACTCACTAGGTAATACAGATGTGTATAATATGGAGAGGGCAGGGAAAACGCTACCACCTCTCAAATATCGTCAAAAGCTAACAGTTTGTAGGTGGCGGAGTTCTCTTTTAGCTAATCATAATTCTTGGTGGTAGAATGGAACTCCATATCTTCCAAGGAGTTACAGTCGACGATAACCGCTATTCTATGGAAGTTATCTCTCCTTACGTACGTCTATTACATGGTGCTGTGAGCAGAGTTCCTCTTCATAGACGACAATGCTACACTTCATCTTGCAACGGCTGTCGCTGAATTGTTGGAGAGTTAATACATTCGCCGCATGGATTGGCCAACACGGTCACTAGACCTGAATCCCATCGAACATACGTAGGACGTTACTGGGTGACGTATGACAGCACATCACCAGCCGCCAGCAACAACTCCGCATCTATAATCGGCGCTGCAACAGTGAGATCGTCCATAACCTAATACTGAGCATGGAAAAATGGCGTACATGCCACATCGCAGTCAGGAGTGATTATTTCAGATACTAAGGGCTGCATATTTCTCGCCTGCCACTTGTCATAAGTACTTTTCTGTCTTCTATCCAGCTGTACCTGGAAGTCACTTTTGCATATAGGTCCTGTGCATCCTTTGGATTCCTTTCATGTTCAGTATTCTTCAACTTTCTCATGCTCTTACATCTCGATAATGTAACAGTATTTGAAATACTGCTGCGTTACTTTACATGTGATAACCTGTCCTGTTCTTAATATTAGCATATCAATCTACACATGTGTGCATCTTCTTATGTAGCATCATACTAGACAAGTGCAATTGGTTTAAAGAATAATCTGGTGTATTTGGGCCACATAGTGCATTTATCAAAACTGAATACTTTAATCAGATTGTCCGCCGTAACTTTTACATGTATATTTTTATGGTCGACAAAAATATTTTAAATCGTTATATGTAATGTTGAGTTTCAAAAAATACCTTTCGATTAAATTATTTGTTTAGTATTCTAAATCAATATAATTTTTTTTTAAGTGGTCGTTATGGATACAAGTGTTATAATGCATCTAGAGATACACCTTATAGAAAATTGGAACAGTCTGATAAAAATACTATAAAAAAGAGAAATCATATCAACAATTTTGTTTATAATCCAACTTGTTTCTGATATAGTTATTGAGGTACCTAATAGCCTTTAAGCATTTATAAATAAAAGTTATTTGAAAAATAATTTCCTATATTTTCTGTGGATATTATTTTTGATACAAAGTATTTTGATAAAGCCCCTAATTTCTAGAAAATGTGTTTAAAATGTGAAAAAGGATATATAAATAACTAAAATCGTATTTAACAGTTTGATCTTTATATCATAAATGAAATATTCAAAAAATTAATAAATATTTTCGATAAAAAAGTATTAAATTCGAAATTAGTAGATAAAACCTTTTGGTGATATACATATATTACTACTAAAAAGTAAACTATAAAGTAAATAATTTTTTTTGATATTAATATTTACATTGAAGGAGGGAGAGTTAGTAACATTTTTGCATTAAGTTCGGCATATCTTACTTACGATGTAAAATAAAAATTAATAAAGATATTGCATTTTGTTTTAAATTGAAGAATCCAACGGAAAAGTGGCTATTCTCTTGTTAATACATTTGTAAAAATAATAAGCTGTATGTATAAAATGCAATCATTTATTTAAAATATTTATTTAAGTATATCCAGTATACAAACTATATTATTTTATNATGTATGTATAAAATGCAATCATTTATTTAAAATATTTATTTAAGTATATCCAGTATACAAACTATATTATTTTATTTATAAACAAAACAATTAATTTGAAGATAATCGTGTTTTAATTAGATACGAAATTGCTATTGGTATAATTCTTTCTGTCACGAAGACTCTTTACTTTTAAGTATATTTCCACTTTTATTTCATAAATGTTCCTTAATTGTAAAATTAATTCGAAACTTAAATTTTGGCCCCTTTGAAATAAATATTATGAGAGTGCACGTTCAAAAAGTAATATGGTGTTCATAATTCAATTCTAGATTCTTATTTGTTTATCTAATTCTGATACGAAGTTTGATTACAGCAAAGTAATTTGGCACATTTATTTCATAAATACAGAAGAACAGCGATTACCCATCAAGGTCGGAACTATCACTGTGATGGATGAGTAACAAGCCGGATAATAGAAAATCGTAACCATCTGCATCCAATTTCCCATGACCACGAACCAAAAGCCTAAGCATATTTCAGTAAAGTGTAAAACATAGAGGCTTTAATTAGTGCATTAAAATACGTAATACAAATAACATGGTACTGCAAGAAAATAAAATGCAATACGTAATATGGTGTTTAATGTAAAATGTTCTTAAAATGCATACGAAAACAAACACACACAAAAAAGGAGTCAATTTAAATGAAAATATCAAGATAATTTTCAATGCAATATCATATATTTGTATACATTTTTTATTTTTATTTTTTCTCTTTGGTGCTCACGGTTAACATAAGTTGACGGTTAAACAGGTGACGTAAAATCGATGTTCTTCTTTAAACTTATTTCGTAAAATTATTTTAATCTTTTATTTTTGCCCCTCCGAAAGAAATATATTAATGGAATAGTGCTATTCAAACAATTAATATAGGGTGCAAAATTGAATTTTAATGTTTTATTTATATAACAAATTCTGCTATAAAGATTGTTCACACCTAAGCATTGTTTCAATTTTCTCTCGAAGTCAGTGGATTGAACGAAGTCCGTTAAGGGTTAGAGGTATTATTTAAATACAAGAGTTAATTTTCCTAGTTAGCATTCATTAATGTCTTAATAATTAATTGGAATATTGCTAGAACTATTATTGTATTTACAAATTCAACCTATTTAAAAGCCTACCGTAATNCTTAATAATTAATTGGAATATTGCTAGAACTATTATTGTATTTACAAATTCAACCTATTTAAAAGCCTACCGTAATATTTATAAAAATTTTCAAATCAAATACCTTCATCCCACTTCTGACACTGGGGTAACAATTTTCTCTCAACGTCAGTGGGCTTAACGAAGATTGTTAAGGGATAGAGGCCTTAATTAAATAAAATAGATAAATATAATTTCGTAATATTATTTACAATAACTTTGAACAACATTCCCTAGACTCAAAATCTCACAATAAATTTATATTACTTGCTGCTTACAGTTAATACANTACAATAACTTTGAACAACATTCCCTAGACTCAAAATCTCACAATAAATTTATATTACTTGCTGCTTACAGTTAATACAATTTACAATTACCTAAAATAAATTAACGTAATTAAATAATTAAAAATCAGCCCCAATAGACAGTATATCAAAACCTATTCATGTATNACCTAAAATAAATTAACGTAATTAAATAATTAAAAATCAGCCCCAATAGACAGTATATCAAAACCTATTCATGTATTTTAAAAATCATGTGCCCATATTTGACAGTTACAATATATACAATAAAGCCCGTATCGCATGTTATTCACTCCCTCCTCAGTTTAGTACAGGTCCCACCAGTTCACGATGGTGTAGAGTTCTGCGAGCGCCCTCACGCACTGTAGCCTTAACTCGTCGGATATCACGCCCTATTGTCCATTCACACCACAAACACCTCGTCCGCCGTCGCCTCGTAATATCCGGTCGTCATCCGTCCTCTTCTCCGATGTCTCTCGCCACACTCGTCTTAACCTGGATACCGCACTCAGCCAATTGGCGTCCACAAAAAGACTCCCCACAGTCCAGCTGTTGCTTGTATTTATAGAGTCGTAGGCCATCGCCCAGGAATTTCTCTAAATGCCGCGTTGCGCCAAGGGTCCTAATTCCCAGGATATTCTTGCGTATCCTCTTCACTTGTCGGCTTCTCCAGCAGAGGGTGGAGGAGCTGTAACGCCAGCCAGGAGCTGGGCGGCGAGACCGGGCAGACCACCTAGGGGGGTGATGAGTGTCGAGGGGAGTCAGCCCTTCCACACCGCCGGCCTGCACGTAACGGGAACTCCGTGTGCGAGGCGAGACGTCACGTGCACAAAAGTATGTNGGAGTCAGCCCTTCCACACCGCCGGCCTGCACGTAACGGGAACTCCGTGTGCGAGGCGAGACGTCACGTGCACAAAAGTATGTTCGAACTTAAATTTTTTATAAATATCAACATTTATAAAGAAAATTTGAAAGTTTTACTACTCCGACAAAATGTTTTAGAGCAGTGCCGCAAAGAAAAATAATATGGGTAACATTACTCAAAAAATTAAACTACTTAATCTGATGTCAGATTTCCAGGATAGAACCATAAATAAAAAATTGAGATAATTATTTTAAAACACATTTTGTAAGCTTTTGTACAATATCAAATACTGAGTGAGCAAGAATATTTTTTGAATNGCCCTTCCACACCGCCGGCCTGCACGTAACGGGAACTCCGTGTGCGAGGCGAGACGTCACGTGCACAAAAGTATGTCCGAACTTAAATTTTTTATAAATATCAACATTTATAAAGAAAATTTGAAAGTTTTACTACTCCGACAAAATGTTTTAGAGCAGTGCCGCAAAGAAAAATAATATGGGTAACATTACTCAAAAAATTAAACTACTTAATCTGATGTCAGATTTCAAGGATAGAACCATAAATAAAAAATTTATATAATTATTTTAAAACACATTTTGTAAGCTTTTGTACAATATCAAATACTGAGTGAGCAAGAATATTTTTTGAGTGTTTACTTTTCGAGACTCTTAACTATGCTATCAATTCCTACTTCTAGTCCAGAACTGATAAAGTTCAAGTTGGTCGTTGTTGCTACCAACCACATAATTCTAGCTAAATGCCTTTAATACCTGGCATGTCAATCTGGTGGGAATTATTTTGTACTATAATTTTTTTTTTCACTTAACATGGGGCACTGATGTAGGTAAACTTTCACTATCAAACGTGAAGGTAAGGAAATAAAGTATTTTTTAATCTCCAATTAACATTAAACCATGCATATTTTATTATTATTTTAACTGCTCTTGTATTATGATGCTTGACTTGTAACAAAATTATTGCTGTTTTGGTTTCCAGGCCGCAACAATTTATGGTACCTCATTAAAAAAAAATATGTTTTTCTTATTTTTGTATCATAAATTTTAAACAACCAGAAATAAAGGCTAAGACCTTGTTCAGACACCTTCACAAATGTGTGAGAAATGTGCATTTTAGAATAGAGAGTATTAGAGAAGAAGTGTTAGGAAACAAGTGAGGTAGTACATGATATGAAACGGAACATATGTCATAAATGTTGGCATGTCCGGAAATGCCTGCTTATGACCCAACCCGGTGATAATCGCGAGCAGGTGTAGTAGGCAAGGCAACCCAGCGGCATCCGCACAGTGTGACAGCACATACTTCGCTTGGCACTCAGTCGCCGCCGGTGTGGTGTTAGACGTGCGGCGCTCACAGCTGCAGTGGCACAACTACCATGCCAGGTTAAACGTTTGCAGAGCCCGCAGTCGTGAATTTAGTTGATGGTGCAGCTGGCGGCCATGTCAGAGCAGCGGGGAGACTTTACCGTCCGCATTACGTACATACATCACCTGCGCGCACTATGTTCGTACGCGTTGGCCGCCTTTTACGGGAAACGGGCTCGCTGTGCGACACCAAATCAGATACTGGACCAAGAAGGATAGCGATAACACAAGGCTTTGCGATAGACGTGTTGAGACGAGTTCATGAAACACCAAACATCAGCAGACATGCGATAGCAAATGCCGTGCACACCGACCGTCAGTCTGTTAAGGAAGTTCTCCACGAACAACCGCTTTGGCCGTACAAACAGATACAAGTCTCTTAGATTTGCAAATAAAGCATTTTTAATATATATATATATATATAATAGTTATCTTTTAAAATCCACTTAATATAATTACATAACGTCACTAATATCTAAAGCAAATATTTAATATATATGATTTTCCATTTCATATTTCTTTTTAGCGAAAAAATTTTTAATTTTCAATCAACTTGATTAATACATTGTTCAGATTATTTTTTTTTACCTTTTTTTAGTTAACTATGTCTGCTATTTTGAATTAACATTGTATTCATTAATTTTATTTGGGTTTGACTTACAAAAGTTTATTTAAAAATTTTGAAAATTTTACTAAAATCTTAAAGTTTAAGTGTAATTTTTGAGGAGTCCCTTATTTTAAAGACATTCATTTTGGCTTTCCCCGGTAATGTTGAAACCATGCACAGCTGTACGTTACTTTTCCCAAAACACTCATGCACATCACATATAACATAATATTTAGAGGTTTTATAACATTTTTGAATTTTGTATATTTTTTATGTGAAACTAGTAATTTTTCATAGGTTTTTATATGTATTGTAAAAATCCATGATCTAGTACATTGTATGATAAAATTTCAAAATATTCTACATGCATATATATTACATCTTATGTTTTTCGTTATTTTATAGAAAATTTTTTTTAACGTGTTTTGTATATACTTTTCTTCATATTACGTCATAAAGTTTCATTGTTTCATACCCATCACCTCAGTTGAAAATTAATTTTTAATTACCAATGTAACTACTGCATTCTACGCAAATAAGTAATAATTTGCTAAGACTAGTTTCATGGTTGTAGACGCTATCTGTATTTGTCGTCTTACAACGTCGTGTATTTAAATCTTGAGAAGTAATGGATGTTAGTTTAATGCAATTCTTTTTCCCCCGCCAGTTTAATAAAACTGTACCCCTTGCAAAAAGCAGGGAAAATAGACACAAAAATTAGAGAGAAAAATATATATGAAGAAATTTCAGTTTTTATTTAACGAACTGAAATAAGATTTACTTTTAATTTGAAAGTGTACAGTCAGTGCATTTTTCAGTTTAAACATATTGCTGATTTCATTTATAAGATATAATTTAATTATGAAGAAATGCGTATGAAACAAATTTACTGGCACTATTATATTTTTATTAGAAACTTTGAAATTAACAAATATATTTCCTTAAAAAAATATTTGTTTGCCATATCCACTAATTGAAAAAATCATGACCATCAAATTATCATGATTAAATTTAATGAAAGAGTTAAATCTCAGGAAATATCTTCTCGTTGGGAATTTAACTCTTGCGCACGTTGGTATCACTTACCACTTGTCTGATAATTGGCATTTCTTCCAACCATTTCACAATTTTTCATCCGCCAAGGGTATTAAGGAAAATGATTATAAGCTCTTATATTTAGACATTATTTTATAATTATTTCAACAAGCGATAAGGTTTCCTGCGAAAAAGTTTAAGTGTTCTTTAATACAGAGAATGATATGTTTGTACAGAATTTTCTTATAATATAGAATAAAAACAGTTTTATTTAAATTACGCATTTTTGGATATACTGGTGTCACCACCAGATTATTTAAGTTTTAGATTTATTTAAATATAGATTCCTTCGTATTTAGTTTTAAAACCAAAAACATTTCATTTTGTAAATTTTAAATTATAATTCTAAGATCCTACAATCGCATGAAATTTTCCACAACCTTATGGAACGTATAATACAATGCGACCGCGGCTGTTTTGTATGAAAATAGGAGAATTTGTAAAAATAAATATTTATATTTATACTGTAAGAAAATTTCACTTTACCTATATATTTACCGTTTATAACTTGTCGCACACCATCAGTGATTTTATTCAGGTTATCTACCGAATGAGATTGCAGACATAAACAAACGTGGTTAGAATATATTATGTCCCTAAATATCACTATCCGTATACTTGAATAGTTAAAAATATTACAATCACTGAAATCAATATCCGCATGGACAAAAAAATCAAATGGAATCAAAACTATAAATTACATTATTGGACATAAATATTTTTACACATTGCCAAATGTATAAAGATATGTCGCAGGAGGATCGCCCTCTTCGCATCATACCTGTCTATGTGTCAAGTTTCCCCTCCTAAAACATTTCCGACCAACGAATTCCTCACCCAGTTCGAACTGAGACGTCTCTTTACTTAGCAATGTCATGTCTGCCTAGTCCTTGGCTAGCCCAAGTCCGTCCTCCCAAAGATTAAATTTGGCAGGCAAGTTATCCTGCCAGAAGCGAGCACAAATATTCCCCCTTGGTCTAGCTTCCACTCTCATACTGAAGGCGGGCAGGCCGCGTGCTAAAACAGCTCATGTTGTTCTCTCCGAAATGAAGCTTCTTTACCAACCCCGAGTAAATTTTGGATATAAATTTAACAGTGACGTTAAAATAATATGAACAGTTTTTATTGTGTCTATATTGGTTTTACTAAAAATTAAATAATATATCGAGAAATGTTTAAATTTCATAACAATAAAAATTAAGGAAATATGTATAATTAAAAGCTTATTTCGATAGATAACAAAACATTTAATTGTTTATTATTTCAAAAATAAAATTTTTATTTTATTTTTACTTGTGTTATGTTGCATATACCATATATAAGAGAGAGAAAATTTCCGTGTGTACAAATATATAAGGGGTCAGTAATATTTTAAGTATGTAGGTTTAATGGCTTTTTGGCATTTGGTGTGTAAGTATATTATAGTTTACTAAAAAAGGTAATAATATTCTTTCTTCGTAAATTAAAATTTTTCATTATAAAACGAAAGTAATGCACACGTTTGTTATTTTGAAATAAAACAGGTTTTGAAAGCAAATTTTTAATTAACAAAACAATAAATTTATATTCAATTTTATTATATAACTTTGGGAGTGAATTTTAAACTTCTTAGTTGTTTTTAATATTTTTCTAAAAACTATTTACAATCCGTTAACGTAGTGAATATATAATCATGTTACCTAGGGTAAAAAATAGGNTATAATTACATAACGTCACTAATATCTAAAGCAAATATTTAATATATATGATTTTCCATTTCATATTTCTTTTTAGTGAAAAAAATTTTAATTTTCAATTAACTTGATTAATACATTGTTCAGATTTTTTTTTTTTTACCTTTTTTTAGTTAACTATGTCTGCTATTTTGAAATAACATTGTATTCATTAATTTTATTTGGGTTTGACTTACAAAAGTTTATTTAAAAATTTTGAAAATTTTACTAAAATCTTAAAGTTTAAGTGTAATTTTTGAGGAGTCCCTTATTTTAAAGACATTCATTTTGGCTTTCCCCGGTAATGTTGAAACCATGCACAGCTGTACGTTCCTTTTCCCAAAACACTCATGCACATCACATATAACATAATATTTAGAGGTTTTATAACATTTTTGAATTTTGTATATTTTTTATGTGAAACTAGTAATTTTTCATAGGTTTTTATATGTATTGTAAAAAACCATGATCTAGTACATTGTATAATAAAATTTCAAAATATTCTACATGCATATATATTACATCTTATGTTTTTCGTTATTTTATAGAAAACATTTTTTTAACGTGTTTTGTACATACTTTTCTTCATATTACGTCATAAAGTTTCATTGTTTCATACCCATCACCTCAGTTGAAAATTAATTTTTAATTACCAATGTAACTACTGCATTCTACGCAAATAAGTAATAATTTGCTAAGACTAGTTTCATGGTTGTAGACGCTATCTGTATTTGTCGTCTTACAACGTCGTGTATTTAAATCTTGAGAAGTAATGGATGTTAGTTTAATGCAATTCTTTTTCCCCCGCCAGTTTAATAAAACTGTACCTCTTGCAAAAAGCAGGGAAAATAGACACAAAAATTAGAGAGGAAAATGTATATGAAGAAATTTCAGTTATTATTTAACGAACTGAAATAAGATTTACTTTTAATTTGAAAGTGTACAGTCAGTGCATTTTTCAGTTTAAACATATTGCTGCTTTCATTTATAAGATATAATTTAATTATGAAGAAATGCGTATGAAACAAATTTACTGGCACTATTATATTTTTATTAGAAACTTTGAAATTAACAAATATATTTCCTTAAAAAAATATTTGTTTGCCATATCCACTTATTGAAAAGATCATGACCATCAAATTATCATGATTAAATTTAATGAAAGAGTTAATTCTCAGGAAATATCTTCTCGTTGGGAATTTAACTCTTGCGCACGTTGGTATCACTTACCACTTGTCTGATAATTGNTTCTCAGGAAATATCTTCTCGTTGGGAATTTAACTCTTGCGCACGTTGGTATCACTTACCACTTGTCTGATAATTGGCATTTCTTCCAACCATTTCACAATTTTTCATCCGCCAAGGGTATTAAGGAAAATGATTATAAGCTCTTATATTTAGACATTATTTTGTAATTATTTCAACAAGCGATAAGATTTCCTGCGAAAAAGTTTAAGTGTTCTTTAATACAGAGAATGATATGTTTGTACAGAATTTTCTTATAATATAGAATAAAAACAGTTTTATTTAAATTACGCATTTTTGGATATACTGGTGTCACCACCAGATTATTTAAGTTTTAGATTTATTTAAATATAGATTCCTTCGTATTTANATTTTTGGATATACTGGTGTCACCACCAGATTATTTAAGTTTTAGATTTATTTAAATATAGATTCCTTCGTATTTAATTTTAAAACCAAAAACATTTCATTTTGTAAATTTTAAATTATAATTCTAAGATTCTACAATCGCATGAAATTTTCCACAACCTTATGGAACGTATAATACAATGCAACCGCGGCTGTTTTGTATGAAAATAGGAGAATTTGTAAAAATTAATATTTCNTATTTATATTTATACTGTAAGAAAATTTCACTTTACCTATATATTTACCGTTTATAACTTGTCGCACACCATCAGTGATTTTATTCAGGTTATCTACCGAATGAGATTGCAGACATAAACAAACGTGGTTAGAATATATTATGTCCCTAAATATCACTATCCGTATACTTGAATAGTTAAAAATATTACAATCACTGAAATCAATATCCGCATGGACAAAAAAATCAAATGGAATCAAAACTATAAATTACATTATTGGACATAAATATTGTTACACATTGCCAAATGTATAAAGATATGTCGCAGGAGGATCGCCCTCTTCGCGTCATACCTGTCTATGTGTCAAGTTTCCCCTCCTAAAACATTTCCGACCAACGAATTCCTCACCCAGTTCGAACTGAGACGTCTCTTTACTTAGGAGTGTCATGTCTGCCTAGTCCTTGGCTAGCCCAAGTCCGTCCTCCCAAAGATTAAATTTGGCAGGCAAGTTATCCTGCCAGAAGCGAGCACAAATATTCCCCCTTGGTCTAGCTTCCACTCTCATACTGAAGGCGGGCAGGCCGCGTGCTAAAACAGCTCATGTTGTTCTCTCCGAAATGAAGCTTCTTTACCAACCCCGAGTACATTTTGGATATAAATTTAACAGTGACGTTAAAATAATATGAACAGTTTTTATTGTGTCTATATTGGTTTTACTAAAAATTAAATAATATATCGAGAAATGTTTAAATTTCATAACAATAAAAATTAAGGAAATATGTATAATTAAAAGCTTATTTCGATAGATAACAAAACATTTAATTGTTTATTATTTCAAAAAAAAAATTTTTATTTTTATTTTTACTTGTGTTATGTTGCATATACCATATATAAGAGAGAAAATTTCCGTGTGTACAAATATATGCGGGGTCAGTAATATTTTAAGTATGTAGGTTTAATGGCTTTTTGGCATTTAGTGTGTAAGTATATTATAGTTTACTAAAAAACGTAATAATATTCTTTCTTCGTAAATTAAAATTTTTCACTATAAAACGAAAGTAATGCACACGTTTGTTATTTTGAAATAAAACAGGTTTTGAAAGCAAATTTTTAATTAACAAAACAATAAATTTATATTAAATTTTATTATATAACTTTGGGAGTGAATTTTAAACTTCTTAGTGGTTTTTCATATTTTTCTAAAAACTATTTACAATCCGTTAACGTAGTGAATATATAATCATGTTACCTAGGGTAAAAAATAGGTATGGGCATTTTCGAAAAATATTATGCTGTTATCATTGATCTATGTTACGTCATAATTCTTGTACCCAAAATTAAGGATTTTAATGTCTTCCTCCAACGACAAAATAAAAAGAGTATATTTACACCTGGAAGTAATTGAGACAAGTGTGGCTGTCGAAAACCTTGTCATGAAAAGCAATATATGTTAGAAAACTAAACTTTAAAATTTGTGAGGTATATAATTAAAACATATTTCGAACAAATTAATATGTGAAACAAAGGAAATAAGAATTACCTTCAGGAAAAGCATTAAGGTAGGACGGTCCTTTAAAACTACAATTTATAAAATATTTGCCACACTCACATTTTGAGGAAGAAAGCAAAAACGTTAGGCAGAACATATTCACTGCATTTGTTTTTGAGGAAAGATGTGTGAACCAATTATTAAATTTCCCACATCTGCGATAACAAACGTGGTAACGCTAACGGTAACCATACCATTAGTAATTCTCCAAGATAGGTATATGAAACACTTTAAACGGAAATGATTCCTCAAAACATATAACTGCAAATTACAATTCAAATACACTCTAATTTTTAAACGGTGATCGATTTATTTGGCACTGTTGAATAATTATTATTACTAACATTTGTACTTTACAGTAAATTATTATTTAAATTCAGGGATTTTCATGAAAAAGAGAAAACGCATTTCAGTAATAGCAGGCACAAACGCATTTGCATAATTTTAACTGCGAAGCTTATTCTGTGTATATTGTTTCGCTAAAATCGATTTACTTTTGTTAATTGTGTTAGAACAATCTTAATAATAATAAGTATTTTAAAAAAAGAAAAAGAGAAGGCGTTGTCCCGTAAAGCAAAATAAAATTTTTACATGGTTACTTAAGTTGCATACGAGAAGTAAGATTTAAATGAGGAACAGTTCAAAAGTGAAGATACGTATATACAGAAGTAAAAAATTATCCAAGGCGTTACTAATCACACTTACGTGGCGGAATGATACATGATGGAATTACGGAATTATATGATAATAAGTGTGCAATCATCAACGAACCAGTTTTAAAATATAAGACATTGTTTGAATTCTCAAACTAATGTGCTTGTATTTAAACACAAAGTACATATTAGGATACTTAAGATGTCTCTCTTAAAAAGTTACAATAAAGTTTTGTCGAAAATATAATTATTTAATTTGCAAAATGTATTTATAGGTTTTGTACTTAATTTATTAAAGGTTTTGAAGCATGGCATTAACGAAAGCAGGTTTTCACGGATGATTTGCAGAAATATGACGTCTTTTTAAGATGGAATTAATAACAATTTTGTGTATTCCGGAATAAAATTGGTGGCAAATTTGTTGTGACTAAAGTTAATCTGTTCAGAATATTCAGACAGGCAGAAAAGTAACCAAAAATGTCCCTCCCGAACCCTTATTTTTAGAATATTAACAAATTATTTTGGAAAAAAATTAACATTTTGAAAATTAACAATATTAAAGATATATTAAGTAGGCATTGTTAGAATTGCAAATAAATCAGTGAATGTAAACAAACTGTATTTGCTATTAAAATGACTGTTGTGGAACAGTACTTCCACAAGATACGTCAAAAACTTTAAACGCATATAATATATCAAAACATATAACTGAAGAGTACAAGAGAAATACTCTTTTTAAGTATAAAATTGTGATCGATATATGGTATATAAGTATTCTCATTAACATTTGACCTCATTACCTTGATATAATATTTGTTCTTTAATGTGTTGAGTACTTTAAATTCTCACATTAGAAATATAAACTTCCCAATATTATAGTAAAGCTTAGAAAGCGACACGACCAAACGGAGTGAGGTATGTGAAGAACATAAGCACTTGTTGTACGCAGATGAATGTAAACCTGACATCGATATTACATTACAGAGGGCAAGAGATACCTGCCAGCTGGCTCTAAACTCCTCAGGGATCTAGTGTCCACAGGTAATGTATTCATTACTGATAGAAATACACATGAAAATACACAGCTCTATGTATATCCATTTACAACATTCCACGAAACACTCTTTAAACAAGTAAAATATCATTTGTATATCTAATTTGGGCAACACCCAAACACCGCTACCAAGTTTAATAAAAAAATTTGCTTTTATATTTGGTATAAATTTTTTACACCAGAACATAAAATATTTTCTTTCAAACTGTTGACTGTAAACTTTACTATTTTAACATTAAGTGAGGTAGCCATTCTGAAAATATGTACTGTGTTACTAAAGAAAATTTTTCTTTTACAAACATTTGGCAACATTAAATAACTATCATTTCGTTGATTTATAACAACTAGTTCACTTGTACAGGTATTCAGACAAAACTTTCTAATNACATTAAATAACTATCATTTCGTTGATTTATAACAACTAGTTCACTTGTACAGGTATTCAGACAAAACTTTCTAATAGTCTTGGCAAAAAAAAAATTTGCAGCCAAGTAATGGATCTTTAATCCACAGATAGGCGATATTTATATTCCGTAATTTATACCTACATTTTCAATTTTCTGTAATTATTTTTCTTTTATTGTTATTAATATTTTAATGATTTATTAAATCACATAATTTCACAATTTATAGGAAGTACTTTGAATACGTCGCAATAGAATATATATTAAGTTGTATTTATTCTCCCTACAACATTCTTATATATTTAATAATACATCTGATATGTTAAAAATAATATTAACAAAAATTTTTATCTAATTTATTATTTTATCAGAACAAAAATTTACATGTGAATTATTTTTTCCTTATGTAATTTGTACNCAATTTTTATCTAATTTATTATTTTATCAGAACAAAAATTTACATGTGAATTATTTTTTCCTTATGTAATTTGTACACTAAACTTTTAAATTTAGTCAATGTTAATTTAATATTTCGTTTTTCTAATTTGAATGACATTTCTTTATTGTGTTTGGGCTATAAACCTGTTTCCCATCCTCACGTAAGCATTAAAATTAATTAATTATTTAGTAAGACTTTAAGTATTTTTCCATTGTAAAAAAAATATGTTATGTAATATCTTGGTAACTAAAAAATCGATTCCTGCCAAGTTAAGCATATAAATAATTAATTGTAGGCCATATTCATATATGCAATTTAAATTAATAAAGGCACCGTTTTTAACTAATAGCTTTTTACATATTATAGTTTGCTTACTATACCTACCATAATATTTGACCAATTTGGTCAAATTTGGTATGCTGATATAATATTTAACAAGCATCAAATGTGTCAACACATGGCTCTTTTGTTAGACACTTTGTAAAACAGCGCCTTAATAAAATATTTTTTTTGTTATATCTTGGGTAAAAATCATCCTATTCCCATCAAATATGACATTTAGGTCATTTGAACTAACATGATTTATTGGGTCAGAATATCATTTTTAAAATTGCAACTGTATAATTTAAAAAATTGAAACATAACTTTTCATTTTGGCAGTATCTATTTCAGTTATCAAATATCTTCCCATAGACATTTTTGTCCCCCATTTTGTAAGATAGTACGACATAAATAAGTAAAGTTTTGGCATATATTTTAATCAACCATATCCTTGCAAATTTGTCAAACAAGTAATACTGTGGTGTGCTATACACATAAATAGACTATGTTTTTAAGAGGACCAGGCGCTTACTTTCAAAATTGCGCCCATATAAACATTTCAGCAAAGCATGTTACATATATGAAAAAACATAACCAATTTCAATCTTACTCTATATGCTTATATTTTAATGCAAGTATTTATTATATNTTACATATATGAAAAAACATAACCAATTTCAATCTTACTCTATATGCTTATATTTTAATGCAAGTATTTATTATATTCTACTCCAATTTTTTCTCATGATATATACTTAAGAATTAGTAATATTTTTATATTGTATAATATTATATTTGTATACTTTTAGAAATAATTACAGATGAAAGAAAACCGCTTGAAATACAAGGCGTGAAACAAATTATTAAACTGTATATTTTTTGCTGGAAAATATAAAATTTCTTTATGTAAAAAAAAATTAAGGCAATTTAAGTACGATGTGTTGTTCAAATATCGCTTTTGGAAATCAAAATTGGAAAACCATTTATTGTGGATATTTATTAATTTTTTTTTTTTAATAATATATATTATATATGTAATAAGGCAACATGGTAAAATATTTGCAACCATTCATTTTACTATAATTATTTTAATATAACACTAAAATTTATAAATAAATAAAATATTTCTTTAAATAGAAACACAATATAATGAAAATATTATAATTATTTAACATATAAAGGTTGTCCCAAAACTCACGCTAGATTTGACTTTTGCGCCATTTGTGTGGTAAAGTGTTGCCAACAAAAACATAAGACAGCGTGAGAGCTGACAGTTCAGGGTTAGTAAAAATGGAGCGCTTCACGAAAGAACAACGCGTTTTCATTGCTGAGAAATATTTTAAAAATAATGAACCTCTGGCAGCTACAGTTCGCAATTTTAGTATAAATATGGTCGGAATAGTGTTTAGCTTCATCAAATGTAAAGAGATTAAGTAAAAAATTCAGGGAGACTCGATCAATTAGTGATCTTAGACACTCTGGCCGTCCTTCAACAAGTCGTTCATGACAAAGCATCGAAGCAGTTCGTGAGAGTGTTGCTGAGAGTCCAGGAACATCAATCCGGCACCGTGGTCAAGAATTGGAGATTTCGAGAAGCTCTCTACATCGTATTTTCACGGACGATTTTCACCATAATGCTTACAAAGTTCAATTAACTTAAGAACTGAAGCCTACTGACCACGCACAGCAAAGAGAGTTCGTTGAATGGATTATGGAAAAACAAAAATGTTATGCTGATTTTGCGAACAAAATCATCTTCAGTGATGAGGCTCATTTTAATCTTGATGGCTTCGTTACTCATCAAAATTGTCGCATTTGTGATTCAGAAAATCCACGAGCGATTGTTGAGAAACAAATGCATCCACGACGTATCACTGCGTGGTGCAGAATTTGGGATGGAGGTATCATCGGACTAATGCGGCTGGTCAGGCAATAACAGTTAATAGTGCTCACTATCACGACATGACAATCCAGATTTTGTGCCTAGATTGCAGGATATAGATGTGTACGGTATGTAGTTTCAACAAGACGGTGCCACATGCCATACGGCCCGAGAAACAATTCAATTACTGCAGGAGTCATTTCCTGGTAGTGTAATTTCGCGTTTTGGTGATAAGAATTGGCTGTCCAGATCATGCAATTTAACGCCATTGGACTTTTTCCTTTGGGGTTTTTTTTAAGTCTAAGGTTTATGCCAACAAGCCCACCACCCACGCCTCGAAGGAGGAAGTTGAGTTCTGTATCAACAACATTCAGCCACATTTATGCAAAACAGTAATGGAAAATTTCGACAAAAGAGTGCGCGTGTGCCAGCAAAGCCGCGGAGGCCATTTACCCGCTATGCTATTCAATATATAACCCTATACTCTATACTTTATGGATCAATAAACATTTACAATTTGTAATTAAAAACCNATATGCTATTCAATATATAACCCTATACTCTATACTTTATGGATCAATAAACATTTACAATTTGTAATTAAAAACCTGTGTTTTCTATCAACATTACTTCTTGCGTGAATTTTGGGACACCCCTTAAATTGCCAGAATAGTTTTAATCATTTTAATATATTAAATATTATGCATTTCGAAAAACTTCTGATGTGTCATCCAATCATACAAGAATTAGGAAACTATATGGATTATAAACTAACACCACACAATATATTTTCGTAATATGTCACCATCTATTAAAATAATTTATTAATGTAACTTTAAACATTATATAATTACATACGTTTATCAATGTAGTTTAAATGTATGGCATTAACAAAAGCTTGTGCCTTTTTATTCACAACATGTCAGGTAAAATACTTATATTTTTCCACCTCTAAAACCTTTTACCAGATAATTTCTGGTTTTTTTTTTTTGTTATTGTTTCTCAGGTATAATTGACAGTTGTTAAACATTGTAATCATATTAAGGTTGATAATGTATAAACTTGTCACTGATATTGTTTTGGCTGTGTAATTCATTTCTGGGGTAATTTGTAGCTTCTTAGTATCGCAAATTGTGAGTCTACGCCATGAATAGTTTTTATGTTTAACCCTCAAACTTCTCTGTCCCTTAATGTGCACGTAAGTTTAGATAGGATTTTATTTGACTGCTCCAGTAAAGCTTTGCGAGGCAGTCGGGTATACACTAAGTTCTCTCCATTTGACTGGGGCGGTGGTGGCTTAGCGGTTAGCGAACTGGGTTCAATTCCCGGCCGCGCCACTCCTGTAATTTCGCATATGGGAATTGTGCTGGACGCTGCTGCCTCATACTCACCTCACTTCATCCTTATCGGCTCTCAAGAACCCGATGTTAAAAGCAGTCCAAATCTCTTCACTCACTCACTTTTTTTTAACTTAATGATTTCATTGTTTTCCCAATATATTTCACTTTTATTTTAATTATATTATGCTTGTTGTGTGGCTTATTTTAACGTTATTCACTTGTCTAAATTACAAAATCTGATTATGTCAAAACATGATTTAAAAAATGNTGTGTGGCTTATTTTAACGTTATTCACTTGTCTAAATTACAAAATCTGATTATGTCAAAACATGATTTAAAAAATGAACTCTATGAAATTAGAAAAAGAGTTTATTTTTAATGCAAATTGTATTTTACTTTTTGCCATTTATTTGGAAAACCGCAAATACTTATTTTATGGAGTAGTAAGTTTTATAAATTTTTTNTTATTTTACTTTTTGCCATTTATTTGGAAAACCGCAAATACTTATTTTATGGAGTAGTAAGTTTTATAAATTTTTTGTAGTTTATTACTTGTTGTGGTTTTTGACATCTGCATCTCTTAAAGAGTAGTGGTTCAAAAAATTAAATTTGCATGTCAAAACAAAGGATTTGTGCAGAAAATTAAACATTTAGAGAATAATTTGAGATGGTACCTTGAAAAAATATTATTATTAATATAAATAAACAATGAAATATTACTTGAAACCACGACCACTTATATTGATTTCACTATTACCCTATTAGTTAAGTTTTATATAAAAAAAATCTCTTGGGCTTTTTTATATGGGGGAATAAAACCACAAGGGTAATTATTATACTTATATATATACATATATATATNATCTCTTGGGCTTTTTTATATGGGGGAATAAAACCACAAGGGTAATTATTATACTTATATATATACATATATATATTTATTTCGTTCTTAATTTTTTTCGATATATATTTCAGCTTCCATAATAAAAAAATAATAATATAATCCTTTAGGAAGATAATTTTTAGACACTTAAAAAACTGCCAACTCTGTTTGCTTTGGAAGTTTTCAATGTAAATTTTAATGTTTCATACTTGCTTGACCATATCGTTATCAGTACAATATTTATTGAAGTGTCCTCTTTAAGTCAAGTGAAAATACGCTGNAATACTTGCTTGACCATATCGTTATCAGTACAATATTTATTGAAGTGTCCTCTTTAAGTCAAGTGAAAATACGCTGCTGTAGGGCATTGTTTTTGCTATATTTATATGTTTTGTATTAAGAACACTACATTTTATTTAAAGTTTTGTACATATACTCATGTTTGTTAAAATTTAAACACCATGAAGGAACTATCATAAAGGAAGGGAATTTAATACACAAATTACAAACTTAAAGATTTCTGTTTCTGAGCAATGGAACATCATTACTTGCAAATTCAATTCGTTGTAAAGCCTCCTCCACGAGCTGTAATTAGAGCTGCTGCACGTCTTGACATCAAATGAAACATGCCTTGGACGAATACCTGGGCAATCGCCACCTGACTACTTCTATACGAGTCAACAGTTGATCGGTGTTTACTGCTGAATGACTATGANATACCTGGGCAATCGCCACCTGACTACTTCTATACGAGTCAACAGTTGATCGGTGTTTACTGCTGAATGACTATGAGGGTTTGTTGCTGTGTTACCATATCCCAGACATGTTCAATGGGTGACATAAGGGCGAACATGCAGGCCAGGGAAGAAGCGGTATGTGCCTTGCTTCGAATAGGTTCTGGACATTTCTGGCCACATGTGGCCGGGCACTGTCTTGTTGATATATGACTCTAGGAGTGTGCTGAAGAAAGGGCAGGTTTCCAGCCTCCACAGCTTCCCTGATGTAGCGACCGTTGTTAAGAGCGTTCACAATTTGTAGCATCCGAGATCTCCTATGACGTCCATTTATTCACCAAACCATCACCACCATCTTTCGTGTAGTAGGACTCTGGATAATGCATTCTGGAAGATGGATCTCACCTTGATATCGCTGGATGTGTTTGCGGCTACAAATGTAGTCCTAGTTGAAGCGGGACTTTTACGAAAATACGACGTGTTGCAACCCTGCACTTAAGTAAGAGTGTATGTGAGCCCATTGTAGCCCTAGGCGTCGACGGGTCTTGCTCGAGGGAATCCTCCACAATGGTATGCATACGCTCAGTTTTCTGCGAAGCAAACTCTGTTGAAGCATAGCATCAGAAAACTTACAGTTGCATACAAATGTCTTAAAGCAAAAAATAATCAATAAAAATTTTCACCATCCCTGTTTTAAAAGTTTTACAATAGAATATATCCATATGGTATATATTTTTTAACTTACTAGGCAAATTATTGACGTATTCATAAACTGAACAAATTTTATAATGAAATTCAGTATATAAAACGATTAAAGAGAGGAATATACCGTTTAATAAATTTAAATATAGATATTTATTTCAAAAGTGATTATATACGAATAATCAAATTTATAACCCCTTTCAGATCCACTTAANTCAAATTTATAACCCCTTTCAGATCCACTTAAATTTTCTTTTTTATAGTGTTGCATAGATAAAATATTATAATGCGTACTGTATTTAAGTCGACACAACACTTTTTTCCTCGTCACACCCAATGAGCTACACTAATATGAACTTATTAAAATTTAGACCAATATAACGGTTTGCGAATCATTTATCCACGGTAAGATCAATGGTAATGGATCTTCGCAGTGTACANCACTTAAGTAAGAGTGTATGTGAGCCCATTGTAGCCCTAGGCGTCGACGGGTCTTGCTCGAGGGAATCCTCCACAAGGGTATGCATACGCTCAGTTTTCTGCGAAGCAAACTCTGTTGAAGCATAGCATCAGAAAACTTACAGTTGAATACAAATGTCTTAAAGCAAAAAATTATCAATAAAAATTTTCACCATCCCTGTTTTAAAAGTTTTACAATAGAATATATCCATATGGTATATATTTTTTAACTTACTAGGCAAATTATTGACGTATTCATAAACTGAACAAATTTTATAATGAAATTCAGTATAAAAAACGATTAAAGAGAGGAATATACCGTTTAATAAATTTAAATATAGATATTTATTTCAAAAGTGATTATATACGAATAATGAAATTTATAACCCCTTTCAGATCCACTTAAATTTTCTTTTTTATAGTGTTGCATAGATAAAATATTATAATGCGTACTGTATTTAAGTCGACACAACACTTTTTTCCTCGTCACACCCAATGAGCTACACTAATATGAACTTATTATGATTTAGACCAATATAACGGTTTGCGAATCATTTATCCACGGTAAGATCAATGGTAATGGATCTTCGCAGTGTACAGNATTTAGACCAATATAACGGTTTGCGAATCATTTATCCACGGTAAGATCAATGGTAATGGATCTTCGCAGTGTACAGTACACAGAACAATTACCTACACCTGCGTAATGTACACAATTGTGTACATTGGGTCTCATGAGTTAAAATGAATTGTTTGTTACTTTTCTAGAAACAGACAATTACAAAATCGGGCATGTGCAAAAAATTAAATATTATTAAATCTATAATTTACATTTAAATTAAACATAATCATACTTACATGATAGCACGAACTTCTTCCAAACCTTACTTACTGAAATTTTATTGGACATAGCTTTTATATATTATAATGTGATACATATTTATGAAAGCAATTTCGTATTCTTCTTTCCAATATATTTTTACTATTATCTCTTATAAAACAAATATCTTAAAAACAGTCATTTTNCAATTTCGTATTCTTCTTTCCAATATATTTTTACTATTATCTCTTATAAAACAAATATCTTAAAAACAGTCATTTTTAAAAAATGTTACTACCCTGAAGCTGCCATCGCACGGGCACGTGAGTGGGTATAGGCACAGGAGATGGTAGTNTTTTTAAAAAATGTTACTACCCTGAAGCTGCCATCGCACGGGCACGTGAGTGGGTATAGGCACAGGAGATGGTAGTATGTTTACAAAAACATCAAAAAGTGGTACAGCACCAAGTATGTATTGCAGATGCACATATTATAGTATTGGACCACCCGTGGCATGGATACAGTCGGTGATGCGGTCGGGCATGGAGGCATACAGGCGTTGGATGTTCTGAGGAATATACTGCCACACCTGGCGCAACTGACCCTCAAGATCCGTCGTAGTTGCCGCTGGGCCGAAGTTGCCATCTAAACTGGTCCAAAACGTTCTCGATGGGCGAGAGGTCTGGGGACCCCTCGCCAATGCTGGTCAAGGAAGCATGTTGACATCACGAAGGCAGGCCAGAGATACCCGCGCTATGCGAGGCAAGGCAGTTTCGAGCTCGAAAAAGGGGTTACAAAGATGCACTAGGTCGTAAAATTTCTTGGACGTATCGCCGCGCAGATTAAGTTAATTCAGTCACCTCCAGGGGGGTGCGGGAATCTTAGGAAATAGTATCCCACACTATTACACTTCTAGTTGGGGCAGTGGGTCGCTCTGCAATGAAGCGTGGATCACAGCGAGGTCCAGGACGTCTCCAGACTCGAATTTGGCAGTCGTCTGTATCCAGACGGCACCGTGGTTCACCACTGAACACCACTCCTTGACAATCCGCAAGCTGCAATGCTGCCCGTTCTCGGCAGAAGGACTCGCGTGCTTCCCGATGCTCAGGTCGTGATGTACGACTTCGTAAGGGACGCCGCGATGACAGATCCCGCTCTGCTAGCAATCTGGTTATGGTACTGGTGGACACAGGCCTATCTCCAGCCGCCGTGACATATCCGTGCTTGGCGCGCAGCGACGCCCGAAGAGTTCTTACAGCCTGTAGCACGATACAATGATCCTCCCTGCTGGTGGTCCAGCGAGGTTTACCCTAGCCTTCTCGACTGGTGTGTGTATCCTCCTGTATCCACTGTGTCCAACACCGTCTCACGGTGTAGGTAGAATAGTTCAAGTGGCGAGAAATACTTCAGAATATCCAACCTGCCTCTCGAAGGCTGACGATGCGGCCTCTCTCAAACTCATCTTGCTGGGGATGGCTTGCCGAAATACCGTTCGGTAATTCTGCATGTTCACTTAACTTAGTTCTATGGCTCACACTGCTACTTAGATCTTATTCGGTGTGTTGCAGCTATGAATTACGGAGATATTTGTATGCCCCTGGTGGCAAATCCGAGCAGGAAAATCTCATTAAACGCAAATGGGTCGGGCTATGACGATACTGTGAAGCAATCTTCACTGTACCCGTGCTATTCGATCATGTTGATGGCATTTTTTGTAAATGAGGATATTAATACTCTTATTAGGTTTAGCACTATAAATGAGTAAACATAACAGTTATTATTAAGAGCATTATTTTCTAAAATTTATTTTCAATTGCTTATCTTATTAATGCATTCATAATTGCTGAAGTAATTCTAATATTATAAACAGCCTATAAACACTGTAAAAACAATGTGTAATTTCACACTAAATGTGTGTGGTGGCAGTATCTCTACTGACATCAGTGTAATTTTACACCTACACATTTCAGAGTTTATTACTCTACGTCGAAATAAATTTATCCTACAAATTATTTAAATAACATGCACTTTTTACATCTATCTTTACGTAGAGTGGTGGAAAATTACTATTACTACGTAGCAGAAAATAAACTGAAACATTTGTGTATTTTCTTTCCACGGCAAGAATATTTGCACAGACATCGCAATTGTAATTTCACCACTGTGTATGTGTATTTTCTCACTAACAAAAAAATTAAATTGCAGATTCACTGTACTTGAAATTACACAACTTTTGTAAATTTTTTGTTTTAATAAGCTGCTTTACGGTCAGTACATGTTCTTTAACAACTGCGTCATGTTAATTCACATATTATTTATGTAAATTTATTTAATTTTCTTGTAATATAACTCCGTTTAGTAACTTAGTAGTTCAACAGGGTAACATAAATTTATCTCTAAAATGTGGATATTGACTTCATATATAGAATACGTAGTTATTTACAAAAGCCAGCATATTCCATCAGCGGGTGCTGAGGTTTCATTTTAAACACACAAAATAAGTTCGAAGTAGTTCTTCTCCCTGCCGCTAGATCGCATGTTTCAAACAAATATCTGTAGTTATATTTGAATTCACAGGAATATTAGCCTAAAATTACAAATACTTTACTCGTTTAAGGAAATTACAAAAAAAAATGTAAAATTACCCTAAATTTGTATGTGTAAATATACGCTTAAAAATACTCCATAATGTAATGCAAGTTTACACACACACTGTCTTTTTAAATTACACAATTGAAGATGTACAACTATACTGACATTGGATATTCTTATAACGACTATGTTGTAGTAAGAAAATATAACTAAATATTTTAATAGAGTGAGGGGTGTATTTTTACACATACTTCAAAATGTGTAAATTAATACTATTATTTTGCTTACTGAGTCATGCATTCGTGTATTTTCACCAAAGACATGTAATACTCTATGGATTATTAAGAACATTTGTTTAAAATTACACGTATGTAGTTGATTTTACAAACTACGTATGCAAAATGTAAAATTACTAAACATTTTAAGTAAAATTTATTTTACACAATTTTATATAATTTATTGTTTTATCATATTAAGTAAAGAAAGCTTAAAATCATAAACGTCATTAAAGGAAAAAAAACCACCATCCATAAGAATATAAAATTTCATCATATGTATTATAAATAAATGAATTTTCAAGTGTTAGTTGTCTTCAAATCCATGATTGTCTTTCAGATCTTTCTATATTTAATAATAATTTTAATAGGATAATAAAATAGTGTTTGTTTTAATTTCTCAGATGATTTAATCAATTAAATAAAAATAATTTTTTTATATGTATGTAAGTATGTTTGTTCTCTATACAGCCATATATATATACCTTTCGATAGATATGGACAAAACATGCAGGGATGACCTTTAGTACCCATCTTAAATAACTGTGTAGGCTAAATCAGGCGTCGACATCCGAATGGACTCGAAACCCCCAAACTCCTTAAATAGGTTCATGCATCTCATTTCTAAACCGTTCGACGAATTTGCATTAAATTTTGCAGGCATGTACTTCGGTACCCTACTCAAAACAATGTGAAGGCGAAAATTGATTCCCGCCCCCCATTGGGTCTGAAACCCCATAACCGTGTTCATCTAACTCAATTGATAGATCTAACCCACATTTGGCAGAGATGCACTTTAGTACACTACAATTCAATTATTTGTAGGCCAAAACAATCTCTGTCCTCCACTGTATCCGATACNCCGTGTTCATCTAACTCAATTGATAGATCTAACCCACATTTGGCAGAGATGCACTTTAGTACACTACAATTCAATTAATTGTAGGCCAAAACAATCTCTGTCCTCCACTGTATCCGATACCCCAAAAACCCCTAAAACTGTTAAGTGTATCTTATTTCTGTACTGTTTGATGGATCTGGACCAAATAATGTAGGGTTGCCAATTATTACTCAACTTGAAACACTGTGGATACCAAAATGCGATTCAGCATCTCAATGTATCCGAAATCTTAGGTTGTAAATTTCAATTCTATACCGTTTCACAGGTCTACCTCCAATTTCATAAAATAGTTTAAAGGTACTTTATATAAACTTGTAACAGCTGAAGTTATTTTATTTACAGTAAAATTAACAAAAACTTATAACTTAAAATAATTATTTTAGTAATTTTTTAATCGATTTTGGACATAAAAATCAGGTATGTTTTTCTTCTTTGAATAAAAAATATTGAAATAAAAAAAAGCAAAGAATAGTTAGAGTTTAATAAATGCTAAAATTCAGAATGTTTTATTACATTTTTATAATTTTTGGATTCATAAATTAAACCCTGTTTCGTAACCCATATTTATTAATAAAAATGTTTTTAAAATATTTTTCATGTAATTTAAATGGTTGGCCGAATATATGACTCATTTTGCTATAAAAGAATTTGTAAGATTGTAGAGTCATAACGTTTATGAAATAAATTTTGAAACATTAAAATTATATAATTAAAATTATGACATAAAAATTTTATATTTCTACCTTTCCTAGTTTCCTATTAACAAAGATCGTTATGGTGAGAACAACTGATGCAAACTTTTCACTTCAAAGATTATTTTTATGTAGTATATATTTTAATATATATTTTTTAAAATTGTATTGTATCTATGTCTCGGTTCTGAAATTTTTTTTCCACTTAACCGTGTCATATTTCTTGAAATCTCCATTTATTTAATTCGTCCCTTTGGCATCTCTCTATAATCTTTCCTTTAATTTAGTACATTAAACTGTGATATTAAGTTCCAGTTTATTCTACTCATGCCATTTTGTACATCATTCCAAAATTAATGATTAATAGTATTCGATATTTAACTTGCAGAGGGGCCGCGGCGGTGAAGTGGTCTGACTGCTTGCCTCCCACCAATGTGAAGTGGGCACGATTCCCAGAGGGGTTGCTCACTGGATTGGTAATTGAAATATTCCGAATAAAAAAAAATGGCACGCCGTAATTGGTTCCTCACTCCAAAGTTGTAAAAATACGTCAGTGACACGTGTGCTTATCTGAAAAGCGGCCGCATGACAATCATTATACTTGTCGCTGGGAGAAACGACGTGCTTGAAGTATTTTTCGAGTTGGCCAGATAAAAGTTGAAACGCTGCCAAGCAGGCATGCGACACAAGAACAGCGATTGAGGGTGGTTGGCAGGTTGGCTCAAATATCGACGACACTTGACAAAGAGGGCGGTTTCTTTGAGCGACGTAGTTTATAAGTNGGCCGAATATATGACTCATTTTGCTATAAAAGAATTTGTAAGATTGTAGAGTCATAACGTTTATGAAATAAATTTTAAAACATTAAAATTATATAATTAAAATTATGACATAAAAATTTTATATTTCTACCTTTCCTAGTTTCCTATTAACAAAGATCGTTATGGTGAGAACAACTGATGCAAACTTTTCACTTCAAAGATTATTTTTATGTAGTATATATTTTAATATATATTTTTTAAAATTGTATTGTATCTATGTCTCGGTTCTGAAATTTTTTTTCCACTTAACCGTGTCATATTTCTTGAAATCTCCATTTATTTAATTCGTCCCTTTGGCATCTCTCTATAATCTTTCCTTTAATTTAGTACATTAAACTGTGATATTAAGTTCCAGTTTATTCTACTCATGCCATTTTGTACATCATTCCAAAATTAATGATTAATAGTATTCGATATTTAACTTGCAGAGGGGCCGCGGCGGTGAAGTGGTCTGACTGCTTGCCTCCCACCAATGTGAAGTGGGCACGATTCCCAGAGGGGTTGCTCACTGGATTGGTAATTGAAATATTCCGAATAAAAAAAAATGGCACGCCGTAATTGGTTCCTCACTCCAAAGTTGTAAAAATACGTCAGTGACACGTGTGCTTATCTGAAAAGCGGCCGCATGACAATCATTATACTTGTCGCTGGGAGAAACGACGTGCTTGAAGTATTTTTCGAGTTGGCCAGATAAAAGTAGAAACGCTGCCAAGCAGGCATGCGACACAAGAACAGGGATTGAGGGCGGTTGGCAGGTTGGCTCAAATATCGACGACACTTGACAAAGAGGGCGGTTTCTTTGAGCGACGTAGTTTATAAGTNCGGTTGGCAGGTTGGCTCAAATATCGACGACACTTGACAAAGAGGGCGGTTTCTTTGAGCGACGTAGTTTATAAGTTATACAGGGGTGCGATCCCACTTTCTCTCACCACGCGAACGCAGTGAAAAATAGACATGGGGATAAAACTCACTTCTCTCCTTGGTTTGAAGTCAAAATTGTCAAACAAATTTACACGTGCGTATATAATATTTACTTTAAAATTTGCACAGTTTGGCAATTTATTGTGACGTTTATAAAAAATGTTGTAATGCAATGTACGACTGTATAATTTGTAAAATATGTAAACAAATATTCTATGCACATTAATTTGTGCCCTTATTATAAAATCTTAACGTCATTTATTAATTTTATTTTTGTAACATTTTAATTTTTTTTCTTTGTGATGCGTTTTTGTATTGTTTCGCTAAATGTGTTATTAGTGTAAATGGCATACAAAAAATGCTGGCACCCTGAATACTAATATCAAGATTCTGAGGTATTGGTAAAAAATTTAATTACCTGTTTAAAATTAAACTATAATGTTTCATTGAAGCCAATTTCAGCGATGTAAATATTCGCAGTGTATTGCCACCAGAATTGGCGCACGACAGTAAACAAATCGTTATTTGAAGCAACACAAAGTGACTACGGTACAAAGTGGTTTAAAAAGTGGTCCTGTGAAAATATTATAATTTATGTTTCAAACGAAAACTATCAACAAGAAATAATTTTGCTTTACCAAAGGAAATTTGCTCCTACGAAGAGAAATCTGGGCGTACCGTGGATCGGCACCAACATATTGCCATAGTCCAGAATTATAGAGATCAATAAGGTACGCCATCAATTTGGTTAAAGTTTTACTCAGGACATTAGCTTTTAATATTTTGTACAAAAATGTATTATTCAGAATTATGTACAATTCAAATATCATATTTAACACAAAGCTTCAAAAAATATTAATTGCAGTGAAGGTGATATATTCTGATTCCTTAGAGGCACCTGACTCATGATTATTTACAGATTATTACAAAATGTATGCTAATAACTCCAGAAAAATTTGCTCCTGTAGTTGGCGTTAGTGTACCTGAATTTGACGTCATACTTCATTGAACATTAAAAGTGGGATTTAAATCNTTGCTCCTGTAGTTGGCGTTAGTGTACCTGAATTTGACGTCATACTTCATTGAACATTAAAAGTGGGATTTAAATCATTCAGTTGCAAAAGGCAATTGTAATTTATTGTTTAGATTCACGAAACCGCATATATTAAAAAAAGTAAGTGGAAAATTGTTAGTGTTACTCGAATACTATTGTTATTTAACAGTGATNTGAAACCGCATATATTAAAAAAAGTAAGTGGAAAATTGTTAGTGTTACTCGAATACTATTGTTATTTAACAGTGATTTTCACTCGGATAGTTTGTTCAAATCTACTGTTAAATATGTTCATTTATTTACAGGTATGTTTTCTGCACAACGCGTAATTTATTATAACTCGTTAGTTCATGTATTGTGGTACTGTTAATAAAATTATAATCTTGTTGCTTATACAGTATTGTCTGCAAATTTTACAACTATAAATGGGATATTTTAACAAACTAATGTTTAACCTAACTTAACGTATACGAACAACATCAAAATCTTGCGTATTATCTCATATATACCATATACCATATNAATGTTTAACCTAACTTAACGTATACGAACAACATCAAAATCTTGCGTATTATCTCATATATACCATATACCATATACCATATCGATAATACAGCGCTCCTGTTATCATCATCAAGTGCGAAAATTTACAGCATATTCTAANATATACCATATACCATATCGATAATACAGCGCTCCTGTTATCATCATCAAGTGCGAAAATTTACAGCATATTCTAACACAATGACTTTTATCATGTCCGCTACGAAAATATCGTTCCTTGCGCTATTCCTGCACGATGCCAGATTTCTTAGGCAGTTTTAATACCCATTTCCGCTGGAGTTTCTACTCTCATGAAGGCAACAATTCAATAACTTCCCGAGAGATCTGGCTTCTGGAGTAACATTTCTTGAACCAATGGACTTTTATGGCTATGCTTATGGGAATTGTGAAATATCCTTTTTTGGCAAATGAAATTAGATGGTGACATAAATTGGAGCAATGAAAACTATTACAGCGTTTGTAACAACAAAATAATATCGATTTTAAAAATGCTCATCATACTATTTCTTATCTCCTGCCAAACTACGATACGGCATGTCTATCTAAGCGAGCTTACTACGTTGGGTAGCTCGGTGCGAGGGATTCTAGATTAGAATGCCGGGAAAGAATTGGGTGTAAATGTCGGTTTTTTCGACTGGCTATGTACACCTCACATTTTTTAGAACACGGGGCAGTGCCATCGTAAATAGCCGAACCAAATATAAAACAAGTGGTATTTCGTGTCCGTATACTATGTTTTTATGTTTCATTTATCAACAGCTTCTTAGGTAACAACTTTTTTATATTTGTTTTATTTAACGTTATGATGAAGAAAATAAAGAAATATTTTGTTAGAAGATCTTTATTTATAGTGTCCATTTGTATATATATAATTCCGCTTCATTAATTATATCCATTATTATGCTGGTACTTGTTTCATCTGCTTTAATTATTTGGTTTTTCATTTGTCAACTATATTTGTGAAATCTTATTCCAAATTCACGAAGGAATCATTTTTAATATTACGGAATTCATTTCTTCGGGTTTTGGCTTTCGACGTATAGCAACNTCCAAATTCACGAAGGAATCATTTTTAATATTACGGAATTCATTTCTTCGGGTTTTGGCTTTCGACGTATAGCAACTTGGAGAAAAATATACCAGATGGATGATTATCAGAGGAAGTTTATGTACGATTTTATTATTATTAAAAAATATTGCGTAAACGGTTAACTCATTACAAAACAGAACATGTATAAATCGTGTTTTAGCATANTATTATTATTAAAAAATATTGCGTAAACGGTTAACTCATTACAAAACAGAACATGTATAAATCGTGTTTTAGCATAATATTACATTATGAAATTAGTACCCAATAACTGATATGAACACATCTCTCTCAAAGAAATAATAATAATTTAATGTGTTAAAATAAGCTGATATTTTACCTGTACTTCTGTCAACTGCACCCGGTCTACACAATTTTTTGGCACTTTCGCTGCTGTTAACCATTTTCTATTACCCCTTTAGCTACAAGTGTACATAAACTGAGTTTTTTCTTTATTCTGTTCTGCTACAGAAACTAGCATGTCATCTGCCATACCCATGAATATAAATCAGAAGCAGAAAGCTGTCCCTACACGATTCCTAATACCACAAATGACTTCACCTAACTATAATGTCACTGCCTGGTATAACTATTTTGGTTTTAGAGTCGAAACATGCTACTCATAGTTTGTGTCTAGGTAACTCTAATTCACAGATACTACTACACCTAGTAGGTGTATTCGAAAAATTACTAACACCGGGGTGCGGTAGATTCATGTTAATTGAATATTTTCAATGGCTTAATAGTCTAACGAGATCCCATATACGAAAAATGAGAGTTGGCAACGTGCAGGAGCAGGTGGGCGATATGTATTAGTTGTATATTTAACAACACTTCGTGTATTGCTGTACGCCAAATAGCATCGCTTGCAGTGTTAACGTGACTGCCCTGATTGTGGCTTGTTCAAATGTTGGTATTCATATTCCTGAAGTTGACGGGCATGTCTTTTGGGTACAGACAACCACGCATAAATGCTTATGAATAGAGATCCGAAAATTTTGCAGATTCATTTCGAGACAAGTTGGTATTCACAAACTTGTATATTCACTTTACTTTTGCAATTGGTCGACGCGTTGTTTGAAACCTCCTGGAGTTGAATGAACCAATTACAAACATGNTATTCACTTTACTTTTGCAATTGGTCGACGCGTTGTTTGAAACCTCCTGGAGTTGAATGAACCAATTACAAACATGCAATACATTGTAGGTCTAACCATATTATTGTACTGTTACAACAAGAAACCAATAAACACTTGATATATGCATGAGTTTTTATAAGTGCGCGATGCCTATAATATAGGTCATTGAACTCACGAGTTTTTCAGGCCTCTACTTATGAATCAGATAGTTCGTGCGAGACACGGTGCCACAACGAACGTCATTCAGCGCATACGATGTACCCACGATTGTAACAGTGACTGTGGGAAAGTGGCACCCTCGTAATGAAGATAGGTACTGGATCAAGACGAGTAAATACACCCTGGGCCATAGAGGCAGTGTTGAAGCATGAAGAGGATGGGAACTAGCACGTATGGCATTGTATGCGAAAAGTTTATTGAACACAATCCAGTGTTGGAATGCCTGAGTAGTCTGTCCAACCGGACAGTTTGCAGCAGTAAGAGGCAACTTTTTTCAGTGAACTTCGGGAATGGTCTGGAATTCTTCAATAGGGTGTTGCAGTGGTGTGCTGTAGATCGAAACTTCCTAGTATAGGTCATCTTTACACACGAAGCCACTTCCACGAGGAACCTTTTCAACAGGCATAACGGTCGTGCATGTGTTGCTGAAAACCCAACTACCACTCACAGTGGAAGCCATTGATTATCTTTGAATACTTGGGATGTATCTATCGGAAACCGTGGCTGTGTTCTGTTTTACCATCTAGTGGCCCTTACCAGGCTTCGTGCGCTTGAAAATTCCATCGCTGTCGGGACGTCAACTGCTGCTCTTCGAGTTCACAGCAACGTCACATATGCAGCTTAGAATATCCCCTACAACCAAGTACATGAGTCAGTTGCCGTTCATTTGCTAGTGTTTACAACCTTGCGCAGTCACGGAAAGCACTTTGTTATGAATTTAATTTTAAGTCAATTCATACCTGAAAGGGGTTACGAGCGTCGCTAAATAATGAGTAGTTATTAGGTACAGCACACCAATATAAGATGGAATTTATTGAACATAAAGACTATACAATAACTATTTACGTGACTATTGATTGGGGAGCTTAAATGGAATACTAAAATGCTAATTTATTACGTTAAATATTATTACCTCACGCCATCACTATTAGTCTAATTGGAATGTCCCCAACTGGATCATGTTGCCGAAGGATGATTCTAGGAGGCGGTTAATGACGGCCGGACACACCCATCTTCTGTGGTCTTCTCGTTCTAGTAGTCCGACGAAAAAAGATGCTGCTCCCAGAGTTACGCTGGCCTATATCGGGCGCGTTGTTCAATATATTCGGTCCCGTTTACAGGCCGATGGATGGGGATTTCGCAACTGTCTTTCACAAGGTGTTATTGCAATCACGCTCGTGCCCTGGTTAAATGTTTGAAAGTTTGATAAGGCAGGCCGTTCAGTTAAGGCTTGATCACTTCATAATATCTCCCCCAATGTTCACTAGCGCGAAGTCCTAGAGTCCGTGTGGATTATGTAGATCAATAGGAGTTGCGGGGATCATGTTGTGGCAGCAGGGATATGGATCGGGTTGAAGTCCTCTTCGCTACAGTAGGAAACATTTTTGAAAGGAATTATAGTAGACGGATGAGTTAGGTATAAGGGACCGCCAATTGCTTTCGTGCAGTCCTCGGGCAAGGTGGGCCGATCAAACGCTGGGCTGTGTGTTTGCAGTGGCCTTGCGGGCCTTGAACTTTCATTTCCGCTGGGTGTGCAAATTGTCTTCCACGCGAGCGCGGCAGACGCCGTGTGGGTGGTTCGCGAACGCATCAGCCTTTCTTGAGTTTGTGAGTCCCGAAGTACTACGTGGCGTGAATTGTTCATTACATTAAATCTTGTAAGGTATGAAGGAAAATATTAATCATTTATTATAATAAAAATAGAAAACACTATTTTAAAATGAAAATAATTTAAATTTGGTAAGTTAACTGCTCTCCACGTTACAATAATTATTGTGTTTTGTTTGTATAGAAAATACACTTGCTGAAAAATAAATTCATGCTAGAACACTGACACAAATAGTAATGTGATAGGAGAATGTTACATACTAAAATGGTACGTGACGTCACGGTGGTAGGATACTGATGGGATGTTATCAAAACGTAGAACATTATATAATTAATAAATTAAGTTTCATAAAATTAAAACAAAATAAATGTTGCAGCTGCTTTTCTACTACGTTTCAATACGTAAGAGGGAAATGTAACGGAAATTTTAAGTAACATATACACAAGTATATAAATATAACAAACAAAATGTTGAAGTAATAAATGTTACTTATTATGCAAGAAATGCGTGTCAATAACAGATAATAATATATATTGAATATTGTAAATTGTACAAATGGTTCGTCTTCTATAAAAATTAAAATCTTAAATTACGGTGATTAGAAAGACTAGTTTATTTAAATTACCAGAATTTATTAAAGTTTAACAAATGAGACATCGCTATTTTATAATGGAAACTCTTAAAATGTATTAATTAATTCATAGAAGTTGTTTGTTGAGTAGTAACATAAAAAAAAATCGGAAACATTTGAAATTACTATTTTTTTCAAATTCTTTTCAATCGCAAAACTTATTTGAATTTTTTTTATATACATTATAATTCACAAACCTTTGATTTCATGTGCCTCCTATTAGCAATCGCACATTTTTTTTATGCAATCACAAAATTTTAAAGTAAAGTTGGTTATGGAAGAGTTAGTGTTACCGGCAGGGTGCGGTGCGAGTGGTGTATGAGAAATATGGAAACCGCTGATTACCTGTAAATATTTTAAGGTTAGACTCGCGAGCTGGATAATGTGGAAGTGCTGATGCTGTGGAATGAACGTGCGCGACTCAACGACGTTTCTACGTGTGACGTCAGAACAGGTGTCCTGCCGCCGCTGCTATCGTAGACATTGCTTGCGCAACCCTCAGGAGGGCCTTTGGATGAGTGGGTTGTGACGTCACTGCTCGTTGCTGTTGAACATGAAACGTGCGGTACTGTTGATCTGAAACTTACAAGGAAATGTATTAACAGAATACCTTCACAGTTTGTCGAAACATCTTATATAACACTTTTACTTTAAATAAATAAGAGGGCCCTAAAAGTTAATGCAGAATGTGGTTATATAAAATTAAATTGTGAATTCAATTCTGGTTTTATTATATTTATGGAGTTATTATATTACTGTGTGTGTCCGACCTTGGAAGTTTATATATGTAAACATGAGTTAAAGCTCATTTATTTCTAAACTGTCTTTGTGAATTGTTCTCTCGGGCGGTATATGAATACAAACTTATGTTACAACTTTATAGTTACATTACTGTTCTTGATCCAGTTCTTAGATAATGCCTATAAATGAGGAGGGTTATGCTAGTACCTGTTTTCATAATATTTTTTTTTCTTTTGAAAATTATTTATTGTAGTTAGTTGTGTGCGCGGATAAAGCTCAAAATTATTAAAATGTTAATATGTAAGCTGGACTCCTACACATATCATAAGTATAACATAATGACAATGATTATGCAAATAGTAGATATTAGAGAGGAAATAAACACATAAATAATTAAGTAGGTGTTAATTAAAATTCTACTTCCACACAAATGGGTAGCATACGGGGATTAGGGAAATCTGCACTCAATGACTACCACCAGGGAGGTCAAAAGCGAAAGTACCCTCGTATTATACTTTCGAGGTACTGTGTAGTTTAGAAAGGACCCACAGCAAAATCAAACGCATCCAAACTGAGCTTTCTACTGCCTGAACTTTTTCAAGGCCAGTAGAGCACAGAAGATAAGCCTCTCTCTTCGGGTCACCACTCCGCCAGATGCCCAAAGATTGCTCCGGGTCTCACGCGAAACGTAAGGTTTGACCTCCTGAGTATGTACTGTTGACAATTAGATGGATGTGGGTAAACCGTGAGCGGACAGACACAGTCGAAGTGGGTGTGTCTCGGGCACTATTCCCATTTCGTTAAATACCCTTGACATTGCACACAATTATTCCATCTCACGTCAGGTTAAGCAGTGTGCACATCAAACAAAACAGTGTGTCTGGCACAGCAAGTCTCTCGCACGTCCGAAAGCCACAAGAATTGGCTAAGTCCTCGGATCACAGAACTGCATGAACCGAACAGAATTCATTTTTCCCATGTCCTTATGGCACTGGTTTGTGGGAAGTACGTGAAAATATTGGGTGTATGAGGAACTTTAAACTATAACAATAAAAGTAACGTTAAATTGGGCAAAGGAAACATTTGCGTGGCGCGCGCTGGCACGCCTTTTCGCAACACAGCGGCGCTCGATCCGCGGAAAAGTTGCTGATGCGGGGAATATGTTGCCTCGGCACCTTGGAACTGGGTCGCCTCGCCTGGCATGGAGCAGCGACGTCTCGTCCTTACATATGGCAACTAATAACATAATAAGGGCTTTATGTCAAAATACTAAAATCTCGTAAGTATTCCTTATTCTTATGCATATTATGAGAAGATTCTTAAATATCTAGTATGTAGACTGAGGGGAAAGTATCATAAAATAATTTTACTTTCTTTGTACTCTGCACTATATCACTATGTTCAATATGGTGTACTGCATGGAATTTATTTAAATTAGCATGAGATGAAATTTAATTTATTAGAAATTGTCATGTGATTAAGAATTACTATCACAGTAATAGTTGCATTTCAAATAACTACATCCAGCGCACACAAGTAAATAGATCTTTATTTAAATTTATAGAATGCCATTCCGGAGGTAAAGTGTTTGCATGTATATATATATATATATATATATATATACATATATATGCAACTAGGGACTTGTGTTTCACACTAAAATTCTTTAAAATTTAATACTGTTTGTTATTTAGGTTTCATATAATTGCTTTATATGTTTAGATATTAGGCAGTAAAAGGTAAATTATTATTTAAACCTAATATATGTTTTAAGTAGATATGATGACATTATTTTAATTATACTGCTACTGAAAAGCTAAAGTCTTAATCTTAAAAGTGTATGTGGCAGAAATGTTGCTATTATTAATAAAGAAATTAGTGCATAAAGGGGGGGGGGAATTATTTAAATGGGGTGGATGGTAGAGAAACTGATGCAAGGCAGCAAGAGGGTATGGAGGAACCAATCCTCCACCATTAATATGAATTAACTTTAAAGTCAATTCATACCTGAAAGGGGTTATGAGCGTAGCTAAATAATGAGTCATGATTAGGTAAAGCACATCATTTTAATATGAAATTTATTGAACATAAAGATTATACAATAACTATTTACGTGACTTTTGATCGGGGAGCTTAAATGGAATACCAAGACGATAATTAATTATATTAATCATTATTACCTCACGCCATTATTATTACAGTCTATTTGGAAAGTCCCCATCTGGTTCATGTTGCCGGAGGCTGATTCTAGGAGGCGGTTAACGACGGCCGGACATACCCATATTCTGTGGTCTTCTCGTTCCAGTAGCCCGATGACAAAAGACGCCTCTCGCAGTGTTACGCTGGCCTATATCGGGCGCGTTGTTTCATATTTTCGGTCCCGTTTACTGGCCGGTGGAGGGGATTTCTGCAACTGTCTTTCGCAAGGTGTTATTGCAATCACGCTCGTGCCTAGGTTCAATGTTTGAAGGTGTGATGAGGAAGGCCGTTCAGCTAAGGCCTGATCACATCATAATAACTTGCTAACGTTACAAAGTCAAAAACAACTCGCGCATAGAAACATTTGACAGAGTTAAATTAGAGATGGAAACTAACAAAGGCTTACGAATTCACAAACGAATATTTCTCTTGGAGGTAACAAGTGCTTATGACACGGGAGGGGATCAAGGGCAAGTGATGAAGGTCACATTGCACTGAAATCGAACACAACCCGTGTACCTGGTTCACATTTATTCCCCGCTCTTCTTAGTGGAGATTTGTAACTTCACTNCTGAAATCGAACACAACCCGTGTACCTGGTTCACATTTATTCCCCGCTCTTCTTAGTGGAGATTTGTAACTTCACTCTCTGCAGGATTCGTTACCGTTGTATTAGGCGTACGTGCCATTTGATTTAGTTCAGTTTATTTTATTCTTGCATGTCGAGGCACCGGGTTGTATCGTTACTGCATTTCTTCATCACCTCGACACATAGTACACAAAAACTCTTAAATTGGTAGATTGACCTATTGTGTAGCAGTCGCGATCACTTGATCATTGTTTACCTGAGTTCTACATTTGGAAAGATATCTAATCTTTTGTGTATGCAACACCTTATAACAAGAGTGCGAACCTGAGTTTTTCTCTTACAGCCCTTAGTGACACTATCAGTGATATGCCGGCAATCTTAGAATGAGTGGGACGCAACGTGCAGAAGTGCTACGCAGCCTGTGTGGCCAATGTCGCGCAACATTTCAATAAACAGATCATGTGAACATGCTTCTTTCTGACCAAGTGTGTGCTACGAAAACAATAAAAAACCACGTACTTACAGTGGGTGATGCATAATTTTGCTTGTTGCCAAGAAGTCGCTGCATGTGGCCATCATAAATAGCGTCTAGACGAGATTTCGTTAGAAAGTTGGTTCCTCAGAAGGANTGCATAATTATGCTTGTTGCCAAGAAGTCGCTGCATGTGGCCATCATAAATAGCGTCTAGACGAGATTTCGTTAGAAAGTTGGTTCCTCAGAAGGAGTATTCATATCAGAAACATATAAACACGTTAAAATTACTGCTTCTTAAAGGCGGTTTTACGTCTTCCAGTTGCATAGTGGTAAAATATCTGAATATTTTACGTGCATAACAGACATCAAGTCACAAAAAACTTCGTTAATTTTAATTTTTCATTTAACATATTTACGTAATTATAAAAATAATATCTGAGTGTTATATTATTTTATAGAGAACGTATCACTCGGCGTATATTACGTTTACACCACATTGTCTATGTACTGATATCACTTTCACGTAGTGATAAGCTCTCAAGACCTCGATGTTAAGAGCCGACCAAATCTCTTCACTCTTCACGTAGTGAGAAGTTTTATGTTCTTAGTTTTAAAGATAAGAATGCTGGTTTTTATGAAAAGCTTCATCGTGGCAACTACATTTTGAATTATATTCATTTTGTTACAATCTCTTTGGTGGTACAAACATTTAGGGATGACATGCAGGCATACAAACCAAATATTACTTTTTGCACAAATAGTGCACCTATCATTCCTAGAAAAGTAAACTCATAAAATAATTTACTGTGTGTAATAATATAGTGTATATTTACCTGAAATGTAAATAAATATAATGAATGGCGTTTATAAACTATTACTCTCAAAATATAAGAGTAAATAATACTTCTCATGAATATTATATTATTTTAATAATATTTAATGTAACTCATTATTCAGCTGAGATTACCGGAAAACCGGTACTTAAGCATTCGTTCTCAATTCTCACCCTGCTTCTTATTTACAAGATTCCTTTACATCTGTTATAACGTGTATTGTATAAGTATTCGTCCAATTGTATTAATTTGCTTCATATTTCAGGTTATAGCAAACATTCTCTTATTAACAGCAGGGAACAAAGTGGTGTATAACAAATGCTTCGGGATATCTGTTTCCATAAAATTACCAACAGCCAGCTTTGAAATAAACGAAATTTACTGTTAAGTTATTAGAAACTATTTGTTAAAACGTAGATTTCACACAGTCGTGACCAGAAAGTATTGGGCACACGGTGACAATATATATATATATACATACATACACATAATAATTTAAAGTAATTATTCTTAGTCAGGTCGGAATTAAGAAAAAAATTCAGCTTTNCATATACATACATACACATAATAATTTAAAGTAATTATTCTTAGTCAGGTCGGAATTAAGAAAAAAATTCAGCTTTGCATGCATAATGGAGCCGTAGGCTGTTAATAATGACTTAGACCATTCTCACATTTCAGTTCCGCATGATAGGCAGCCGATGTGACCACTCTCTACAGAATGTTGAGAGGAGGTAAAAACTGAGAAGAGGATTTGTCAAAGGAAGGGTAAAGCGCGCGAACAAGAGGGAGAGATACGGCATGCGGTAGATGAATAGGGTGGATTGACAGCAATTTGAGGTTTTTGACCAAATATATCGACTTTGGCTTAGTGGAGGTGGCGTAGGAAGGTTTAAGCATGATATATACTACCNGAGGTTTTTGACCAAATATATCGACTTTGGCTTAGTGGAGGTGGCGTAGGAAGGTTTAAGCATGATATATACTACCCTTTTGCGGTGACACACATAAGTGCATTCGAAATACTGTCAAAAGAAACTTTATCGGAGATCATAATTTCAGTTATGTAAGTTCGAATTAAATTTTTTGATACAGTAACATAAAACATACAGTAATTATGCCGATAAGAGATACGAAGTCTTATATAATCCATGCGCGTTATTAAACCTAGATCATGAGTTATCATAATTAAANATGCCGATAAGAGATACGAAGTCTTATATAATCCATGCGCGTTATTAAACCTAGATCATGAGTTATCATAATTAAATTTTAATATTATTATAGAGTCAATCGTCTGCATTCAAATGTTAGGGTTTTACACAGTTCAGTCTACATCATACACTGACCTTTCCAAATAACATACATGCAATGAAAATCACCATTTGTACATCACCTGACTAGAAACCCTTTAAAATTCACACAAATCTCACTTCCTAGTGACAGAATTACAAACAATACACCAAATGTTTTAATCTTTGATGATTTTAACGTTTTAGGAAACAGTTTATTCCACGATATAACTTTCCTTATAACTAATCGACCAAACGTATACAAATCTAATCTTTTTATTTAAATAAAGAAAAAAAAATGTTTCGAAGTTTTTTGATTTAGTCAGTGCCAGGTAGAACCCACGCATATTTACCATTTGAGTGTACTTTTACACAAAGATAGGTTTAATAATACTGCAATGGATATTTAACATAAATTTACATTTTTTTTACATATTTAAACACACACACCAATATATATAGACACACACACACACACTCTAGTTGTGCTCGCGGCTCCGCTCACGTGAACCACAGAATTATTGTTTAAGTTTTTTGAAAAATTAAGTTGAATTTTATGTATACCCTATACATATTATTAAACTCAACGTCTCTCTGTCTGTCTGTTAGTGCGCTGATCATTCAAAAACCTCTTATCCGATTTACGTGTTTTAAAAATTCAAATCTATATTATATGTTTTGTTTCGTAAATTAACATAAGGAATAAGCAGTGACGATAATAGTGAATCAAGTGAGAACAAAGTTTACCGCCGGCGCGATCTCTTGCAATACGCTATCTAAACAGTTAAAGATGGAACAATGTCATATAGTAAAGAATTGTGTAGATGAAAAAAACCTGAAAAAAACTCCGCGGTAGCTAATATCTATCTATAACAGAGAAATACTAATAAGCGTTGCGGTGGTGTACAATTCTAATTTACGATACGAAGTTTCCCTGATGTAGTCATTGTTAACGTTTTAATCTACTATGTTATCTACTATGTAGGCCCATGCTTTTAATACTTTTTCTTGCCAATGTCTGCACTTGCTTTCCAATTTAAATGAGTGCAGGGTGAAAAACTTCGTCATTGAATGTTGCTTGTGAATTAAATTGTAAAAACTCTTATTAGTATTTCCAGGTTTTAGATAGTGACAAGCACACTAAAAGACAGACAGAGAGACGCTGAGTTTTAATATATATATATATATATATATACACACATGTNTGTTATCTACTATGTAGGCCCATGCTTTTAATACTTTTTCTTGCCAATGTCTGCACTTGCTTTCCAATTTAAATGAATGCAGGGTGAAAAACTTCGTCATTGAATGTTGCTTGTGAATTAAATTGTAAAAACTGTTATTAGTATTTCCAGGTTTTAGATAGTGACAAGCACACTAAAAGACAGACAGAGAGACGCTGAGTTTTATCATATATATATATATATATATACACATGTACACCCGCAAATATTTTAAACATTAAGCTATGTATATTTATCAATTCATATATACTGTTACAAAAAACTGAGATGGTTTATATTCCAAAACATAAATTAATTAGAAATAATACAGCCTAACGGGGAAAAGTAAACATATTTTTAAAATACCCCTTCAGAGAATGGGAAAAAAATAAAGTGTTCGTTTTGTACAAGTTAAATACGGAAACACTTTATGNTTAAAATACCCCTTCAGAGAATGGGAAAAAAATAAAGTGTTCGTTTTGTACAAGTTAAATACGGAAACACTTTATGAAGCACTGATATACTACATATCCCCTACAACAAACAAAAAGGTATTGGTTCACAATTATTTCCCTAGGTAATTCCATATTTTATATGCTACATTCGTAACAGAGCGATTGCTCATTGATTTAAACTAAAAGACGTATGAAAGTAATTGTTACTTATTTCGAGGCAACTTACGGAAACGACGTAACGTATATGGTCACACAATCATGTATGTTGGTTCTTCACAAGTTACGATCTCTTATTTCCATGTGAAATTTATTCTCTTTAATTTTGACGTTAAATTATTTTGGATATAACTATCCAATTATNTTAAAATACCCCTTCAGAGAATGGGAAAAAAATAAAGTGTTCGTTTTGTACAAGTTAAATACGGAAACACTTTATGCAGCACTGATATACTACATATCCCCTACAACAAACAAAAAGGTATTGGTTCACAATTATTTCCCTAGGTAATTCCATATTTTATATGCTACATTCGTAACAGAGCGATTGCTCATTGATTTAAACTAAAAGACGTATGAAACTAATTGTTACTTATTTCGAGGCAACTTACGGAAACGACGTAAATTATATGGTCACACAATCATGTATGTTGGTTCTTCAGAAGTTACAATCTCTTATTTCCATGTGAAATTTATTCTCTTTAATTTTGACGTTAAATTATTTTGGATATAACTATCCAATTATGNATCTCTTATTTCCATGTGAAATTTATTCTCTTTAATTTTGACGTTAAATTATTTTGGATATAACTATCCAATTATGAAGTAGACGTGTATAGATATTACATCACTAATTAAATTTAATATAATTTTCAAAAGCACGCAATTAAGAAACTATTTCTAGCTTACATAGCTGCCAAGAAAAAAAAGTATTTAAAAATGTGAATAATGTAGAATATTTTTGTATGTAACCTGACGCTTTAGATATATTATAAAGCAATTGGTGTATTCGTAACATATTTATGAAAGCGCAGGAGTATATATATATATATATATATATGAGTATGCTTTCTCTGTACAATCCGTGAGTCAGTATTTCAATGAACGCATCGCCATAAGATACACATTTTCATTACATATTAAACGCATATTATATTTATATTTTTTATATCTAATAGGCATTTTAGTTACTCCACGTACTGAGTGAGATGAATTTGAATGAATATTGTATACATTTTTAAAACCCGTATTTATATTAGCTGAAACCTGAAGTTACCACCAGATCTTATTAAACCACATTCACTTAGCAAGTCACTCGTGCTTTGCTAGTGTTAAATATTATCGTATACCAATAAAAATAATATACATCTCATACACTTTCTTTAAATGATGTTCAGCACTAAACCCAAAATAATGGGAAAAAGTGAAATTAAATCAACAAAATTAAACATTAATTAATAATGTAAACATATAATAATTACAAACACATGTATTTACATTCACTTCTTACTTATAAGTATGTCGACAGCCTACTTTACCATAGACAATTAATATCAGTAAGTGTCGTAAGCAAACAAGCTCACGTTGACAACTCGAATTATTATAGCTTTTGTGTATAGCATTTCTTGAAAGTTTTTGCGTGTGTGGATTTGTCTGTAGGTGTCCGTTAACCATTTTATTTTATCTAAATTAATTATGACAAAATTTAATTGAAGATAATGAAAAAAAAAATTAAATTGTTAATACTTTTAGTTAAAAACAGCAGATAATGTTACTCTAACCGTGTTTCATATATTCTCAAAAAGAATTGTTTAAAATTTTAAGAGGAGCAGCAAAAATATTACTACTACTACAATTTAGAATTTTGTTTCTTTCACGTGAGCCACTGTAGACAGCATCAGTGCCAGGTGGGAAAAAAAATTAAAATACTAAGTGGCCAAAAGTTATTGGATTTCCACTGCTGTTGGCTCGAAAGACTACACCTAAGTAATAAACAGCATGTTGGACATGCTTATGATGTTATTATATAATTTACCCTACAAGGTAGGGTCTCCTCCAAATTATGTAACACGGCTAGCGGAACTTTCGTTTATATTTTTCTGTAGCGTGAAGAGTAGATCACGTTTGTTTTTTCGTCAAGTGGATGCAAACGTAGCGCCATTTCATACCAAAGACCTTCAGTTGGGTTTAAGGCAGGTCTTTGAATGGAGCAGTTAAGAAGTCCCACCTTATTTTCATCTAAGCACTAGGCAGTTGTTCCTGCATCGTGAGATGAATAACTAACGTTTTGATAGACAGTCGAGCCTATTCCTGTATATTGTCAAAGTGTGGGAANCCTGCATCGTGAGATGAATAACTAACGTTTTGATAGACAGTCGAGCCTATTCCTGTATATTGTCAAAGTGTGGGAAAAATTCTAATGTCCAGAATTTTTTTTTTGGTAGGTGCAAGAGTTAATCAATTGATCTAGGAGTATTATCAAAAACGGCTCACGTCCAAACAAGGATAAACCGCCTCAGACTATGTCACTACCGCCAACAAATTTCTCTGCAGACGCAGCACACTCAGGTCAATACCTTTCACCAGGCATCCGCAGGTTCATTTCTATCCACCTCAGCGCCATATCATGCGCAGTGGCTCAGCACTNCAATACCTTTCACCAGGCATCCGCAGGTTCATTTCTATCCACCTCAGCGCCATATCATGCGCAGTGGCTCAGCACTCCATAATACTATTTTACATTTCTCCATAGTTCAATGACAATGTTTTTCGCATAATTACAAACGAGGTTGGTCGCTGGTGTACGTCATTAGTGGTTTCCTGGAAGCAGCGCCACAAAATAATGTATTTTTGCCTCCCGATAGAGATTCCTTCTACTGGCCTTTGTACCAGAGCAGTAACGGAAAACCTTGGTTATATTTGAAATAGCTATCTGACAATTGGTTCACGCAACCTGCTTCAGATCTTGTCAGTTCCAATTAATGAACTCTTAAGGCCTACCGGAGCATTGCTTGAAGCCAATGTTTCCTTGAATTTTCCACCTGACCGTGTCTACGCTAAGAGTTGTCCGAGGCACTTATAGACTCTAATTTATCTCCATGAAAGAATTCATGAGTTTTTAGGTGTGTAAAACTAGGCCCCTTTTAACAAACATGTTTGCCATGTATGTAAATGTATGTGGCTCGGCTTACACATAAGATATTCACGGTTATTGGAAACTTTTGAAATCAACCGTTGAAAAATGTCACCGCCCATACCTGCATGTATTATTACGGGCACTCTGACTGCCATGCACCCAGTCAAGTTGCTAACGACGGAGGGAAACTAGTTCCATATATTAACTTTGAATTAAAATGGTTATGTAAATCTCGTATATGAATACCAAAATGAAATTATTTGCTCTCTGTTTTTTTTAAATTCATTCATATACAAGAATGAGGAAATGAATTAAGTAAAGAGTTTTAGAATAACTGAAGGGTTTCACACGGCAATGTCAATTTTACATCTGGTGAAAGAATACACAATGTGCATACAGGTATATCCTGAAAAGGATTTCAAAGTTGCTCACTTTTCCGTGAAAAATCCAACCTGATAAGTTCACTATGAGCAAAGTGTTGTCCAGTTGCTTTTGATTATCTAATCTGCATTTCTATCGGTCGCTCGAAGATATAATCCCTTTGGGGCCGCGGTGGCTTAGCGGTTAGACTGTTCGCCTCCCACCAAGGCGAGCAGGGTTCAATCCCCGGTTGGGTAACTCCCGGATTTTCGCAAATAGGAATCGTGCGGCTGGACGATGCCGCTGGTCGACGGGTTTTCTCGGGGATCTCCAGTGTCCCCTGCCCTTGCATTCTGGCACTGCTCCATTCTCACCTCATTTCATCCTCATAATCTCTCAAGGCCCTGTTGTTAAGAGCCGCCTAAACCTCTTAACTCAACACATCTCTACTTGCACGTATTTCTGCTCAAATATGAACATGGACGCCTTACCGTGCATGACAATACACCTAATAATGAGAAGGAGTAGAGAAAACCTCATATGCATAAAGAATTTTGCTAAAAAAAATTTTAATTGAATTTTTGTATTTTTCATATTCAAGTTTTTGGTTTCGTTTCCTGGTGATTATGTTTCTGGGTTGTGTTTTTTAACTCCCTACATTGACATATAATAACTGTGAGATTGGCTCTACTTTAATATACAGTGTAGTTCTCTATGGACTTCTTGTAGTGTTGTTGCTAATTTATTTTATATTTTTTGTGATTACTTCTACGTTTTGTCATACTAAATTTTTATAGTTATGAGCTACGTGATACTTTTCCATGTGCTGCACCGGCTGCATGAACTGAACAATCACTACACTATGTATTTGTACTTCATATGACAATGTGAATTAATGAATAACATAAATAATTATGATTCCTTGTTTTCATAATATAATTAAACATCAGGTTGGTTAGAAGGTTACTTAAAAAGAATATTATAATTTTTTCTTATTACATAAATAGAAATTATACTTTTGAAAACAATAGTACTAATCCATAATAAGTTAAAACAATTATAAGTTAGAAAATTTATATTTTAAAATTTGAACTTCAAGTGAATATTTGAAGAACAAATATTTTTATTCAGCTAAAAACTTAATCTTGAAGTTAAAAATTATAATACCTTTTAAGTTTACCATTAGAATAAAAAAATTTTCTGAAGTTATTTTGCAATTTTAAATATTTCGTTATAGGTAAAATAAAATTTCATAAACCTAAACGTATTAACAATTAATTTATTTAAATATTTATTGCTAACCAAATATAAAAACTGCAACATTTGACCCTGCAAAGTAGAATGTATGCAAACATGATGCATACTTGCGGATTAATATTTACCAGCCCGAAAAATTACAGTAATTTTCCAAATAAGTTGTCAAGATTTCCAAATATAAATATTCAATAAAATATTTGCAATTTTTCAAACAAATGGCTTAGTTAACTTCCAACAGTTTGCGTGAATTTTAATAAAAATATTGAAGAATATACGTTATTGCAATTTTTGTAAGGATAGCGTTACTTTACTATATCATGTAAAATACTCTATGTGCGTGTGGTTTCTAAGTCAGTCACTCACTTTCTTGTTATCGCTACTACATTTCACTACTTCTTTATAAATGTCATGCATTGTTTCGTAATAATCAGCGGATTTTTTCAAAATTAATTATTTTGGAAGTGAGAAAGATTTATATTTTTATTTATTGGCAAAGATCGATTATTTATTCTAATCTTATGTAAATTTTTCGCACATTCATAATACAGCAAATTTTTCACTAATGACTCTGTGACACAGTCATCTCTGAGCAGTCTCTCCGAACTCATAAAATTTAAAATCGTATAAGAATTTAGAATGCGTGGAGAGATGAAGGCTGGAAATAGACTTATGCAAACTCACTACTTATAAATAAAACCATAAAAAAAGTTTTATTTTTCCCTCAAGTATTCGGTACGTAAAACAAATTTTTCGAAAAAATTTTACATCAAAACAACAAAGCACTATTTGCCTAAAAAACGCAAACGCTTCTTAATTAAAGTTAGTATCGCCGATTTTTCTTCATTTCATGATAGCGTGTAAGCGTATGTTTTTAATATTGGCACAATGGGAATCATTAAATTAACTGATTTTTGATGTAACTGTTAAATAAGTATGATTAAAATAGCAAATATATATATTTTGTCTGTGTTCAAAATGTCTAATTTTTTTGGAATAGAGAAATTAAAAATTAATTTTCTTTATTATTCTAATAATACCAGTGTTAATCATTCAAACGCAATCTGAATTTTGTAGCATATGTAGATTTAACTTTTTTCTTAAAAGTCACAAAAATTACAAAAATATCGTTATGTTGTTGGGTTGACAACTTTTATTTTATAACATCGTTAATAAATGCGTGTTATTCACTCACGAAAGCGTCAGTGACCGGAACACACAGACACTACGAGAGTCTCGTAATTTTATTCTGTTCGCCGGGGAGAAACAGACATATTACCGCACAACATTTACACCTATTGATTGATCGTCTTGGAGCGCACGGGTAAGTGGCGAGAGTGGGTATTGTTTTCAACCTGAATGTTCAATGTGTCGCTGTGAAAGCGGCACGCCGCAATATGTGGCCGAGCTTGGACGAATGGGCACATTATATGGAACAACACATCCAACAGGAATTGGCCATGAATTATGTTGTTATTGTACGCGCGGCAGTGTGTGTATGCGTGCGTGGGTGTGTGTGATGAGTTTGGTGCCGTCGCTCCCGCCGACGGGTGGACGGATGAACGGACGGCACAGGAAGACCTTAGTTTGACAAACTAGAGTGATCAGCATTATAGAGGTACTAGGTATATGTATGTAGATAGAAGCCACAGACAAATAGTCCACTGTAGCTCAACTGTTATACATATACGTTGGCTTTAAGTGGCCAAGAGCATAACAGACACATATCCACGGTTCGGTCATTAAATGTAACGACCAAGAATTTTATGTCCCCTGTGATGATGGAATGGAGGGAAACGTCATTCGTATAAAGAGAATATCAGAAATACATTTAATTTGCCTACAAATTCAATATTTGTTTTGTAATCGTAAGAAGCCAAATTCTTTAGTGACTGTAATTTTACAGTGGACTCTGGTGAACAATGGAAATCACATTGTTAGGTTTAATCCACGCAATTAAAAATATTAATGTTTATCTTAGTGATCTCGCCGTTGGCATTAGATGTTAGGGGAAAGAAAAAAATTTAGGTTTTCACTTTATTTCGTGAATTTCAGTACAATGCGATGTGAAATAAATTTGTTTTCCTCTTACAAAAAACCAAACCAAACTGTTTACATATCAAATTCCACTCTGATATCGGTAGAACGTCCAGTTAAAAAAATAGTTAATATATTCTCTTTCCAAATTAATATCGTGAGTAATCTTTCTAAAATACTCCATAAGCCTGTACAATATGTGAATACGAAGAACGAACAAAAAGTGACTTTCGAGTTATTTAGCATGTGGCTATAAAAATTTCTTCATCTAGATTATTCTACAAATCGATTATTTATAAACTAACGAATATATTAGGAAACAATTGTACGAGACTTCAATATTTTAAGCTAATATATACACAGAACGCATAGCTAAAAACACTTACAACTACTAACAGAATAACGTGTGTGTGATATTTCAGCGATCAGGTCCTTCTGTTACGTGAGTATAAAAGCAAAAAATTCTGCTAAAAATTATCACGAATTATGTAAATATGCAAATAAAGCTAATCAAATAAAATATATTAAATCAATTAAAATATGATAAGATTCTTGGATACTCAATAAGACATATTTTTATAAATTACATAAATAGATAAATCTCTTATACTAGAGAGGGAGAGAGAAAGATTTGGGCGGTTCATAGCATCTAGTTCTTAGAAAATTACAAGAAAACACGCAAGTTTACACATGCTGGTTAACTCGAAATTTCCTTCTATCTTTTATTTGAGTATTTGTGATTGTTTTCGAATAACTACTTCATGTTTTTGAACTTCAGTTTATTTTTATATTCTAACGTTAGCTTAGGCTAAAAAAACTAAAATGTTTATTACAATGAAAAACAATTTTTTTGTATATAAGAAAAAGTAATAAAAAAATATGTTCTCCGAAACATATGAAGAGCTGTGTTGTTTTTCTGAATCATCATATCTTATTTCAGTAGTTGAATAATTTCTGAGATTTCTTAATTATCAGCATAGTTTTGAAAAATAAATTATAAAACATTATTTTTGTACCACTTATAAAGGTCTGCGGACACAATTAATCCAGCTATCTTTAAATTGATATTTATTCCTTTTAATTAATCCAGTTTTAGATGCACGTGAAATATTGGTAGGTAGAAATATCTATCTTAAAATTGATATTTATTCCTTTTAATTAATCCAGTTTTAGATGCACGTGAAATATTGGTAGGTAGAAATATTCTCTCTGGAATTTTCCCCGAGCAATATTATTTTTATTACAAATGTGAGTTTAAAAAAAAAATAATTCTAGATCAAAAAATGCATAATTTGTAATTATAAATTTAGATAATGATAGATTTAGATAAGAACAATTATAAATATAGATAGATTTTTCAGCAAATTCAGTTATGTACACAATGCCCATGAATGTATACGCATCATTCAGAATCGATAAAACAATAGTTTTCATACAATAAAATTTAGAGCAAAATTGCTTTCGAAAAATTTAAATTTAAAAATTATATTACCTATAGCAGTATATCAACTGTAAGATTTATCGAAAACTTCAACACTTATTATTTTAATAAAAAGTAATATGTGAATGCAATAAAAATACAAAAACACTTAAAAATATCCGCATCCTTCTTCACTCCAATGATAAATAATTGATAAGTTAACTAACTTTAAACATTTATTCAGAGATTATTACTTTTTAGGAATGCATTTAATATAGTCACCAACATAAATAACCTTATCTATAACTCACAGTTTGAATACAATTCTTCCTCTCCTCTTTATCATCAGTTAAATATCTTTCCCGTAAATTATTAAAAAAAACCTATTCTACTTAATCATAGCATATATTAGATAATGATATACTTAATATATGATAAAATAATTTATCATTCATAAGGTGACGTTTTTACTTTCTTCTAATCTTTTGTCTGTGAGATAATAGTTTTGGTTAATCATAACTTTCAAATCTTATATATATATAACTAATGGATGATATTGTTTTTTAAATTATTATCTGAAAAAACAGTATACGTTTATAACATTTCTTAGCAATTAATTTTAAAATTTGGGTTTTATTTTTTTCTAAATTATTTTGTTAGCCTTTTTTTATAATTGTATAAGATTTCAAATAACACTTAAAGTGAATTCAGTTGTAATTTAATTTGCAAAAATTAACAATTATATTTTGAATTTAATGTGTTTAGATATACGAAAATACATGGAAAAAAAATACAACAATTTTTATGAATTGGTTCCCAAACTAAATTTTTGACATAAATATCGTATTCGTAATAAAAATAGGGCATTGAAAAAAACTGTTAAACTCTTACTTATATAAAAGGAAAATTGACATTCAGAATAAAGAAAATATATTTCAAAATATGTTATGTGTTTTTGTAATATATAATATAAAAAACCAATTTCCTAAACATGAAATTACGTAATTAGGAAAAACTAATTAATAATAAAAATATATAAGTGATACATAAAAATTGCATACATATTGAAGACTTAAGTTTACCTTTAAGTCAAAAATATACAAGATTTTAGCGTTCTCATGTACGTAAAGAGTGTTATTAGAAATATAAAAAAAATATGGTAATAATTTAAAATAAATTATTTGAGAGAATACTCTGTGAGTGTGGTAAATATGCTTTAAAAATATTATACTAAACATAGAATGATACTAACATAAAATAACATGATATTGTAAAAATTTTAAAAAAGTAAAATGAAGATCGCATTATATAATAAATATAATTTGTAATAAAAGTAATTGTAAGGCAATATGCGATGCTACGAATCTCTCTGCAGCTTTACTTTTTTTAGTATCCCGTAAATGTGTCGTAAATAAAAAAATGCAAAATATATTATTAAATGCATGACGTTATTGTAGCTAATTTATCAATAAATATAGTTTTAAAAAACACAAAATTCTCATACAGAAAAATAAAGTAATTTGAAAAGCTGTAACTGTAAAAATTTAAAAAAAACCCACGAAGGATATAAAACTTTTTCAATATATATGTGCTTATAAAAAGAATGTTGACGAAATTGTTATGACAGTAAGAAAAATAATAATAATTCAAATATTAAATTTCGCTTTTTTTTTTTCAAAACTTTACAAGATAATGAAATTATGTTACAAAAAATTAATAACTCCTACATTAAAATTTAGTTGCTTATCAATTTTTCATAAGAACCAATTAAAAATATTATGTGTTAAAACTTAAATATGTCATATGCCAATCTTAAATAATATAATTTTAGAATAAAAAAAGTGCAAAATATTATTCACAATTAAGAAAAGATGATTTTCAGAATATGAGCATATAAATAAAAATTATTAGAAAATACGAATAGCAATACTACTAAGATAATACTTATTATTATATAAGAATCGTTAATTTTACATAATTTAAATATTAGTTAATATAATCTAGGCTATGCATTTATCCAAAAAAAATTTTTTACCGAAATGTTATCTAGTATTCCTTTTTCCGAAAATTATTTGTGTATTTTTATAGTAGCATATAAAAATGTTTTGTTTGTATTTTCGTCAGTGCCTTTATAGTTATGTCCTTAGGGTCTATATGGCCGACACATTAATATTCCGAAATAATTAAATATTTCAATAAGCAACAAGGTAGAAATTATAGTAATACAAAACAAGTAGTTATCACAATTGCATGCAATAGGTGCATCCATAGCATTGAATAGCAGTGCCAACCTAATACTTATAGTAATAATCATAATACAACTCAGTGTCAGCAAGAAAAAATGTTACATTATGTAAGTTTTATTGCAATATATATATTATTTTGCTAATCATTTATTCATTAAACAGTAGATAGAAAAAAAATGAAATATTTAAAAAACTGCCTTCAAGGAAATTTTAAAAAAACTTTAAATAATAATAACTGTGCTGATATTTAAAATCCAAAATATTTAGGAAATTATGTATTCTTTTATTATGTATACAGTTACTGGCCAAAAATATTTAATAACTTACTTATTTAAAAAATTAGCTAAATTAATTACTTTAATAAAGGCAGTAGGAGAGAAAAATACATTTCTAATCATAAAATTTATAAATATAGTATAAATACACCGAATAAATTGAAACAAAAAATGAAAGTGTAAAATACATTAAAAATATATATTTCTTAAAAGAAAACAGCAAATGTCGAGATATAACAAATTCTGCAGTAACTGAAGTAAAAAATTACGTTGTAAGAAAATACGATAAATTAAACGTCGATGCTACGAAGAATATATACTATGCGATAAGTAGAACATACGAGCAAAAGTCGGAATTAACAAAAAAAAAAAGCTTATATGTTAACAGAATTATAAAAGGCTTCTGTTTCATGAGATATCTAGGAAACAACCAATCACGTCATTAGTGATTATTCAAAGGTTGGATTCAAAATGTGCGAATAAACCGCGAATAGACTATATCAGTACAGATAAATATAACAAATTTAGCGGCAAAACTTATGCAGAGTTAACAACGTCTAGCATAGATAATAGAAGCTTTATCAATAATAAAAATTTAAGTGTATAGTTAAATCAAAAATTAATAAAAAAATGTTATGTTTTTAATGTTACTTTGAAAGTACTTAAAAAATCTGGCAAATTTTCTTGAGTTTACAAATAGATAAGATATAAGAAAAAATTTAGCAGAATGCGATCGGATTATTTATGAAGATATATATGGCGTCTCTCAGGCTAACTTAAGAAAAATTTAAGAAAACGCTATGTTTGTAAACAGCCTAATCTTAATGCAAATGTTATTATATTAAAAACTTCTTAACGACACAAAATTATACAGGGCAATATATATAAAGGACGACTCATCCTCCAAACTCATTATAATTAGTGAGAGACTATTTATCTGTAAAAGATAATACGATAAATAAAGTCTACCTAATTTCTTGTAATTAATGTTCTTTGTTGACACAGAAAAATGTTTCCGGAATTTACAGGCGAGTTGTTAAGAAATTAAAGAAGTAACTGATAGAGATTTTGAAAGAAACTTATAAAGAATACGAGATATATTATATTTCAGAAGTTCTTGTAAATGGAACTATACAAAAATATACACGAGAAATTATGAAAATTTCAAAGCTTTACGATTCGTTTCCCTGGCTTCCCGATACTATTTTCAATTTTAAAAAATTGCAGTTACAATTACGCCTAAGCTTAAATAAAGAAACTACTTAACGCACCAACAAAGCAAGAAAAACTGGTATAAATCATACTCTATGTTTATTTTAACCACTAGCAAGTTTTACCGAGCGATGTGATGCCACAGTAAACAACTGGACTCGCATTCGAGAGGACACAGATTCGATTCCCGGCCCTGTAATTCTGATTTCGGTTTTCCAAGGGTTTCCGAAAATCATCCGATACGAACGTTGGGCTGGTTCCTTCCTACAGGCCACCGCCTATTCCTTCTCCGTTCCTCTGCTTTTCAGCGCAACTTGCTCCGTCTCCAATGGCCTCGCTATCGACGGGATGTTGAGCTTAACCGAACCTACATACCTATTTCCAAATTTGAGCGCCTCGCTTACCCTCCCTCACACAAGTCCCGTACTTCATCGACATGCATGGACCAACTGCACGAAACGGAGGGCAGAGTGCGCCCAAACTCCGACCTTACGACATTTCACATATTTTTGACATGTTATGGTTGTAACTGTATCGTACACTCCTCAAAACAGTTTTATACCCCCCTGTGATTTGGTTACTCACAAAATGATGTTCGCTGAGACAGTAGGCACATTAAACAGAGGAATTGAATTGACAGGCGTGGTATTGTGTCCCGGACAGTGATCTCGAACTTTCTCTTGGGCCGCGAGAAACCGAGTAACTCTGTTATTCCTCCGGTGCAAAACCATTTTCGATGTGTGTAGCTCTGATAATTATCATTCATCGCAGTTAGAAAATTACAGAAAAGGGAAAGGAATTATAAACTCCAATAATATCTCTGGAATGAGTGCGTATATCTTTTTTTATTGTATTATATTATTGAACAATATAACTTGATTCCCTAAAATATTTACAGACCTAAGTGGTGAAACGTATAAATTCTAATATAGGCAAAACATCTCCAGTGACAAAATTTACAAATCTTATTTATTCTAAATGTTAACATCCCCAGAAGTTTCACAATATAAATTAGTGTAGAGTAAATGAGAGACCACAAAGCGAGAATATAGAATAATTATTTCTTAGTAGAAATTTACTACATCGAATGAAGTACCGCTTTTAATATCATAAAATTATGATGTAACTACATACAAATGATTTCAATTACGACAAAGGAGTTGTTCAAACTATGATCTTTTAGTAAAATCTAAAATACATTTCTAAGATTTTATTTTTGGTTTGTCCAACTAAAATAAAGAACATTTTTTTAAATAATATATAAATCAACGCTACGTTTCTGAAATTCATATTAACTAATACATTGAGGTAACTGGAACTGAAAACTTCAAATTTAAATACAAAACTCTATAAACATACAGTAAATCGTTAAATGCCAAACATTTACGTATCCAATCTGAAAAACTATATCATCAGGCCACGCACTCAGATGAATAAATACAATTTTATTAGCAAGTTCTACATTCTATTTGACGCCGTTATTTCAAGTAAGAAGAATAAAGAGCGTGCGATGAAAATTTTTGTAGAAATGGTAAAGTCTCAAGAGAAAATTATGAATTTTGTAATTCACAAATAAATTTTGCAGACATTTTTATTCTGCGGAAATAATATATTATGGTACCGAGTTACGCAAAGTGATTCCTTTAATCGATTTAGCTAAAAAAGATGTTTGTTCAGATAAATAAATACTCTTTTTAAAGTACTTGGGACTTGTCCAAGACTTCCCGGCAGGGAACACAAAACGTGTGCATCAAGCAGGATTGTGGCTTGTCGCTGGACAAAATATAAATGACAAGCGCCAAGCCGAAGAGCTGAACGACATATTTCCTCCCGCCAGAACATGGGTGTGAATTAAAGGTCATATACCAGTCTCGAAGGGAAACATGAGTGAGGTGTCAACGCCATACATCCTGCGACAAAAATGTTGGAGAAAGTAAGGACTATTCTGACCTTGGGGAAGTTACATAGATAAAAAAAAAGAGTGATTGACAACAAACTTGTAACTTCTAAACGCAACTGACGACGCGGTAACTACGTATTTATATTTTGCGCATATATTATGACGTGTAATTTGCTAACTTTAATAGAGCCACTAAATGTTAACGTTAAATATTTAATCAGCGTGTCACCAACACGCATTTTAACGCAATAGTTGCATCCTGTTGAGTAAACTACGTTGACGTAAGAATCATGTATTGGAGTATGAATATGTTTCATAAATTAAAATTTTTCCACGCTGTGATTATTTCGACATGAAAGGAACCAGAAAATATGTTTTAATTCTACAGGAGACTTAAAATCCTTTGATTATTATTTTTAATTAGTCTCCTTAATTTCAGCGTTTCTCTCAGTAAACAACAACCAGGTTACGAGGACGTTGTTCCGGAATATTATACATTTCATTACAATGTCTGGGATAGTGAAGCAAGTTGTCATGGGTATTTTTCAAGGTCAAGGATAAAGTTATAACACAAATTAGCTTCAAAATGCATCTGTTTATAATTTAAATATACTTTTCAAAGGATATATATAATAAACAGTGGAACCCGTTCTCTAAGGATAAACATCTCTAAGGTGATGATAGTTTCTAAGACAAAAAAAAAATTACTGATTCATAAATTACTGAATTCGTGAAAATGTTTTTTTCATTATCAAACAAAGTACGTAACACCACGAAATTACGAAATATGATTTTACTTTCTGTAACTATGTCCTGTGCATCCATGGAGAAAATTAATTCCAAATTGCAATTAACTGCTAAGATATCTGCGAAAAAATATATTCTTACTTTTCCATGTAGAAAATAAATCCCAGTAATAATTTAATAAAATTGAATATTTTCTATTTGACAATTATTATACCATTGTTTTTGAAACTTTAGAAGTTTATTATGTGCAAAATGTGCTCTTCAGTGGTATCCATAAATACATTATTAATTCATGGAGAAATATTATGTATAATGGCATTTTAAATATTTTTAATTTCACGCAACAGGTACTGGTTATAAAAATATAGTTTATTAATAAATATTATTCCTGTACAGATTCTGCTATTAAAATACTGTAAAATACTATTATGTGGGACACTTTTATTTACTAGTAATGTTGCTGTAATGATAGTTAAATGGGTTTATGTTTAAGTGTATCACATATTCTCTCCTCAATCCAGAATATGTGTTAAAAATTCTAGATCAAACGCTTCTTAAACATTTATTATACCTACCAATTAAAATTCTAAGTTACTGCTTTAATATTTGATCGCTGATTCCATTTTCTCTTATGGCTTAAAACGTCATTAATTTGGAATAATCTGAGTATATTCTCAGTATTGAATAGTTACTGTGAGAAACTTTACACTATAACATGTTAACTGTTTGGGATTCATAGATATTTTTTGTAGGTATTAATAAATTATTTTTTTATTACCGCTGAATTCAAAAAATTCATTTTAAACATTAAGAACTCTAAAAGACAGTTTATTATCAAAAAGAATTAAATATTTAAAATGCAAAATTTTGATATTCTCGTAATGATTTTTTGAAGTCAACCTTGGCAACTAACACAAAAATATCTTCTCCATAAATGACATTGCGAATCTTTTTCTGCGCTGGAATTATTGCAATGTTTAAAGTCAAATACACGTTATAGATACTACATGCAAAGCCAATGATTGTAACCGGCTTAAGAATTTAGGTAAACTGGTTTTGATGTGAATATGCAAATATTTCTTGATAACAGTTTATGTTCCACAATAAAATGATATTTCGAAATATTTCTCGAAGTTAGTAACATGTAAGAATCTATCTAAGTTCGAGTCTGTTACATTTTGATAAAATGAACTGTGGCTCTATTTCTAACCTTACTGTATTACCGCTGTTCATGTAACTGTTTCTCGTTTGTACAAAATGATTTATCGGTCGATTTACGAGTCATATATTACAATTAATTTTCAAAGTTAAGCTTCTTTACTTATTCTGATGAACGACTCCATGTGCCATTATATTTATCCAACCACATGACTATTTACTTAATTAACATATAAATCTGTGCTCACAAACCTATAGAAACACACTGACGCATGCATGGGCACATTCAAGCCCACGTATGCCTACGAAATCATATCAGTACTTTACTTAGGACATGATGAAAAATTAAACCGGCATGTTTGTCATTAACAGAACTGTAACTGGACTTGTTAAACAATGGAAATTATCTTTACACTTCAATATATCATATTCAAGTTTGTAATATAACATGTTTTATGGCAGTAGCGAAAGCCGTTAAGCGCTATATTAAGGAAAAATAACAATGTTAAATATTTGGCACAAGTTCGATTTTAAGTGGTGACTATGGAATATTAACCAAGTAGTTACACAACACACTAAGACGTGGAGGTTCACGTATCACACATAACCCATTATTTTTATCCAGTTTCCTACGACTTTGTTAAGGTATGAAACGGAAAATTCGTGTGTTATTTCAGACAAAGGAAATTGTGATGTATAAATAAGTTTGAATACATGCATTTAGCAATAATAAAAATTGAATACAGTTTCAAAATTACCGCATGGGAGCAATTCAATTGATTTTTCATAACGATATGCCGAAATATTTAGAAATTTCAACACATGAACATTTACAGACGGATATAGCCAATGTTCTTCCATTGACACCACTCATGAGTAGTATGAAGTTTGTTATTTCGCAATTTAAAAATGCAATTTATATGTTTTACATGAAGGATCACATCACTTAGATAATAATTGCATCGTATTTCTACGAACTATTATTTGAATCACTTCAGTGGCTGAAAATATGATATGATAAATATGCGTACATATATACATAGTCGATGATATTGCATGCACAGCCAGTACCAGTTCAAATTCTACAAAATTCTAACATGCGCGTGGCTACGGTTGGCTGCGATTTTATGATCCGCTGACAGGCGTGTCTGCATTTTTATCACACAGTATAAACTTGTATTTATCTGTTTGATTACGACTTTGTTGTGAAATACCTTAAAGCACGTTATTATAATTGTTACATACTTATTACTTTTTAACTGTTTGATGATTACAAATATCATATAACTCCGTTAATTTATAGCTATCAATAAAGTTATTCCTTTAACAGTATCGAAAACCAAAATAAACGAAGGATTTCCCAGCGTAAGATAATTAATTTATTCATACTCTTGTATGCTCTAAAGAGATCAAATTTTGACATCGCCAAAATTTCTTATAGTAGATGCTTAAAAATTAATGTAGTGTTAAAACATTTATGAAAACTTATTAAATGTTAATAAATCACTCTGGGTGTTATTTTAAATACCAAACAATTTCAAACTGAATAATTAAATAATTGTAATTCCAAACATAGAAGAAAATAGTTATCGATGAAAGCAATTCACCCCCCCCCCTTCCCCTTGAATAATAATGCTTTGAGTTATAATACCGTTGTAGGAATTATATCTCTTCAATAGTGACATGACAAAAGACACGGAAATTATATTGTCTTTTAACTTGCAAAGTGCTCAGCGTCTTTGAAATGACCGCATGAATATGTATTGTTACCCAATTTGTAAATGTTACAAGAAGAACAATACAACTATCGTAATTTATCTTAGTTTATATTAAAGGAAGGTATTAAAATTATTTCTCAATATTTTAATTTGAAAATTTATCTGAATAGTAAACAACAAGAAACATTCCTACAGAATAATAGCAAAAGTATAATTCCACCGAGTTATTTCAAAAAAATATTTTATATTCGTATATTACGGGAAAATGTAAAAGGTAACAAATTAAGACAGTGCAGTTTACAGAAAAATCATTAACATTGTCTATATTTTAATTTCGTTGCATTTAAAGACACACACACGTGAAACCCACGACTCCCAGTTTTATTCTTTTATAGCACCCTCACACTGAGAATCTTGCATCACTGTGTTAAGTACATATTTCGTAATTTGAGCACTTTTAAGCCAAGTTTCCAAAGGGAAGATAGGCTTATGTGAGCACTTTCCAGGATGTGTGTTTATTTGTGTATGTGTACATGAGCGTATTTCTGTGTGTCTGTTTGTATGAGCTCCTCTTAAAAATTTTTGAACCTGTAAACCAAATTTCACCAAACTCGGTACATACATGCTACTAAATATGGCAGCAATTTTCAAATTTAGGCGTTAGGTTATATATCCGGGAACCATTTAAACGATTTAAATCAAATTTGGTACGTTGACAGTGAATCATTCAAGAATTGAATTTAGAAAGCATCATTAATATTTTTGGTATGCCATTTTAAGACAGCACTACAATAAAAATAATACTTTTAAGTTTTATCTCGAAAAATTTTCAACCGATTTCTGACAATTTTGGCATACGCCTAATCAAAACGTAACTTAATAAATATTTAAAATTTATTTTCTATATCTACCATACCGTTTAACCAATTTCGACCAAACTTGGTAAGTTGAAAGTATCTATTGAACGTACCAAATACTTATAATTAGTCCAGCTTTGAACAACTCTGGAGCTATTGATCGGTAACACGGTTTTCACTGACCAAAACTCTCCGAAGAAATCAACTGTAGCTACATTACGAAACATAATCTATTGAATCGGAATTAATAATTTATTTTAACACATTTGGAAAACCTAGGAAAAAGCCTCCCTGATTCCAGATCGAAACCGTTTATTAGGCGAAACAACGAACATTNACACATTTGGAAAACCTAGGAAAAAGCCTCCCTGATTCCAGATCGAAACCGTTTATTAGGCGAAACAACGAACATTTAACATTGTTGTGGAAGTTATTTACTGTTTTTATTGTAAACGTCTTTACGGAATTATTTGATTTCAGCGGCATTGATTGTGGTAGTTGTAATAATTAAGAAAAAATTATCGACGTTCATGACAGCATATATTGAAAAGAAAAATCATATCCTGTTCACATAAATTATCAACATTTCAAGAATGCAACGCGTGAGTTTATTTTTGTGGTGATTATTTTATGTTATTAGCGAAATATAGTTTTCTCTCAATTCCGTAGGTACTCGTATTATTAACGTTTATATTTTTCTTAAAGTGTGGGAAAACTTTTCTCTTACATGTAAAAATTATTCCCGCATTTTTGAGACAAAAATACGCTTTAAGTCAGGAGATATTTTATTTTATATATTGTTAAATTTAGAGCATTATTGCTTTGGCACAACTTCATGTTTTTGTGATCTTTGATTTCATAATATTCAATGCGCTTTTTCTATCACATTATTATAAAATATTTACAACTTATGGTCGTAATTAACAATTTACCGCAATAATTTGAGTTGTATAAGTCATATGGTAATATTGTTTAGTTTACATTCATTAATGTGCAAATTTAATAATTAAATAATCCTACATTAAAATTGGTGTATAGACAGGTGTGTTTCTTTCTAAGGACTTATAACAGTTTCCGAACTATTAAATAAAAATCTTTTTGGCAAGGATTACCATTGTAAATTCTTAAAATTTAATGATCCAAAGTCGCTTTATTATTAAGATCATCTATTTAGAGGGACTCATCAGGAAGATGTTATTTCCAAGGACTAAATTGAGCTCATTGGGAATAAATATTTTTTAAGCAACCGACAAATTTACGACACATGGGGATTAATATTTGTTCTTAAAATTTATAATGCATTAAAAACAGTAATGGAACTACAAAAATTATCGTGGTTTAATTTAGAAATATTTGATGTGTATTCTCGACAAATTTCATTTCCGCTACTATATAACCATTTGATTTAAATTTCTAAGTATTTGAATTAGCGTATTTCGGCTATCAAGACCTCGATGTTAAGAGCCGCCAAAATCTCTTCACTCACTCATTCAATTACTGCGTTAATTAAGTCAAAAATGAAGTGAAATAACTTGTTACCATAAAAAACATTCGCATCCTGTAAAAATTATTGGTAATCACGGCAGTTGTTAAATGGGCACATTAATGAAATTCAAATATTTAAAGCACTGTGTGGTAGCGCTTGAAAACATGTTGTTCAAAGGCACTGCCATCCCTCTTCGTGTGACATATATAAACGGTACCAAGATGAATGCATGCAATATGTCATACATTCTACTCGCCAGAAGTGATAAATAGTTTTCGATAAAGCCGAGAAGACAAACGAAACAGTCAAAATAGCACTGGAAAAGGCTGAGGAATTGCGGACAAAAGGGTCGAAAGAGACAGCGGGAAAAACGTACAGATTGTACCTGAAGCACATGAAGGTACCCATGGAGGGCGAGTGGGTTCAGCGCGATCCTGAAAGATCATCAGAAGGCAGGACCGTTTCGTTTGTAGGCAGACACAGACAGCGCCAGCAGCTGTTTTATCCAACATCAAGTGAGGTACGACAGATTCACAAAAGCAGAATACTTCTATTATAAATATTTCCCAGTGCCTAGCAAAGGTAAAATTTCGATCCTATTTCCTACGTGTTCTCCAGTTAACACTTAAAGAACGTCAATTACGTTCATAATGGTGTAACCAGAGAGCAGCACGGGACATTACGATTCGGTGACATTCAATATTTAGTAAAGAGTCCATGTTTTTCTTTGGAAACTGATGGCCACCTTTCCAGGGTTTAGTGGACTGCTGGTGAGTGCCACACTTCTCGGGACACTGATATGATGGACTGGAGAGAAATCACACATCAAGGACAGTCGTTCTCCTCTGGAATTGAAAATAGTGGTATTGAATGCCCAGATATATATTGAAGACATCCTGCTCCATCGTAAATAATTTCTCCTCGCTGAGTGTCCAGGAGCCAGTTTGTCACATGATAATGCTTGCTTATTGCGCAGCTTTGGTTGACAATGAGCGTTTTTGCAAAGTTTTACCTTCATGTGGCTCACGTCGACATTTATGGAAGTAAACGGAACTCCAGCTTTCTCCTTATGAAAAACTTTATAGTTTGAAGTATAATTTACAACGTTGGGCAAATCTCCATCGGAATGACACACAGAATTTGCGTAGTTTCATTCTCGGACGTCTCGATGAAATCTGTCCAGGAACTTGGTGGTCTGACAAAGTATGAAACGAGACTTTCTTCTGTGCTTCAGGTGGATGGAACATTGTCCAGAAGAAATTATAATTTATTGATTTTTTTGGTTCCAACAACACAAGTCAAAGGTCTTGTTAATCTCTAAAGCTAATTGTTATTTCTTAACGAATAAAGTTTTTTGGCAATAAGAAAATAAAAAAGAAAATGTTCCTTTTAATATGTTGTGTGAACAAATGCAATCTAGATGGTCAATAATGATATATAAAAATTAGTGGATAATCTTTAGTGCGCTTGTAACTGTTATTAGCATTAGTGTCTCTAACTCCATAGTTTTGAATGTAGTTTGAGAAGGAATTCACAAAAACAATTTGAAGTGTGCAATTTATGGATATAATAAATATCCTTGAATTATTTTTAGGCCTATCCTATTTAATAATTGATCTTTATTGAGTCTACTCAGTACTCTTCGTTTCTCTATTAGATAAATTCGGTTTTAGCCCAATTTTGGCTCTAAAAATACGCACATCAATTGCCAACGGTATGTATTGCAACAAGTGACAAACTCATAATAAACTAAATTGTTTTACTTGCTAAAAGAACCACTGTGAAAGCAACATAATAATTTTAATTGCAAAAATTATATTATTCACTGTTAGTTACGCAATGTTTCTCCAACTCAACCGTCATATGTATGTTGGATCACAACTAGAAACATATAATGTTTACAGTATTTGAGTGAGTGAAGAGATTTGGACGGCTATTAACATCGAGGTCTTGAGAGCCGATGAGGGTTAAATGATGTGAGTATGGAGCAGCACCGGAATGTAAGAATGGGGGAAGCGGGAGATCCCCGAAAAATTCTCCGACGAGCGGCATCGTCTACCAGGATTCCCATATGCGAAAATTCGGGGGCGACCCCGCCGGGGAATCGAACAAGATTCACCTTGGTGGGAGGTGAGTAGTGTAACCACAACACCACCTCGGCCCCTTAGAGAATGTGAGATATTGTAATTAAAAGTCATTTTATACATTATCAGTTAGTACCATACACCATAATTTAGATTTCTTTTCTTAAAAAGTATGTTCTCTGTATTACACAAAACTTAGAATATCTCGTATAAAATACTTAGTTTATAACACGTTTATACATTTGTGCTGAATACGGAAAAATATTGGCAGTTAAAGAGAATTTTCAGCAATGATATTTCACAGAGGGCGTTGAAAACATCTTTTATGTCGCTATTTGATTAAAATCTTTGAAAAAGTAAAAAAATTTTTTGGAGACTCTAAAATGGTAATTGATATTTTAGAGTTAGTTTATTTGCGTTAATTTTTATTTTATTTCATTCATCATAGTAAAATAAACCGTCAATCACTACGAGTGTTTCATGAACAAATGTTATATTCATAAACTGACCACATTTTTAAATAAAATACATTTCATTCAATAAAAAATAAATCACTACTACTAGATTTTAAAACTTAGGAAACTCTAACGACGATAAGTGAAAATTTGATGCAAAAAAAATGGATACATATAAAGACATTTTGTTTGGAGTTCAGCACAACACAAGTGAAGGGAAATAATTTATTGTTCTGTTATGTTTAATTACATAAAATAGCTGCCACGTTCGGCAAAACAACAAAAATTTATTTTCTGTTGTTATTTTACTCTGTATTCGAAATGACAAGTTATACGTCGAGTCAATCACGCAAAGTAAACGCTGTTTTGGTTGTTATATTGTATAACCTTGTTTACGAATGGAAATATGAATTAGATCAAAAAATTGAGCTTCCATTTGGATAAGACAGCACTCTGCGAGCAAAAATGAAAATCAGGGTGTGAATTCTCTTATTTGATAGCAAGTATTCGAAAAAGTATGCTGTTAATGCCATAACAAATCTTATACCTGGCAATGGGTAGGTTGAAAACGTAACATTTTGGATCGTTTTACTTTTGTATTTCGAGTAAAACAGTTTTGTTACATACTGTTATAATTGTTATATTATACGTGATGAACTGGATTATACCTTGTACTATCCCTGATCTTGTATTAAAAAGTTGGAATTCGACGTGGCAATTGTATAATAACAATAAATAATTTCACAGTATTCTTATATATTAAATAATTTCACCATTAGTAACCCATAATTGCAGTATATCATAATGTTCATAAACTATGTAAAATAAATTTTATTTTATATCAAGAACGATAAGAAGTTGTAATATGTCGAGAAATGCAACATAACAATACGTAATAAACCTTAATAAACTTATAGAGTTATATAAATGTAATAATGTTAATAATCACGTAAAGCGTTCGTCTATATAAGTTAAGAAAACAGTGAGAATTTAAAAAAAATTCAGTTTGGGTTTTTCATTCGGTAAATTCGACAAAACCGGAAACTGGAGTAAATTTTTGTCTTTCCATATCTGAATTAGTCACATCACGGCAGGCGGCGGAGACTTTTCTGTGATTTTTATCGGCTATTTGTTTGGAAACAGTCTGTCTGACGAATATTTTCATAGGGTTGTATCTCCAGACATTGTGAATTCAGGAAGGGGAGTTTTTCTGACGTGAGTGACAGCGGAACCGAAGTTGAGGTTTCCTCTCTTGACATTGATACGGGTCTTCATGGCGCACAACCCTCCGCTGGATTCCAGCCAGTCTTCTGCATTTCCCGACGGCTGCACCCCCGGCCAGCCTGCCGCCCCCTCGCAATACGTTTCCCCCTCCCCCTGCCGCGGGCCACGCTAGCTCGTCCTTCGGCCTTGGTCTTCCGAGGAAAAATTATCATACAACACCTGCACGCGGTTCACGTCCTGACAGCCCTCACAATCGTAACGTTACTGCTTCAGCTTTCAAACCTTTAAACAGGATACGAGGGAAAACTGTTCCCTACGCCCGGTGACGTCTCAGAATCACTCCACACACCCCCCTCCCCCTCCAAAAATTCCACGAGGCTTTATTTTTCCACATTTTGTCCTCGCTGAAATATTTTCGTCACATTGCAATAACTCATAGTTCACCGAAAATGTAAACGATTACTTCGCAGGTACCGCAAATTGAATGATAAATTTACGAGGGTTGAAACCGTTTCACAAATTCGTTTTGTTTTTGACACATCTATCACAAAACGTTGGGAGATGAAGCTGAATATTTAATATTTGCCAGATATCCTCTAAATAAAAAACTAATTTGCTTTTATTATGTTCAGTGACCTAGTTTGAAAAAAAAAAAACTAATATGATATCACGTTAATATTTGATTTTCTAAAATATATCTACATGAAGTAAAACACATTTGCACCATTTAATATTTCAGCTTAAAATATTATGTTAGAAGCGCAACGTGACAATCTAAATGCATTACATGTAATATTACTTTTATATTAATTAATGCAACGAGGACAATCAGGGTCATGGTCCGATGAGCGATAGAGTGAGAACATTGAATATAGGAAATCCTCTAGCACTTAGCTGACTTGAAAATACTATAATATTTGGGGAAAACAATCGTCAGTAAAGCCGGCTATCAGTTAACCCATGACCACCCGAATTCGTATCAGACATATAAACGCCTGACCAGCAACGCTATTTATAATACTTCAAACAAAAAAATAATATTTTCCTTGTTATTAAAAATATTTTACGTACATACATTTATATGTACTTACTGTTTCTATGCCTTTCTTGTGAGTATGCTATTAATGCCTTCTCATGAAAATTAGCTGTAAAATAGGCGTGCAAGAGATAACGCCATGCTAAGAAATTATCTTATCTGTATTTTAATCGATATTATAACTTATATTTACAGTACGTTTCCCGTATGTATTCTCAGGTTTATCTCATGCAACAATTTGAAGTATTTTTTTTTAAGTAAGCTCTCGAGAGACTTCCGTTTCCTCTTCCATATTTACTCTGACTCTGATTCACCAATATCTTAAAATGCTATGTACTATTATTCTATCATTTTTCTTGCTGTCATTTCATCATGTCTGCTCTAACAGACATTTTTTTAAATATGAATATTGTCTTTCTTTTTTTTTCCCTTGGGATATAATTATTCATTTTTCGTAGTTACAGCAATATAGGTTTGTATATTTTGTAGACACCTAGCAACATGTAACTAAGTTAGGTACAAGAATGTGAAAATAATTGAAGAATTTCTTAACCAACACGTATCACAGAATGTTCCTAAAAACTTTGAGGTTAAAGTCTTAATTTATTCTGTATTTTTCTACTTTTATTTTTAATACTGTCCGATATTTCAAATGATTTAAAAAATATGATATTTTGAAGTAGCCACCAAATTTTAATTGGAACCATTCCAATAGATTCCTTGTAAATCATTTTCTTCTATAAAATGGCACTCANTTCCAATAGATTCCTTGTAAATCATTTTCTTCTATAAAATGGTACTCAGGTTCATTTCTACAACAAGCGATTATTTTACTTTCTGAGTGTTAGATAACTACGATGTTTGAAACGAAGATATCATATTGGCAATGTTTGGAAGTTTGAAATGTGTCAGAAAATTTATAATAGGTGTACTGCGAAGCGCAGTCAGAAAATTTCGCAGAGAATTAAAACGTTCACTGAGAATATTAAAAATAAATAACAGAATTTAATCACGCTTTAGATTCAAAATAATTAAGGAAAGTAAGACACTTCGTACATCTTAATATAAAACATCCAAAGCTGAAATAACCTAGTTTTAAGAGTACCATATTTGAATGTTTTTATTTGCAGTGATAATTACAGTATTGGTTGGAAATATCCGAAATTTTAAAATAGTTATTATAATCTGTTCGAGAACAAACAACAGAGGTTTGCTGTAAGTTATTGAGAGCTGTGATTTCTTTGTTGTAAAAGATAAATATATCACAATCCAAATTCTTAACTGATGCGTNTGTAAGTTATTGAGAGCTGTGATTTCTTTGTTGTAAAAGATAAATATATCACAATCCAAATTCTTAACTGATGCGTTATTTATTCTGGCACTATATCATTATATGTACACACGTTTAAGTGCATTTACAGTGTAAAACGGCCATAAATATAGCATAACATTAAATACTTTTAACAAACAAAACATTCCACTTCCCAAAATGTGAAAGTTTTTGATTATTGAGGTACCCTACTAATGCTGCCAGACCATATGCAATATAACAGTAATGCATAGTGTGGAATTGTTGTTTTGTAGTACACAAAAACAATCCAAAAATCATAACTTCCACATCTGATATACGTAACAATATACTTAAGAGATGTACAGATTTGGCACTTTTACATCTGACAAAATGCATTTCTCCTGACAATAAATTTAGGTATAACTCGAAATCAACAAATTTGAGTCATGGTGGTATTGTTTTAGGTGTGCAAGTTATGGACAAAAATAAAGTGCTATCCATTAGATAAAGTAGCTTGGTTAGTGTTCCATTATGGCATAACGTCAACATGCCTGCTTTAAATGCTTTCAAATCAAGGTATCACAAGTAATATTAACACTTGGACTCAAATTGCAGAGTAATAATGTCCACCAAGTACAACGTAGGAACAAAACATCACAAGAAAATATAACTGTTAGTTGAAAGTAAAGACGTAAGAAAGCTTGCATTTGAGCCCTATATATAAATCATTTCCGGTATCTCAGCTTAGTAACAGAAACACTTGGTAAGTTCATGGTTCACACTTGAGTATGAAAGGTTTCTTTTATGCTGTTTATACAACGCCTTTTTGAATAATAGATAATTNGTTCATGGTTCACACTTGAGTATGAAAGGTTTCTTTTATGCTGTTTATACAACGCCTTTTTGAATAATAGATAATTATGTTTATTTTATTGAACATATAAGACAGAAATTCAATTCATCAATATTATTGTAGCTCAATACAAAACACGAATTCTAGGCAAAGCTTTAATAACTCTAAATATAAGAATTTCACAAAAAAAAACTAAGGATTTTTATTTAGAATCCAACATTAATATAGATTATTTCAATGCATTTTTGATTTAAAGGTATGTCGTGTTCTACCTGAAAGTTCGTACTAAAAAAGGTGACCAGNGTTCATGGTTCACACTTGAGTATGAAAGGTTTCTTTTATGCTGTTTATACAACGCCTTTTTGAATAATAGATAATTTTGTTTATTTTATTGAACATATAAGACAGAAATTCAATTCATCAATATTATTGTAGCTCAATACAAAACACGAATTCTAGGCAAAGCTTTAATAACTCTAAATATAAGAATTTCACAAAAAAACTAAGGATTTTTATTTAGAATCCAACATTAATATTGATTATTTCAATGCATTTTTGATTTAAAGGTATGTCGTGTTCTACCTGAAAGTTCGTACTAAAAAAGGTGACCAGNTGATTATTTCAATGCATTTTTGATTTAAAGGTATGTCGTGTTCTACCTGAAAGTTCGTACTAAAAAAGGTGACCAGAAATTCAGAAGCACTTTAAATTATACTCATTGCGGGCTATGTAAGCTAATAAAGTTTAATTTCCTTTACGTATTTTCTGTATATCTATGTTTACCATTGACAGAAAAATGTTATTGTTTTCAAATATTTTTCAATGTAATACGCTAAGGAAAAATTGGTTTCTAATTATGAAATAACTATATTTTTGAACGTTCATTCCAAGACTCAATATAGAGATGCAGTAAATCACGCCAAAAAAAAACCATAAAATTTAAAACTTCTGATGTACGGACTGATTTACGTTTATAAAAAGTTGTCAGTTTTCATTGTTTTTACACATTGTCATTTTTTAATAAACCTCAGTTACTAAGTAGGTTACATATCATTACATTTCATTGTTTATTCATTCCCATGTCAGATAAGTATTGCTCACAACAGCTAATATTTCCTTACTTCTATACAAGCGTAGTACAAAACTGTAGTATATTATTCAGTTACTTCTAAATCCCATTACATCAAAGAAAATTTGCCTCCAATGCTGTATTTTATTTTTCGGCATGAATGTGAATTTGGCACAGGCTGCTGTATGAGTTCAGTTGAGAGAATGCTTCATAAAATGTCGGGCCTTGCTGTCAGGATAAATGATAGGGGTGAACAAGAATTCGCAACTCGAACGAAGAGCAGAAGCTGTAATTTGGAATAACAAAATGAATTCACGGTTTGCGCATGAAGCAAGCCGAACTGTAAAACATGTGATAAATGTTAGTAAATATTAATATGTAATTCAAAACGTAATGGGTGTTATTTACCTAAAACAAGGCTAAGACAGCACAGCGTATTACGTGATATATTCAATATATTAATAAATACGGCATAATAATGTTTTTGTGGGAATAGAATAAAACTGTTTAACAGACGCACAATGCGTATACAATACGTATGGCAGGCTTCCCTGGCTATTTTACTGTGTTCTTGGTTATCGAATTCGAGGTCCATGATGTGGCTCAGATCTTAAAGCCATGATCACATACAAGATACTTATATGCGAAGAATATCGACAGTTATGAAAGCTGTTCATTGCGTGTTCTTCATAATTTCTAAGGATAAAGTACGGGAGAACTTTTCTGCAAACTTAGTTGCTATGCTATAAATTATTGTAAACTTGTATTTCTAATTAAGAATAGGTTATCATTTAAGTTACATTTCTTAAGGTACACAGAATTATTCGCAGACTCTCATTCACTAATCTGAAATAAGATCAAAAATAAAGTAGAAATATATTTTTTTATGAGCCGCTTTAGAAGTAGTGTTTTTTGTGTATACAATTTGAGGGATAGGGTCACCTTCGCATAATGTGAGTGTTATCATCGGTTTACAGCCACATGCACGAGTCGCATTTAGCATCCAAAGAAATAATTTATCATGTTAACTTTTATACAGTGAAATTATATTAAATAATACAAAATAAAACTTGAATAGTGTTGCAGTGAATGTGTATTGACTTTACGTTTAGATACAGTATCTAAACAACAGTAATCCCATTGACAAAACTTATCATCAGCAAAATTGATTAAATTGATGTTTTCCGCTCAACGTTAACACACAATTACTTTATACTATGACGTAGTTTTTAGAGTTTGAAACAACTACGTTATTATAAATTACTTTGATTCACTTATATTACCTAAAAACAATAATTTTTAAATTCATAGTTTTGTTCCCAGCCATTCCAAATACAAATCAATGAAAACATTACAAATCGGAATGTCTGAATGAAGGTCACAAAATAAGCTATTAAGTAGAGATAAACATTTTAAAGTTTTCACGAATTAGAAGAAAATTGCTTTGGTGAAATTAATTTTAATACCATTTTGCACTTATTGTTTCTTTTTTAATTGGAATGACGCCGATGAAAATAAAGGGATGTCAACTTTCTAGTTAAGTCCAATATATTCAAATACTTTAAAGCTATAATATATAAAGTTGAAAAAATTATTATAGCAAACGTATTACTTTTTGCAAATTAAATGAAAACCTATTTTGATGCTAGCAATGGTGTAGCAAATGTTTCAAGGCCATACATACGTTAACAAGTAAATAAATAGTATTTAGCACCCACGTTATTCTCCTTCTTTCCACATGAAGATAATTAATTCTATGGCAGGAAATATTCTAAAAATCAATTTACTTTGAACGCTTACGTTGCAAAATTGCTTATTTGTCAACTAGCCACCTAATAGTGTGTATCGAGGTGTACTGTTTATTAGTATGTCTTATTTATGTTCACAAAATATATATCAACAAACCCTACTCAGAGGCATGTCTCGTAATAATTATGCAAATTTTGATAAAATTGCGGTTGTCTTCTTCTTATGAAATATTCATTGTAATAAAAATTTCAGTAAACATTTTTTGTTTACAAAAATATAACTATTTTCTTTGTAGTCTATTCCCACGCAATTTCCACTACATTTTAATACACCGTAATATGTTAGTCTCAGTTCATATTTGCGACATTGTACAGTATGCTCCAAATAACAGTAACATAGAATGTCATTATCATTATAAAGAGTATCGTTTTATAACTTTCTAAGTACCAACCGGCATTTACACGAAAAATTGGAAAATTGAAACGTGTCATATAAACAATTTCGGAATAATATTAAAGCAAATTTTAGTAAGCGTAATAATATAAGATATATGCCATAAAATATTTCTCACTTTGCAGTATTCAGATTTGCGTAAGTGATCTGAGATTGTTTCATACAAAGTGTTATAAAAAAATGGGTTGATATTTCTAAATATCTTGATAATGTATTGTTAGTTTTGCAAGCTACATATTTATGGATTTGTAAACAAATTTCCGGAACGATTTACGTCTTGTGTTGAGAAATCGATATAAAATACTAGAACTTAAAAATACTTGAGCAATCCATAAAAATTCTCACGTAGATACTTGTGTCTTAACCCTTTAGTTTAGTTGATTACAACATTTTGAAATTACTTTGTGACATCTTATTTTCTAAGTCACCTACTTCATGGACATTTTGGACATATGTTGATCCATAATTCCGTGTAGGGGTAAGCGAATATTATGTTCACAAAATATTATAATAACGATAAATAACGGTATATTAAAAATTAAAGTTTTGAATAGACGGTGCCAAATCACGTTGACAGATGAAGTCAACATACTAATATATTCAATTGATTTCTTTCTCTCAATATCTTTGAATAAAATTTTTGTTTCCTCATTTATTTCAAACAAATAAAAATAAATTGACATATAATTTTTTTTATATTCATTAATTAATTAGTTTTTATTCGACTAAACTAAATCCTACACTTCTGAACTTATTCATATGTTCACACCCAGGAACCTGCATTATTTTACATCGATTGCACAGTGTCTAGCTCAAAATAAATGAAAAAAAGATTTTCAGTAGCAATTTTATTTTTTACATTATTATTATAACATCTGTAAAAATTTTGGTGATACATTTGCTAAAGCGTACTCATTTGCAGGTAATGTGAAGCAACTGAAGAACGAACAGTCCTACTTTGTGTTTGACTGCGTGGAATTACAAATGATACGGTGGGGGAAGACTTCTGTCACAAATACAGGAAACCCGGCCTCGCACCAGGTCCCGTCAGACTGCCTGTCAATAAACGAGTAAACAATTCAAGAAGCCCGGGAGTGTTGCAGAAGAGCCACGTTATAGGAGGCTGCTCGTAACACCAAAAGTAGTGTGAAAAATACAAGTCGGTATCTCGTAGCTCGAGATTGATATTTCACATTCCACTGGGCGAAACACGTNGAAGTAGTGTGAAAAATACAAGTCGGTATCTCGTAGCTCGAGATTGATATTTCACATTCCACTGGGCGAAACACGTTCGAATACGAACTGAAGAAACGTACACTGAAAAAAAAAAAACTCTGTAGTGATTTATTTGTCGTGAACACACCATTTTTTTTATCATCCATTACATAATTTTTTAGAGGCCACCAGAATTTTGTGGTGAATACCAGCAAAATATTTTGTTGCCGCTGTAAAGTATTTTGTTTCAGTGTACATTCCACATTCGGTTTGTGCACAAGCTTGTATTTTAGAACGAAACATCCCGGAGAGATATGGATCTTGACCTGCNACATTCCACATTCGGTTTGTGCACAAGCTTGTATTTTAGAACGAAACATCCCGGAGAGATATGGATCTTGACCTGCATAAGGTCCTCTGAATATATATTTCGAGGCAGCATTTGTTTTTTGTGTGATGAATCCAAGTTCCATGCCTCTGAGTACACGAAAAGAAACTGTTGTAATATCTGGGTAGAACAACAACCACATGAGGTGCAGCTATAATAACGGGACNGGAGTACACGAAAAGAAACTGTTGTAATATCTGGGTAGAACAACAACCACATGAGGTGCAGCTATAATAACGGGACAAACCCAAAGTGAATGTTTTGTTTGGGATAATGAGATAAACAGTCTACGATCCCTTTATACCCGCAGAAAACTCTGATAATGTAAACACAATCCATGATATTTTACAGCATTTTGGAGCCCCAGTTAGTGCATTAGTGGCTTGTAACTAAATAGTGAACCACTAGTAAACTAATACGCATATACTGTAACAAAGCGAACATTAATACACATAGATAGAACATACACGAACCAAATGCATAAAAAACCAGTGTGGAATACTGAAAATACAATTCAAGTTAACATGCATCAATAAAACAGGAGTGGAAAAAAAAAGTACCCAAAATTAATTGAAACAATACATAACACTAGTAATGAGATAAAAAGTATCTAATATAAAACCACATAAATAATAGCAAAATTTAAAAACATCACCAATATAAGAGTTTAATAAACCGATCGCTATGAAACTCAGTATACAACTGAAACAAATAAGAATATTACAAAAGATAAGGAGACTGAAAAACAAACGAGTCAACGAAATACAACAGAAAGAAGTGAAAAACACCAAAGGTTTAATAGAATCCAAACATGTTGTGAAACAAATGCACATATAAAAAAAAAAATTTAATGGAAAAAATTGTAAATACACTAGTTAAAAAAGAAACACTTGGACGCAATGGTTCCACATGAATGGTTTTAGTGAATAAATATACAGGTGATATACTGTTGATCATAATGATCACAGGGTCATACACCTATGGACAGAGGCTACAGAGTGTTTTAAACAACAATGTCAGTATCTTGTGTAGCCGCCTTTCGCGACCATGTAGTTCTGCAGTCGTGGGTAGAGAAGATCATAAAGGTGTCGGATATTATCTTGGGGATTAGTGTTCCACGCTAATTCCACCTGTTATTGCAAGTGGCGGAGTTTTGTTGACAGTATTGCAGACCACAACAAACGCCGTCCCACCATCTCCCACACATGTTCAATGGGAGACAGGTCCGGTGATCGTGCTGGCCAGGGGAGTTGACGAACACCTTCGAGAGTGCGTTGGGTAACACGAGACGTGTGTGTACGGGCATTGTCTTGCTGGAAGAGGACATATTCTTGACGTTGTAGTAACGGGAACAAAATGGGCTGGATGATGTTCTGGATGTAGCATTCACAGTCCAGCGTTCCCGTCAACAGACGCCTGAGGCGTGCGGGCATTGTAAGCTATTGCTCCCCACACCATGATTCCAGGAGTTGGTCCTGTATGTCGCTACCGTAAACACTCTGGTTGTTTCCGCTCTCCTGGTCAACGCAGCACTCACGACCATCACTTGCGCCAAGGCAGAATCTGATCCCAACACTAAATCAACTCCGCACCATTCATCCCTCCAGTTGCGTCGTTTGCGACACCATCCGAGACGGGATTCACAGTGATGAGGTGTGAGAGGAAGCCAGGCGAGTGGCACCCTTGATCGTAGCCCAGCATCCAGCAAACTGTTGGTGATGGACCTTGCTGACACCCTGGGTGCAACAGTGGCTCTAAAGACGTCCCTACGCGATGCCCAATTTCAGCTACCTTCTGATATAACAATGGGCATAACAGACGGCATAAATATTTCTATAGCAGAAGAGAAGAAACAATGCATCAGTTCATACCCACATGTTACCTAAAGTGATACCAGAAAATAGTATAGGCCGGCAAAAACAATTCGCAAATGGCAGACATTCTGCAGTTGGTCGGGGTACGGTACAAATGCAATAAAATTTAATATGTAGGTGCTTTGTGGTACATCCAAAAAGTACGAAGATGGCTTTTATTAATGAAGACTGCATTTATTTAAGTTTCTTGGTACGAGTAGAAGACTATTACTGTATGGAAAATGACTTTAGTAACAGCCCTGTATANGCATTTATTTAAGTTTCTTGGTACGAGTAGAAGACTATTACTGTATGGAAAATGACTTTAGTAACAGCCCTGTATATGTATAAGAAACAGGGTACTGTATTTACCTTTATGTATAATGGACATTTACGTGACTAATTAAAACGTAAGTGAATNTGTATAAGAAACAGGGTACTGTATTTACCTTTATGTATAATGGACATTTACGTGACTAATTAAAACGTAAGTGAATTATTTAAATATGGTTTCTTTAACAAGCATAATAATAAATATTATGCTTCACGTAATTAAACAAGCTCTTACGTTTAGAAGGCGAAAAGAAGATTAAAATTTCATTATACTAAAAATAAGACTTTTATGTGTTTCTGTTAACACCACTCATGCTACACAGCTCAAATAATGTACTTTAGAAACCAATCGATTTGATTAGCAATTGACCACTGGCAACCGATTGCACTGAGAAGTATCTTGTGTATTATTGTTTCAGACAAAGATATTATATAAATTAACCTTTTCATAACAATAACATAAATTATAAGCAGCAATAGTGTAGCACATAAAATATTTTAAATATTTCTTTGCAAAACCGAAAATTGAACTATTATCCTAAAATTGTGTGAACTTAATCGCGCTCCAACCCAGTGAGCTACACGCACAACTCATAACGTTTCCGTGCAATAGGATATAAACATGACAAAAATCCATCGTTATCACGTATTTTTAAAGTTGTATTTATTTATTTATTATGACTGTGGGACTAAATGAAAACGTTTCCCGTTTCTCAGGCGTACATTAAGTTTAATTTTGTACAAAAATACGTTTTACAGAATGTGTAATCTTTTCGTAAACGAACGTATACAGCTTATAGTTGTTATTGGAGTGTCCGCCATCTTGTATGTCGCAGCTCTGGGGGTAAAGCAGAAATTTAAAAGACGTTCTATTACCGTTTCTGGCATTGCCAAAGCTACGAGAACTGTTAAACCTGGAGCCAGACCCCTCCAAATGGTTCTGGACTGCAACCTACACGGGAGCAGAAACGCTAGCAGAAAGTGGGTATGAAAACTGCTACAGAAATGTTTATCGTGTGGGGCCGGATTTATCTGTGAAGCGGTCGCTGTGCGATCAGCAATGGCCGCTCGTCTGAGGCGGCGGTCCAGACGGGAATCCGTATACCGCTGCCGTCCGGGACCAGGTTGACGAGCATGTGCACCATCGTTGGACCACCAGTGATGAACAGCAGACACTTCACCTCCTACGCGTTGGGCAATTCTTCGGATGGACCATCCAGCCTCTTTAAGGCCCACAATACGACCTCGTTCAAAGTCCGTTAATTGCACGAAGTAAGGTCGTCTGTGCCGTCGTGTCATGTCTACAATGCTTCCTACACACAGACCTATGCTTGAAACAACATACTACTCTTCCACCGAGTCAACTACAGTTGTATTGGGCTCAGCGGTGTTATTGCTAATATGCGGTTCCTACTCTGTTCACAGCACAGTACTGTTAATCATTGTCTGCACTGCCCTCTCTCGGATTTCCATGCGCATATGGTGTTTCTAAGTCACTGCTTTAGTGGTTTTCATTTTCCATTTTCCACCAGTGTACACCACAAAACCCCATATGGTGAAACCCAGTCAGAATAAAGGTAAATGTTAAACAAATGTAAAAGTTTGGTTTTAAAAAGAAAGCGAAGTTGATAAATATAACAAACAAAATGCCTAAGGCCAATGAAGTGAATTCTTAAAACAACAAATTGGGACAAAAAATAATACTACATCTGTAAAAAAGTGAACAACCAATGTATGGTATTTTAAAAGCAACACAAACCAATAACACCAATCTTAGATAAATTTATTTAATAAAATATAAGCAAATCATATTCCTAAGAATAAAACATCCAACATAAAGAATAAAACATCCCACCAAGAACTACTAGCTAAAACTACCACGCAAGAGACGCAGATAAGAAATACTAAAATTCCCCCTGTTTTGGTTCTACCAAACAATAATCATTGATAAATAATAGAGTTTTTGAGTCCTCAACAGTGAGCCACCGAATCTACTACAAAAACATTAAAGAACGAATTTTATACAATAGTAAGATGTGAAAACTATTTGTATTTATTTTCCCCTCACGTACGTATTTTTGTTAGAGTACTGAAACATCATTCAGTTATTTATAATCAGTAGAGATGATATAAAATAAAGACTTTATGGCAGTAAATATTATCTTGGCGTTTTGTCTTTATTTGGTCTGTGTATGGAGGAAACGTTACTAGAAGACTGTGTTATTCGCATGAATATTAAGTATAAAAAATACAGCGAACAGGTGGAATTCACATTTCTCACCAACAGCTCATGTGTATAGCGATACATCAAGCAAATTAGAGCAGGAATAGTATCTGTTCTTGATATAAATTTGATGCGCTTTCGTTTTCAGTGACTCGAATGTTTAACAAACGAAGGAAAATAAATAACGCCCGATAAAAACACTGCAAGTGGCGAAAATATTTGTTTCTGTTAATTTTGCATTAATATTTTTTTCGAAAGAAAATTGAGTGGGGAATAAGATGAAGTTAAGTGTTCAAACTATTTTTGATTTATAATAAGGAATAAATAAAACTACTTTTAATGTTCCAATTAATCAACTTAGTGAATAAATTGTATATAAGTATTTGTTACAACAAACACTTGGTATAAATAAAAGAAAATTATATAAAGAAAATGGTTCCAATAACATTTTTTTAACCATGGCTGCATATTCATTCAGAAACTCCCGTTTTCAACTAATTGAGAGAATTAGTATATACGATTTTAAAAATTATATTATCAAAATTGAAAAATAAAAGTAACCCATTTCAAATTTAGAAAAAAAATACTATACTTTGTTTTAACCTCATCATAAATTTAAATAATTATAGCATACATTTATAAATTACTATTTCCGAAGATTTGTCGTCTTAAGTGAGATTGTTTATAAGATATGGTAGTCTACAAAAGTAGCAAAAAAAATTATAAATTAATTTCACATTTTTGTTAAAATTTATTTACCACATTTATTTTAATCCTCCGTAATATTTATAAAAAAAATTCTGGAAAATATTATCACGAAATATATATTTTGCAATTCACATTATTGTATTTTAAATCACCCGTTTAATTAAAAAGATTATTACAGTTTCAAGAAAATTCTTAAAAGCATTTGTTTTTCGCAAGTTCTATATTTTGTAGTCATTTAACATGTTTATATAAAAATATATATCAAATTAATGTCTTTATTTATTATATAATTATTTTACAATCACGTCCGAGTGTTTATAATGGAATATTATTTCCAAATTACTTATTAAATTAATTGAAGAAATATTGAGAAACGAACATAACATCACACTACACACAATCTTTAAATGTTTTGATATAACTTTTTAATGTTTCCTGATTTATAAAAATATTTTATGTGTTTGTGTTTTGAGTGGTAGTTATATTACGTTGGGCCAAATTGTGCTGTAAAGGACATTTCTTATCTACATAAAACCGTTTTAATTATGAATGAATTTATTTTGATAAATATTGTGTTATTTATGGTTAGAAAAGACAGTGAATTTTATGTTTTTTACTGCGTTATATAAATTGTAAATACGCTTATTACTACTTATCTATTAAATACAGTTATATGCTACCGCTGAATTTTTTGTAGACCATTTAATTTTACACAATTATTTCGTACATGATATCGTTATATCTCAAAAGAATTAGGGAAGCTTATTCTATGAGGGTGCGCTGGCGGCTAACTTTTTTCCCGAATTGATTCACTAATACCGTTAATGCTCAGCTCCTATAAGAGCTACGGCAATTTTCAATACAAAAAAAACTCGATAAACACATAAGTATGTTTTCTATGATAAGTGCTGAGAAGGTAGGGTAGAAAAATATTTTAAGGTTGTTTGGGCAAGAAAATTAAGAGAGCATTAAATGAATAAACGGTGGCACTCACTGGAGGTAAAAAGTTAATTAAAGACAATTTGACTAAAGACGTTTATCTAACTGAACCATGGGTTGAAAACTTTGTGGTTACAGAAGCTTCCAAACGTCAATCCTAGTGCGGGCCATTGAATGTGTGACCTTAACGGATAGAAATATATGCTTGCAACGATAATTTTCTTGATTTATACAGACAAATAATTACGCAGTCAGTTCTACAAAGTATTTTGATTGCTTTGATTGCTTATTAAATAAATTTTTTCGGAAAATAGAATACATTTGGTTTGTCCGATCAAGAATATCCATCTGAAAACGAAGTATTGGGTTCAATCACCCCTTTAAATATTTTGGCCGTACTAATTTTGTATTTTGTTGACTGCAAAATAAATATTTCTCCGTATGCTTTAATTCGTTACATAATATGGCAGTTTCGCTGAATATGTCACAGGTTTTTTTTATTAACCAATACGAAAATAAATTAAGCAGCTCGAGTGAGCGTGAAAATATGTGAAACAGGAACAGTATCGTAGTGGTTACACGTAAAACAATAAAGTTTATTATATTACCAAAATTGTTTATGCTTTTATGGCTATTAGCGTTGAGATTTAAGTCTGCTGTATTGCAACCTGTGTTAACTATATTTATTTTAATATTAAAATGAAGGTAAATTAATTTTCGTTGACGACAAACTGCAATTAAAAAATATAACTTTAGATAATGTATCCACAAATGCAGTTCCAAAAAGTGTTTATTATTACCCCTAGACAATCTCTTATAGCCGTATCTTTCTTAGTAAATTAGAAAAAAAATTTTAAATAACCCAAAATTTGTACGTCTAAATACACTTTTACTGATACATCAAAATATACTTGGTTTAGGATGTGTGTAGATATTTTGTATGTAAAATTACATTGAAGATAATATTTGAAAATGACAATAATGTACACCGACCACACTGTAAAAAAATATTTGTTACTGGCTACAAAAAATTATTGGTTGATGCTTTCCAAGGTGACATTTCGTTGCTGGTAAAAAAAAAATGGTGGTGCCCATTAACACGTAGATTGTAAAGTACCAACGCTATTTCGTGCTCACTAAAATATTTGTTTACTAGCGAACCAGCCCAGCTACAATTGAGTTTTACAGTCATACACTAATAAATAAATTGTGAAAAGACAATTCATTTATGTGAAAACAGAATTATAAAGTTATTTTGTTGGCCTAGGTTTTTAACTGATAACGGCAACCCAAAAGAAAGGAAATATTTTTTACCCGAAAGTTATGAAGTAGGGTATTGTTTTTGGAGTGTATTTGTGCAACTATCATGTAGTTACTACATTTCCGCTTTCCAGCGTCGATGTATGAAAATCAGTACGTGAGTTTCACCAAGTTGTGGCTTTAGAAATAAGTGAACCTAGGTGCTCCTTTTTGCGCTTGGCTGAGGTATCTTAATCGATCACCAGAGTTAAGCTAGGTTCCCAGCGGCACACATTTGGATTCGTGGCCGTTTAATGGCATAACATATGAGCGCTTCCGTGATTCGGAGGGTACGTTAAATATTCTGTCCCGGTTTTTATCGATTGATAGCAGTCGTTTAGCATTTTAAGAGTTCCTTGGGCGGCCTGATAAACTCTGACACCAGAGGAAAACATTATTCTTTCACGTTCCCAGCCGGTGCAGAGTAACGTTTTGTTGTCATTCCACAGGATCAGTACAATTTACCGGGATGTAAAGTATCGTATGTCCTATTTCAGGTCATAAAGTACCTACACGCCAAATTTCATCAAAATCCGTTTAGCCGTTATGGAGCTGAGTGGTAACAAACATACACACACAGAATCATTCGCATTTATAATATTAAGTAAGATTAACAATAAATTTTAAGGCTGCCACTGCAATATTAAGTTGCCAGCAATAGCAGTAATATCATCCACCGTAATAAAACTATGCTGTGACTGCAAAACTACATCCATTATATTCTGGCATAATCGAAGTTTCCATCTTCTGTCTGGCCAACACGCCACATTTGTCCGTGTTCGTTTCTTTGCATCAGGTTATGAACTTATTCATGAAATATATTCTTAAGAATATCGCTCATATCATTCCTTTATTATTAATAAGAAGTTAAGTCCACACGTATACGATTCCAGAAAATGTACTGTCCTTTAATTGAAGTAGGCAGGTCTTGTCGTGTGTGTCACCTATTACACTTACACGCTCCAGGCAGCGAATTCACGTCCAGCAAAGTGGCGCAACGGTAACACACTGCGTTCGTGCGTGAGTGGTACAGGGTTTCGAGACCCACTCTAATTGATGTTTTAAAAAGTTTTTAATTGTTGGTGATCACAACGTTATTTCGTAGTTGCCACTAAATACTGGGATGACAAAATCTTTTGTTGGTGCTATAAAATATTTTGTGATGACTATATTGACAAAAGAATTTTGTGGCCCGCAAAAAAATTTTGTTGGCCACCACAAAGCCGTTTTTTTAGTGCTCGTAGCAATAAAATTACAATCCAAATTTTAATTCTTGAAGTGCATGTTTTTTCATACATTCTTCAAAATTTGTAACTTATCACATACATCATTTTTAATAAAGCAATACAATCGTGTGTTTTAAGCAGAGAATTCCTACGGCCAATTGTGGAAATTACACTAAATGATATTTTTTCACTTTCACGGAAATATATTTAGTTTGTACATCTACACCTATATTTTTGTACTGAGCCAGTTACCACTATAAGGAACAAAACGTAGGTTATTTTAATTTATAAACATTTTCTAAGGTTCATTTACTTCACATTTTGAAATTAAACAAAACTTGCCTGCACTATACACCAGCCTAACTTATATTTGATGCCTTGTAGATTTTTAACTTCCTGAAGAACGCCATCACTTTAATAGACTCTCTGGATACCTGTGTCCAAGTTTATCTAACCGTGAACTGAGATACGTCTGTTGGATATCCACACGGATATCAAACTATGACGTTGGCTCTAAACCTTCGTTAAACTATGGAGAACCGTACATTTGATTGACAGTCAAGAACTCTACGTGGATGTGGTTGCGATAGCTTCTCTTTCTTGGAAGGTCGCACACTGTATATACGTGTAACCGTGCAGTGCGTTTTGGCCTCTAGGTTTGATGCTAGCTTTGAGATGTGATATTCACAATTTTACAGAACGAATAGAATCACTTCACTCGTACTCAGCTTGATTACTAGAGACAGAAGGGGTATTTCAGTTATTATCAAATATATAGCCAAAACAGTAAAAACATTACTATTAGAAGCAACGCAAATATTTTGTTTTTTTAAGTCTCTTAATGAAAGATAGTTTACAGTAGTTTATATTTTAATACTTTTTTTTTTTTTGGCTATTCAGTGTCAAAATGTACGGAAATAATTATATTATATTGTACTTTAAAAAATATAATCTGGGCGTATTACTCTGCAACTCAACACGAACTCAGTTATAAGAAGGCCGCGGTGGTTGAGCTGTCAGCCTGCTCTCCTCCCACCTAAGCGAACCGGGTTCAATCCCCAGCCGGGCCATTCCCGGATTTTCGCGTGTGGTAATCGTGCTGTACGATGCCGCTGATCGGCCGGTTTTCTCAAGGGTCTCCCGTTTCCATGCACTCTAAACAAATATTGGTAATTTTACCTGACAACTAAAAGGTAATATTCGCAAAATTGTTTGGGAAACATATTTTTTCTTACGTGTAAGTTAGAATTACGGCACTCTGGAGTAAAATTCACGTACACGGCAGAGGAAAATCTCATACATGGATCGGAAAATTACCATACGACGTGTGGATCTGCTCATCTCAATAGCTCGATGGGAGGACGGGGAGGAAGAAACAAAACGGGACGCCATGTTGGAGAGCTTGTAGGACTAAGCAATACAAATTTATTTTAAGGTACACCATATGTAAAATTCTATTATCAAAAAGTAACAAATGGGCAGTTCATGAAAAAAAGGAAATATGAAAATTTGTATAAGACATTGGAAAACGGATAGCTTTTTGTTCCCGTGTTCAAATCTCAATAGACACCATCTTCACCAGCGTAATTTTATGTCAAGAGCATTATTAAAAGACTTGGAAAAGTATTGACTTCAAAGCATCAATATAGTCACTAAAGGAATTCTACACAAACTTTGTTTTGTACCGTACAAAAGTAACTGAGCAATCTGTAACACAAAATAATTATTATAACCAGCTCCAAGAATAAAGAATTTTTCAAGTTACTTTAATAATGGCGGGAATGTTCAAACTAACAATAATAAATTGTTTAGGGAAAACTTGTTCAGTTATTTTGATTGAACGTTTTGCAGGTAACTTAAATTACTACTTTTTTTCGTGTTAAATTAACGTAGTACGTTAGTGAAATCTAACACAGTTTAGTTGTAGCCGTTGTGTAACGGATAGCGCGCCGGTCTAACAAGATAAATGACCGTGGTTTGCGCCCGCCCTCCCGCAATTGTCGACGATTTTAGAATTGAAGTGTCGGTTGCTATTCGTTTGAGGATATACGCAAGAATTAAATAATCAGGACATAGCGAGGATTTTTAAATACAATTTTAGTATTCAATACGGTTAATTTTACCTAAACTTGTATGAGATTTTCCCACATTTTTGACAGGTACTTTTCCATACGATTGGGGAATAGCACTCTTCTTGTAACGGAAATTTACTCTCCATATAAAAGGTACTTTACCTAACATATAACTGTAATTTTATTCCCTTACATGCAGGGGAATTTAACTCCAATGTTTTTTTACAGTGCACCTTTTCATTCCAGTGCTGCTCCATACTCACCTCAAACTACTTTGATCAGCTCTCAAGACCTCGCTGTTCAGAGATAACTAAATGTCTTCGCTGACTCAGTTATAACTTACAATTGAATAAAGAAAATGTAAACATTAGCATGGTTCTGAGAAGAAAGGAGGTTTCGATTTTGCAGAAAACTGAGTATATTTACACATAACAGCAAGTTTCCTTGAAATAAGTGTAGTTAGTCGTTATTTTGCAGAAGGGCACATATGTCTTACTCAATATCTGTGATGAAATCACAGCTTTCATTTTCCAAACATGTGAATCAATTGCACGAAGCATTTATTTCGTACACTTGCGGAAGACTCTTTTTCCGCCATTAATATTTCATACAACATATTTCATACAATATTTCATTACAAACAGCATTTAACGTTCACTTTATGTCGTACCAACTACTACACAGAATTAACAAAATTACAAAATATTTGAAGATTCTTCTAAGTTGCTGACATCCAGTCTTACGGACTTTGTGATATATCAGATCTCACACCATTTGGAGTCCGGGATATATAGACCTCAGCAACTCGAAAGTGTCAAAAATAATGTATGTATGTTATCGTAGAATATACTTGTTATCGAACAATTAGTTTAAAGACTACACAAATGCAAATATTTATGCGATATTCAAGAAAAAAACTTCTAAAATGATATAGTTTCAATTCACCACCGTTAAAGATTTTTAAATCAATGATACTGTGGTACAAATATTGGACTACTGTCGAAGGCCGATAAATGTGAAGTCAAGCGTTGCCGCACACAGTATTTTGCGTATACAGGGTTCCAACTTTGAATATTACATTTTGACACTCCATTTTAGCCATGTAATGCTGCGATTATAAAAGGTTTTTAAAAGAGTTACGTAATTCAAAATTGAAAAATAAATTGATTTATTTATTTATTCAATTTTGCGCGTACAGACATTATCGCACTCAGCGGTGGCAGTTTATTTGAGCAAAATAGTTTACAGTATTTACGTTTAACAATACTACCAAATGCTTCCTTCTGACTTTCTCGGTTACCATTGTGACATGCAAAATGCGGTATTCGGCTATCGTGCAGATGTAATTACTTTAGATGACTCTGCGTCAACACGACGAAACGGAAAACATTATATTTTTTTCCTAGAAAACTGAAATAAATTGAATTTACTTTTAAACGATTTGAAAACTTTACTAAAAATATATACATTCAGGCAACATTTTTTTGTAACATTCTATAATTATTTTTATAGATAATAATTCTTTACGAAAATTAAGAGAAAATTCCTACATAAATTCAACTAATTCAAAATACCAGTGAACCCTCTCTCAAAATAAATTTTTATAAAGATTATCCACTTCTATAACATACGATAAAGCACAAACATATTTCGTTGAGCTTGTAAAGAAAATGTACTTCAAAATTATTTTTTCAAATTTATTTACTACTTAACATTATATTATAAACTGTATTATAAGAAAGGCAATGGTTTATTAATCTGGTTTATGAGGGTTGCATATCAAATTTTTGGAAGGAAATTTTCAATGTAACAGAAAAGTCCGTATTATTTACGCCATGATTAACCAAAAAATTCTGCTAAATTGTTCTATTAAATATTTTAAAAAGGTTTTATTTCAAAATAAAAAAATTATGTGAGATCCCAATTAAATCGGAGGAAACCATATCGGGAGTAATACTAGGAATCAAACAGTTTACAAAACTCAAGAATAAAATAATTATTATTTTGGAGGAAATAGTATAAGAAAAAAACAAACATTCGAATTACGATTTTATAATCAGAAAAATGATATACATTAAATTTAACAATGTCAGTATATTACTGCTAAAAGTTTACAATATTAATAACTACAAGATATTTTGAGCCTGTTTTCTGCTACTTCACAGACACCGAAAAAATTCATTGATTTATATTCGAAAAGAGGAGAGAATAAATTGAATACTAAGACCATTGTATGTCAATTTTGCTTGTAATAATTATATATTTTTAAATCATCCAAATATTATGAATCGAGTAATTTTATCAAAGTCCTTGTTATTGGTTAAAATAAAATTAGATTTTAGAACAAAATTTGTAAATAAAACGAAGACGTTTGAAAATCACTTAAGGTTGCCCCAAGGAGAAAATAATTTTACACCTAGTATTTAAGCATTAGAATTAAACCAGCTTTCTAAATGTCGGTACTATTGACATATTATTTTTTTCAGTTAGTAAAATCATTTTTAAGAGGTGTAATGTTTGCATTTTAATTTTATTAAAAGGTTCCGAATTGAAATATTTATACATTAAGACGGGTTTTATAGGCTTTTCATGGTAAAGTGAGCACTTTTGGAAGTTCTCTCATTTGGAATAATAGTCACTAAGTATATTGTATTGTAGCCTTAGACGTTAACTTTCAAGTCCGGGAAAATATAAAAACTGTGTTTATTACTTCCATGGAAATATTTATTTTAAAAAGTGGTGGAACTATAAAAAATGGCTGATAGGAAAAAAGTTACTAGGGCCTCAAAAATGCTCACTATATTGTGAAGAGAATTTACGAATTAATTATGTGACACGTGGCTTAATTTGGCACAAAATAAAAAAAAAATTCATAAAAGAAATAGTAAAACACTTTGTTACATTACATTTAGTTACCGTATAACTTTGTGTCTAGAAATAAGCAAGAATTATCGTAACATATTATATAAGAGTTGTGAAATAATTGTGTTTGTTCATGGGCTATTGTAAGAGAAGTTTTATTGCTTATTTAATAATCGTCTCTTCTGTATTGTGCAAAAGTAGCATTTCATGATCTATGTGAAATTATTTACGTAACAATAAAAATTACAGTACCTCATAGTTAAAGCTGTTCCTCTCACCTAGGTTAGTATATTTTAACTCACATAATATGGACCTAGGCGGCAGACATCACGAAATCCACGGACTATAAAATGGCGTGGCAGTAAGCAGGCCGTTTAGAATTTATGTAAATATCACATACGGTTTTAAAATTTGTGATCCATTTTTGTAAAGACTGTAAAACTTGATGGCTTGGTGCAAACCTGCATCTAAAACGTGTTTTGACAAGAGAAGGAGAAAATAAATTTATTATGAAATGGAATCGTCAGGGAGGATGGTACATTCCAAGTACTTACTTCGTAGTGTAGGTAGTACTGGAATGTCAAAGAGACTCGGGGAAGGGGAGAGGTTAAAGGTGTGGGTAAGGATGTAAATTTTTAAGTTATTGGGAAAATTCGTCTTATTATTTTGGGTATTGCTACTTGGTACCGTGTTGAACGTCTTATTCTATGGAACTTCTTACATTACCACAGTCTCGAACATTTCTCAGCTTCGCCGAATTCATAGATAAAGCACAGATATATCTTGGTTCAATTATATTAACTGAGAAAAATAATCACTGGTTTCTGAATTAGAAGGCTAGAATATCCGGCATGGATAATTACAGATAAAGCTTGCTTCAATCGATAAATTATAACGTAAATAATAGGTGTGTCTGTAGATATGCAAACACCAAAGTTCCATCGGATTACCCATATCATCAACGTTCTTCGGTAGAAGAGCGGTCAAGACAAGTGAATGGTATTATGATTTCTCTGCATTGCTATGGCCTTGAATAACAGAAATTTGCATTGGTTGGTACCTGGAAGAGACACTGCTACAACGCTGAAGGACTTCTGTTTGCACGTTAATAGTGACCAGGAAGGAGATTCATTTCACTTTCCAGCGCGAGTTTTTAAACATTTCTACGCCAAACTCGGTAACTGATGGATCAGATAAGGTGGGGAAGTGGCTCAGCCTCCAGGACCACCGTAACTTACACAATAAGATTTTCTTCTCTGAGGTCATGTTAACACCAAGGTTATTGCGCACTAGTTGAAACACGAATAGCCAAGTTATGGATGTTACTGTCATCGCTACTGGCATCAATACTGAGGCGGTATTTATGAACCGCGTCTTTACTGGGTATGCACTGAATAAATGGCCGCCATTAACAATACCGAATCTTATTCTAAATTAATTTTTTCTATAGTTGTATGTGTTAGTTTCCGTACTCTATCCCTTTACCAGAGATTTGAATGGAGTGTAAGAAGTCATCCTAAATTGTAATATTCAGTAATAAGGTTTTTATATATTTTCCTTAACCTCAGTTATTATGGGTATGGGTATATTCTACATGTTTTATATTTTGGAATTTGACAATAACCAAACATATTTTACTATCTGTTGGGTCATTATTTTCAAACTGCACTATTAATAAATAGTTTAACAAAAGCTGAATACGACAAAAATACATATGTAATATAAGTTTTAGATAGTTGGTTGAACTAAAAAGCAAGATATAGGTTTGGTATTTATTAACATTATCACGAAAAATAACTATTCAGACATTTGCAAAGAATTAATTTGAAATATTTAGCAAAATTAAATTTAACTTCTTGCGTGATATAATTTAAATGCATATTTTAGTAAGTTTATTAGAAATAATTGTTATTTATTTATTCAAATTCAAAGTCGGAGGCTTCGAATGGGTGAACTAAAATATGTTTTCCACTTTATTTCATTCCTTTTGATGGTATTAAAAAAACTGTAATTTTTTCGTCTATATTATTATATTACATTTTTATTTTCAATAATATAGTCACAATTCAAAGATTTTATGTGTTTTACATTATATTTACGTCATCACAAAATTATTTATTTCACATTTATTAATTTTTAATAAAATTAAAACCTTTTTATTCTTTTTTCGTGAAATTTTCTTCACTTAGAATGTTTTAAGCTCTAAATACTCGTTTTCACTAAATATTGTTACATTTTGCTAGTGTTCGTTGTTTTTCACTCTTTTTCCGTTGGTTATTACAGAATGTTGATATTACTCGCATGTTTTCGTTATTCTTCACTTTTCCTAATCTTTTCTACTCTATATTGTATAATTTCGGAAATTTCAATTTTTTCCTTATATTTATGTGGATTTTCATTCTAATTCATTAGTTTTTCTTCATATCCGTTACAGTTTACCTATTTTAGCAATTTTTTTTATGGCTGCTTGTTATTTTCAATCCTCTATATTTATCATTTTTCACCAGGTAGGCAAGTATTAATATTGCTTAAGAGAAGGGCTTAAATTTTAAGCTGATCCGTAGAAAGACCTGTAAGTTTATCGCAAATGAAATACTGTATTTAAAGAAGTTCAAATTACATGATTGTAAGAATATTATTTTCTTAGATATAATCTAGAATTTATTTATTTGACCCTGTTGTTAAAACACAACTTACTTCAAATAACATAATTTAATCGTCGGCAACGAAGTATAAACCAATAATTTGGGATATACAACTATGTAAGTATTTTTCTTTTAATTAAAATCTAGGTGTTACATGGGGGAAAATATAATTGTATTGTAGGGCAACAGGTAACGAGAGTATAACATTGAAGGAACTTCCGTAGGTTTAAGGTGGAAATACATGTGCAAATGCAACTGTACATAAGTCTTGAAAGCTGCACGTTTATAAGAATGTATGCCTGTAAACAGTAGACTCTGTACGAGAGTAGGAATAAACATCTTTCACGCAGAAGATAAAAGTTTTAATGGTTTTTAACGACGATAACTGCTAAATATGCATTAATATATGTATGTATATATATATATATATTATTGGTAGTTCAAATATTCTTACGTCGTGTGAAACAATTTCATAGGATCTAGATGTAAGGATGAGTATGAATTTTATTTTAAAGTATGTTGCTGTGCGATCAATAGTTATTTCTGTTTTATTTTGTCCCTTGTTCAAGCCAATAAATTGTCGAGCTTTATCTAAGCCAGCTATTTAATAAGAGGCAGTTCGGAAAGCTTATTTTCGAGGAGAATATGGCATGTATGTACCCTGAAGAGCCAAAAAAACTGGTACACCGTCCTTATATCGTGTAGGGCCCCTGAGCACGCAGACGTGCGGTAAGACGACGTGGCATGGACTCGACTAATGTCTGAAGGTATGCAGGAGGCAATTCAAACCATGAATCCTGCAGGGCAGTCAACAAATCCAATCTGCACCAGTTTGAGAAAGGGTTGCACGTCTGTCACGTTTAATGATTCTCGTCAGTCGTCGTTTGTCCCGTTCTTTCACGATCTTTTTCCGGCCACAGCGATGTCGAAGATGTGATGTTTTACCGGATTCCCGATATTCTCGGTACACTCGTGAAATGGTCGTACGCGAACATCCAAATGTTATCGCTACCTCGGAGATGCTACGTCCCATCTCTCACGCGCCGACTATAACACCACGTTCAAACTCACTTAAATCTCGATACCCTGCCATTGCAGCAGCAGTAACCGATCTAGCTGCCGACCGCATCGCGTTACTCTGATTGGGTCCATACCTTTGTTATTTGCATACGGACGCCTATACTAGTTTTTTCGGCTCTTCATTGTTTATATCAAGGTCAGAAGTTGCTGACTTCCTTAGCTATGTTGCATAATATTATAACGTGTGTGTTTTTGTTATTTTTATTATATTTAAATGTTGGAGATTAGCGCCAGCGTAGAGTGTATTTCAATCATTTTTGCAGAATAAATTTGTTTAATTTTCTTACATTTTTGATAATAATTAAGAGGTAGGAATATTTTGTTTCCTTAACAGTAATTTCGAATAATTTAGACATTTCCTTTACTATAACAAGAAGTTACAGATATAAAAAATAATCCTTCTTTCCCTTACATGGGTGCAAATATTTTTTTAGGAAGTACTCAAAGTTTATAGGGTAGATAGGTCTTGGCCTCTCATTGACAGTAATAACATATGAGATGGAACCAAAAACATATGCAAGAGTAATAAGACAATTACAAATACACGCGTGCCTCACCGGGTACACTTACCCAAAACACATCATACCATAAGCTATCGTTCCATCAACTGCATTATTGAAGTAGGTTTCGGAGAATAAGCTTCGGATGTAATCAGTCTAATGTTTTAAAATATAGGGTTTAGTAACCTGAAATTTTTTTAAGTGATATTATTTTGAAAACATGTGTCTGAACCACTCAAAACATGTAAGCTGGTATGACACCGTAATGCTACTTGTGTGAAGAATTTGGTGGAAATTAATTATTGGTTCCCGTGATATGACATACAAATATTGTTTCCTTATTTGTTGAAATCTTACAAAATTGCCTAAAAGATGTATTTTTTTTTACCTATTCTTCCAATAGTTTGTCAGCATACGAAGTTTGGTTGAATTTGGTAAACTTTTTATTAGTTATGACAAATGTACCTGAATTATTTATATAGCCGCCATTTTGTAAATCAATATAAAACTTTTGGCAATTTTTTTAAAAATCATTGTCACCTAGCAAACTTCAAGAAATAAAATATGAGTAGTCCATTACAACTCCCAGTAGATAATTAAACATTGATTTATATTAATACTATCTTGCAAGTTACTTACAGTTTACACTTTTCAGATATCGCACTATCCATTGCTACGTTCTTTTGATGTAAATCTTAACAATGAAGTTCCGGTCCCATTACGGGTAAAGTAATGGTTGTATCTGGTATTTTTAGTTACACTTTATGCTAGGACCTCTTAAGAACGTAGTGTTTCCCGACGTGACCAGGCTACCAACCTCGTATTCATAAACAGATTTATGTCGGGGACTGGGTACAAATCATATCAGTGGTCCAGAATCCAGCACCCTCNAACCTCGTATTCATAAACAGATTTATGTCGGGGACTGGGTACAAATCATATCAGTGGTCCAGAATCCAGCACCCTCCGCATGTATGTGGGATGCTTCAGCATACATAGGTAAAGAATGCCCTAAATTTTGAATTTTTAATAATTTTATTCACTCCAGGCTAGCATATATGGGTACATGTTTCCTTAGATTTCGGCTATTGTTATTACGAAACATAATTCATTTTAACTGAATTTATATGTAACTCTAAAAAATAACTATAAATGTTTTATATNAACCTCGTATTCATAAACAGATTTATGTCGGGGACTGGGTACAAATCATATCAGTGGTCCAGAATCCAGCACCCTCGGCATGTATGTGGGATGCTTCAGCATACATAGGTAAAGAATGCCCTAAATTTTGAATTTTTAATAATTTTATTCACTCCAGGCTAGCATATATGGGTACATGTTTCCTTAGATTTCGGCTCTTGTTATTACGAAACATAATTCATTTTAACTGAATTTATATGTAACTCTAAAAAATAACTATAAATGTTTTATATNCTTGTTATTACGAAACATAATTCATTTTAACTGAATTTATATGTAACTCTAAAAAATAACTATAAATGTTTTATATTTGACACTGATTATAGTATATATTAATAGAAGGAATATATTGCAAACTTTTGTTGTATTATTATCATAAGATTTTAATTTAATTTTTTAACATTTTTGCATATATTTCCCAAAGGAAAATGAATGCGTATATTAAACTCTGCTGCTAAGAACTTTTAGTATAGAATACGCGAAAAAAAGTGAAAACACCGCTTTCTAATTGTAATATTCCAAATCTAAGCGAGTTTACAATACCAGTAATATCTCCGTGTTTCCATAGCCCTTAGTGTATGACTGGCCATTCAAATGTGTTCCTACCAAACACAATAAAAGAAGAGCAAATCAGAGACGGGCCAAGAAAATAAATCAGTAAAGATGCCTTTCAAACTATATGATGGACAGGAAATATTCTGTAGGCGGGACCTTTGCCGTACGGGTATGTTGATGTGATTTTATTGGTGGTTTCAAAAACGTATTCACGAGAAAAAAAAAAACCTTGCTGACGGACTTGGAGAGAGCTCAGGAATTAAAAGACTATGCGAGATGAGATGAGGAGTGGCGACTAAAAATTGAACGAAACGAATCCAATGCTGGCAACGATATCAAGTTGATGTACCATGCAATTAGATTTGTTAGGTCATAAAAGAAAGAAACACTTTCTGATACAACGATGTCAAAGAAATTTATATCACTCAATCTAGCGTAATTTATGTGCCTAATTTTAACTTTTTCGAAACGAGAACGTTTTAAGGAACGAAAGTGAAAGGCCATATTTAAAAAACAGACAAAACTGCAACACAGAAGAGAGCCGATTGTTTTTCAATTTATACTCATTTTATACCACCGAACATGAAATATAATCGTTTTAGGGCCGGTGTTCCTTTAAATTGTAAAATGTGTTTATTTGTAGAGTTTAAAAATTAGTTTGTTAGTATGTGCTGTACAACAGTTTATAACCTATATTTTAAACAAATATATTTATTTATAAATGGCGTTAAAATTTTTTAAATTACAAACATTCCGTCACTTAATCTATATGTAACACCGATGAATCTCTTCTGTACTCTAAACAAACACTACGGAAGTTAAAATATTATTACCGGTGCCACAGATGTGTTACCTTTCTCAAAAAGCAAGCATTCGAAAAAAATTTTTTTCAAGATTTTTAAATTAAAAAATGTTCAGTAATATTGAGTTGAGTTTTTTCCTTTTTTAATTATCTAACAATATAAAATTTTACGTTGACCAAACATTGCAAATCATCACAAAAGTCACCAATCTTAGCTAAATGTGACTGNTATAAAATTTTACGTTGACCAAACATTGCAAATCATCACAAAAGTCACCAATCTTAGCTAAATGTGACTGGGTATATTAGATGTGACCAAATAATATAGAAAATGGAAACAAAGGATGGGAAATTATCTGATGTGTGAGTGAGATAAAAAGTCATCAAATGTCGAGAAATGTGACTAACCAGAAAAAATTTGTTTACAAATATGAGTATTTATGTCCTGAGGTGACCAAATGTCGTTAAAAATGACCAAATAGTGACAGGCTAAATCAAATGCATCCAAGCGATCAAACGTGGAAACTAAACATCGCCATGCATTTCTCAATACGATACAACTATACCGCATGCAATAAATTGAGGTTACATTCAAGCGATCAATACAAAATAATACAGTCAGATCAGGAACATTTAAAACGGCAGAGTGGCAACGTGTTTATTCGCAAGTTCCGCTTCAACTTGTGTTGCAGTGATGGTCGCAAACGCCTTATATATAACAACAATTTTTGCCATTTTTCTGTCTTCGAGAATGCACTGTCCAAGAGTTATATTACCGGTATGACTTGGGNGGGGGGGGGGGGGCAATTTGGTAACATAGGCTATCTCGGCTATTACGAACTGTGGGCACTCTCATAGCAACAGATGCATGCGAGTAGTTGTGCGGGCTGAAGTCGTACCCTCCCTTCAGCACATTCTTGAAGCCGCATTCCAAAAAGACAACGTCCGCTCACATGCTTCCAGGAATCTCCAGGCCGTCTTCAAATTAAGGCATATACCACTTTTACACTGGTCTGCGTGTTTACACGTCACGCCACCTATTAAACATGTCCGGGACATATCACTCTACTACTAGCTCGTCATTCTCATCCAGCAGCCAATGACGATTAAATGTTGACTCGGGTAGAACAAGCCCGGCTAGGGATTTCAAAGAACACACCAAATACCTGTTTGATTCGATGAAACTTTATGTAATGGACCTTATTACAGTTCGTGGAGGCTGATTGTTTGTCTGTGATGATGCATTGCTCCAAAACTGTAATAGTTTGTGTTTTATAAGGTCAGAAATTAACTTTCTTTCTGAAGTTTCCTTCGTGGTATAAAGTTCTTCAGAAATATGAGGGTTTCTAAAATGTTGACCAATTTGGTGATATTAAATGGAACATAGCCAAATGTGACAAAATATTACTAAATGAAAGCAAACAAGGTGAAACAACACAAAAGTGATGAAACATGGACACACTGAAAGCACACATAACATATACAAATCTAACCAACCAAATCAAACTTAATGAAAGTCATTATCTTTGGATTTCCCTTCATTGNCACACATAACATATACAAATCTAACCAACCAAATCAAACTTAATGAAAGTCATTATCTTTGGATTTCCCTTCATTGCTTGATACATTTTAATCATCTTAATTTTCCTTCTAGAATAGTAAATATTTTCCGAGACCCACAATTTTCAGACCTCCTCATATTTCACTAAGCATTCAGCGCACCACATTCTATCTTATGGAAATCAAGCATCTTTTAATATGATATTTATTCACCCAAATCAAATACAGTGCACTAGAGCACAGAAATTAGTTTATTCCATAACAGTAAAAAATGCTTTCTAACTTAGGAGAATTTAACGTGGCACCCTGCATATATATACGCATTATAGATATTCCCCTTTTTAACACCATATCGTTACTCTTTGTGGGTCATTGAGTCCATGCGTCAGGCTGAGGAGACGAATGTCATCTTTGTTCCAGGCTACTATCATGGATTTAGATTTTCTCATGTTCTCTGGTTCCTTCTTGTCATCCATAATCTTAGATTTCTATTTTCTCATTCTCCGTTATTACTTCTTGTCAGCAGCCCTCTTCGAATATTTCAATGTGTCTTAAATTATTTGTGAACATAGCCCCATTATAAAGTTTTAACCTTAATCCTTTAATTCTACTTAGTCATTTGTCATCTTCAATTTTTACGTATATATTTTTTTTTATTTCTCTCTCGCAGACAACATACTATTTTTTGTTATTANTATATTTTTTTTTTCTCTCTCGCAGACAACATACTATTTATTGTTATTCATTTTTTATAGTAATAAAGAAGTTATTTTTTTAACTAACCATTCCCTGAGTTCCTGCAAATATATCGGGTGATTCGCCCGCGCCTATTTTTTAGTATCTATGCAACGTGCACACAATACTACGCTTCTAACAAAACATCATCAATCGCAGCAGAACACCCCGTGCGCGTTGATACGTTGCCAGCACAGCATGCGGTGAACGGATGGTGTTATGTCAGCAATACGTCGAGCACAAGTCATTTTTCAAAGAATGCACATCCGTTTATTGTTTCGAAGCAGACTATTGCGATGTTAACTGAATACGTTGTTACGGGACGATAGTGTCCATAGTAACCACATCTGCCTCGCTTCAAGCCATTGTATTTCTTCATGTGACGTGACAATACACTCACCGCTTACTGTATTGACGAAAAGAAATCAATGCGCACGTGTTTTTTTGTAGCGATTGTCTTTTATCGCGCCCCTGATTTGCGCGGGCTGACAACGGCGTCGAATGCATTGTTAGATGGGTAGTATAGTGAACGGGTTTCATAGATACGGAAAAATAGGCGCGGGCGACTCACCCGGTATAGTGTCCGTTTCACTAAGTGTGCCTTCACATATATTCCTTTGCACTCCATCATATTATCTGCAGGAGATGAAAAAAAATAAATTTTGTCTGCATTTACATTACTTCCGATAGAGGTTTTGATTGCATTTGTTAAAATCCTTATGGTGTAACTCAGAACAGATTTTACATGCTTAACCCCTTATATTTATGACGGTAAATACACGTTAATTTCATAGTTTATTTCATTGAAGATATAAATTTTAATGTAAGCACGTTAGCGTATTTATAAAGTAGTTTATGGAGATATTATTCTTCGTATGATAATTGGTTTTTAATTAATAAATATTCTAGGGTATATCTGGGTTGTCTCTCTTTATGCTAGCGCGACAATTATATGTTATATTTACGTTGGGTAAGTGCCAGTTTCTAAATTATGCGACCCTTTTGAGGTTTATGTTATATTCATTGCGTTAATAAATATAATCATTTGACTAAAGAAACAACAGGAATGTGTATTATTATAAGTTTATAAATTAAATTTATTGTAACTATAAATGTATATATTTAACCTTACCAGAACTATTTTAATATACCAGTGCTTAATATAAATTATATGATGCGTGCTGTACTTCAGTCCACAAAATACTAGTTTCGTTATCACTTTTAGGCTTTGTGTTCAGTTATAGTAATATGAACCAACTTTAAAGCAGACCAGTGACACGGTTGACGACTTATCTTGTCACTTAAACCACTGAGCGTCGCAGTGGAAAACACTAGAAAAAAATCACTTTCATGTGAGTCATGTACTCTACTTTGGACACTGGATGAGAATAGGTTTAAAAACAATGCGGANAAAAAAAATCACTTTCATGTGAGTCATGTACTCTACTTTGGACACTGGATGAGAATAGGTTTAAAAACAATGCGGACACCACAAGCCACAAATGTAGTTCTGCCTAACTGTGAAAGGCGTTGTAATTCGCTTGTGAGCCCTACTAGCGTGCTGCGTGTTTTTGGTCTGTAAGAAACACTTTCAAGGGCCGCAGTGTTTTAATGGTCGTCCCACTCGCCACCCACCACAGCTGTCAGGTAACAGTTACCCGCGGAATCAGATTCAGTTTTTCACATAAAGGGAAATGTGAAATAAGTTGCCTTTCACCAGTGATTTTTTTTTTCCGGGCACTAGTTCTCCCGATTATTGCATTTCATCGCTATTCTCCACACTCTTTTAATTCGAAACAGATAAAACTTCTCCGGATCAGTGAATTTGACAACATATCTGTTGAAACTGCTCTATTTGTATCAGCTAAAAATTTTACTGATAGTTTTAGTTGCTGGTATCCGCTGATTAAACATTGTTTTTTATTGATTACTAGTGAGTTGCACTGGCCTGGTGGTAAAGTGTGTTAGGATATTTGGGCAGTTTTAAGCATCGAAATCGTTCGGCACGATTCCCACATGTGAAAATACGGAAGTGGCCCCGCCGGGGATCGAGCACGGCTCGCCTAGGTGGAAGGCGAGTAGTCTAACCACTACACCAACGCGGTCCCTCTGCCTGATAGTTAAACTTCAGCGCATTCCGCTCATTTGACCGTAAATAACTTTTCATCAACTNCAACGCGGTCCCTCTGCCTGATAGTTAAACTTCAGCGCATTCCGCTCATTTGACCGTAAATAACTTTTCATCAACTGAATATTTAGTAAAATTCAGATTAAGAATATGCCTTTGTTGGTTTTATTTCTGCATAACATATAATCTGTATGGATCACTTAATTTTTTAGGGTGACGACCTTGGTTGAGATTGGTTAGACGCTTCCTTCTAATCACGATCCACCCGTGATAGGTCGTGGANTTTTAGGGTGACGACCTTGGTTGAGATTGGTTAGACGCTTCCTTCTAATCACGATCCACCCGTGATAGGTCGTGGATATGTGTTTATAGTCCATTCACGTATATTTCCAACTTTTAATCAAGCCATGCTGAAGTTATTCTTTCAGAATATTCCTCCGCTGTAAGCAAAAAAAGCGTAACTAACTCTATAAAATTTCACCAAAGGGAGAGCGTACCACATTTGTGTGCACTCAGTTTAATAATATTTAGCATGAGAACTGTTTCTTACTAGGCGTTACCAAAACACCTATTTTGTCTCAGTTTTTATTCTTATGAATTACAAATGAACTATTCTAATTTATATAATAAAGAAGAATATGTAAGATTGAACCTTAAATAAGTTATTTTTATGTTTGCCAAATTACAAAACACTTGAGACACGTGACATATTAATGAAACAACCAAACACGTCATACATCGTGTGATTCTACAAATATTTTGTTCAGAAAGTGCAAAGATACAACTAATATACTTTACTAATGATAAATTACGTAAGGAAATCGATCCATGTGGTGTGAAATTAATGGTGATAAAAAGCTTAATTAATTAAAACCACCGTTTGTCTATAAAGTATTTCATCCAAANTGTGGTGTGAAATTAATGGTGATAAAAAGCTTAATTAATTAAAACCACCGTTTGTCTATAAAGTATTTCATCCAAAAATCATATATTTAAATGTGTAAATGGTAGCTTGTGAATAAACAAGATTGCATTAGTATGTGACGTCATAATATATTTTTTTAATGTTGTTAGCTAAATTTAAAATTCAGAATTTTAATTGCTCTGTTTTTAAATTTCTTACATATGTATCTTTCTTCGTATCCCTTTTTTTGTGGGTACTGGCTTTAGCTTAATTGTATTTAAACGTTGATTTATTCCTTATATCAATTTTTCTGTAATAGTTGCGTTGTAAGGCAAACTTCTTCGATATTTTGTGTAAGNAGTTGATTTATTCCTTATATCAATTTTTCTGTAATAGTTGCGTTGTAAGGCAAACTTCTTCGATATTTTGTGTAAGTAATCATCAATATTATATTTGCATTCTTTGTAGAAGATGGCTAAAATAATTTACTTTTAATAAACACTAGGTGCTAAGTATAGTTTATAAACTTCTGCGCGGGGTAATTTGTTTGTTAATTCTTCTTTTTTAATTTCAGTTCAGGCTTTAATTTAAAGGTTATGTAATTAACTTTGAAATTTTATGTTCTATATGGCGTTGAGGAAAAATTCGGCCTCTATTCTCCAAATTCCTCTACGTCTAGTGTTATTAATGCACAGTTGGCACTTACGACCAAAAATACTGCCAGCAGATTGTTCTCATTCTTTTCCTTTTATTTTTTTTTGCTNATGCACAGTTGGCACTTACGACCAAAAATACTGCCAGCAGATTGTTCTCATTCTTTTCCTTTTATTTTTTTTTGCTGACATGTATAAATAAATATAGTTTGCTCCATCGGTGTTTTTGTTTGGCTGAAGATCCACAAACGAAACTTCATGCTTAATGCAGCGATAACGTCTCATTAAAATCATCACAACCATTTCGAGATGTGTATAAGCATAAATGAATGTCTTCTTATAAGCGTGTATAACGTTGCTTTTATATGCTAGCGAAGAAGGTTTATGTGTTGTGCACGCACTTGTAATTTTCACAGCGATAATTCAAATATTAAAAAAAACTGGTTTTTTAAGAATTATTTTATGATTTTATGAAATATCCTCTTCTCCCACACTTTCGATAAGTCATTTTGGAGACAGGTCATGCCTCGCTAATATTAAGAAAACTGGACTAAGAGAATTGTGATATTTTAGTCGATGGTTTATTTAAAAGACACGTCAATTACTCTGAATAAATGTTTAATGTTTGTATACCAGACGATTTCGTAAGTTTCAAATATCCCATTTTAACTCATGTTCACCCTTCTGTGAAATAAATGAGGCATAATTAAAAAATTGCCCGTATCTGTCCAATTAAAGTACATTTTTAGAGCCTAAATATTTAATTATTATTAATTCATTGACTGTAAATAAACGCCAAAATTGGGTATTCTCTTGTTATTTTCAGACTGAACCCTTTAATAATTTGGCCTTTTCTAAACTGATTTCCACAGTTCATTATCACTGCATTAAATATGACTTTTTCAGCTACGAATACGAGAAATTCTGAACCAGTGATTGGAAAGGGAAGTAATAAGAAACATACGGATAACTGTAAATTACGAGCGATTCGGCACCAAAACTCCGATTGATGGTAAAATGCTAAAACATGTTATGAATCGGTTTAAGACTCGTGTTTCAAATAAAAACAGTAGAATATATGTACCACATATTTTTCACATCATGATAGAAAGCTCAAGTTAACACTTTAAGTGGGGTGTGTAATTTGTTACAATGCTGCCAAGATTTATATCAGCCAAAATTTTAGTACATGTAATTATACCCAAATGTTCAGTTTCATTGCAATTGCTATTCTATGTGGATATTACTGGAAGATGAAGAATACAGGCGATGTATAGTAAATACTCGAAAGATAACATATAATTGATAAGTATATTTATTACCTAACATTTTTTAATATACCGCGTTAAAATTATTTTGTGTTATTTTATGCGCACATAATTCAAATTTGTTTTCTACAAACATATATATCTAATAATTTTGAAAATTATTTTGTTTAAAACATTTATTTTATGGTAGCAGGCTACTCAGGGGACGGCCTGCTTATTTAAATTACACAATATTATATAAAAAGTAGCATACACATTCGTGTCATGCCAGGGATAATCACTCTCACCCCAGTAAACACTTGGTGGTAATCTTTCCTAAAATGTAAACACACTTGTGTGCAGGGACCACAGCGACCCTTGGATTTTGATCCAGAACCCGAAAGCGTCACAACAGTATTTTCGCACGAAGGAAACGTGTCCGCTGCATTTCTCGCGCTGCTCCTGTTTCTTCAGCTCTTGCACTTCGCGGCAGCTCCGTCTTAGCGTCTTCCTGCCATTCGCTCTTCAGGCACAATGGCTGCTAGAAGCCCCACTCGAGAGCACAGAGTACTTAATTAAGAATAAATATGTGAAACAGCTGCTCGCACCGCCAACTACAGCTGCACGCGCCAGCAAAATGGCGTCAATGGACGGCAGCGGTTGTACCTCCGTTCGCCAATCAGCGCCTTGGTAACCTACCCGGCAGCCCAGCCAGTAGGGAATATTTCGCAGCTTGCAGTAGCCAATCAGATGCAAGGCCCGTTTCCAGAGCCTCGAGCAGCCAATCAGAATGTCGGTACGCTCACATCAAAGGAGCTGCCACGCAATTGAGTCATTTTGTACTTATTTACGTTGGGCTGGAGCAAAGAACGCGCGGGTTCACATCACCACTTGAGCATGGCGCGATGGCCACCTAGACCACCAATAATCCTGCTGAGTAGAAGAGGCACAGCGGAAGTTACCACCGACCGGATAGTGTTCTCGGCGTACTTCTGTTATCTCATGACGAACACTTACGAGTCCCATGTCATGACTTTTTTTACTATAGAGGTATTACTTGCACCTTACAATGAAAATCTCCTGTCACTATTTTACCACACCGTAAAAAAAATTGTATTATTTACTCAGAAATCGATTGTTATTTTACAAATGGGTGTAACAGTACAAAAATTTATCTTGTAAAAATAATAGTTTATAAAACTACAAGAGCCATGTTTGTAATAGACCTCAAGAAATGTTTGTTCTATACTGACCCGTGTCCACGAGCTCAAGTAAAATGTCGGACACTGAACAACCTAAAACCATATATAGCTGCTTGTGCAAAACCCTACGGGCGATGTAAAGTCTAGTTACGTGCAAAAATAATTGTAATGCAAGTCTGAATAACGTAAAACACCGAAAACAACTTAAATAATCATAATAAATATACTGCAATTTTAAAAACAGGGGACGCTATTCCTCAATATCTGTTCAAGTTTCATATCAACACGAAACACTTAAAATGAAATAAATGCGTTATTCTTATCCGAATAACGGCACTATTACTGTGTAGGTATGTGCTGCTTTATTAATGACAATAATAACGGTGCAATGAGTAAGTAAAGTTGGTCTTGTGAATGAGGGTATAGGAAAGAAATGCGGTGGACGTGGGTACAACTCCCAATTCTGGCAAGATGTGTTTTTTTTTTTTTTTCATATATCGTATTTTGAAATTTTTTCCTCTATTCTATATTTACATGTGATGTCTTGAAGGAAAATTATAATTTTATGTCCACTTCTCAATAATGTAAGTTGTAAAACAAGCATATGATTTGTAATATTACAAATATATGTTTTGCATCTTTCCCAATAAAACTCCTTGCAGTTCTACAAAGGAGTTTCTTGGCAACTGGGTTTCCAATGATTTTTCTTGCAAAAGTACAAAAAATACAGTGCACTATTTTGAATGAACGCAATTATTTATTTTTGAAATTTACCACGAATAATCTTGACAATAATCTTTTAACACTTTGAAAGAAGAAATATGTTTCGGTCACGAATTTCACTCACATGTCATTGTAAAAATCGTCCCGATAATGTTTCAAACACTATTGACTACCTGTATAAAATAAGGCATAGAGCCATTTCTTGTATGTGTACTTTTTTACTCGGTGTCAAAAGTCTCTTTTCCAGTGTGTTCCACCTCGAAAAATTGTAAGGGGGTCATGTGGCTTAGTGGTTAGACTGCTCTCTCCCAACCAAGGCGAACCGGGCTCAATCCCCGGCCGGGCCACTCCCAGACTTTCGCAAGCGGGAATCGTGCCAGGTGGCTTTTCTCGGGGATCTCCCGCTTCTCCCGCCCTTGAATTCCGGNCAGACTTTCGCAAGCGGGAATCGTGCCAGGTGGCTTTTCTCGGGGATCTCCCGCTTCTCCCGCCCTTGAATTCCGGTGGTGCTCCATTTTCACCTCATTTTACCCTCATCGGCTCTCAAGACTTCGATGTTAAGAGGCTGTATCATCCCTTANCGGTGCTCCATTTTCACCTCATTTTACCCTCATCGGCTCTCAAGACTTCGATGTTAAGAGGCTGTATCATCCCTTATAGAGTAATTATTCGTTTTAAAGTTATTAAAGAAAATTCAGGGTCATTACTTACAATTTTTCATTATAGAAGCATTATATTTCATAGTTGTGTACAAATTTTTGAATATTACTGTTAAAATGTTTTCCGTAGTTGTCATTAAAAGGTGTGAATATATTAATATATAAATTTGAGTGTAAAGCTTATTGTTGTATAAATATATGTGTTAGTAATACATATACTATGTCTGTAATGATGTTTAAAGTAATAAACTAAGCTCGTATTGTCGCATTTTGCAATTAATCCTCCTAGATTTGCATTCGGAGTAAATAAATAAATTCGATATTTTAGGTGACACGGGCTCCAAATCTCTCAACTCAACTGTAAATATTGTAATGCTGTTGTTTTTTTTTTTAGTAAGAGAAGCGTGGTTTGCGTCCGAGACATGGTTGCGGGTGGAAGGACGTCGGGCTGGCAGAGGCAAGTTGCGGCCCCTGGTGGCCAGGCGAAGAGGCCGGAGTCGCCATAGGCCCGTGTTGCGCGGCGCGGAAGGGCAACAGCAGCAGGAGGACAGTGGCGGAGTGACCGGACCTACTAATAATCCCAATCCAAACCAGGGCCGAGATGACTAGCTGAGTGATAGATAGGGCGACACACGGGCATTATGAATAGCAATTGGCTTACCCCGACTTCTCTTGCCGGAGCGACATACATCATCGCGCGGTGCGCGGCCTGCCTGCCTGCCTTCTATTGACACATGTTGCGACGTGGACGGACGCCGCGGGGACGAATGAGAGGATATGGCGCGGAAGCGAGAAGAGCGACGTGGCCGGCGAGCCAGGGCTAAATGGAGCTGACAATAATGGCCTGCGCTCCACTTACGTCGCCAAGGTAAACCACCCACACTGTGTTTTTTTTTTTACTCTCTCGAACAACGCCTTGCGAAATTTGATCTCTTACTCCCTAAAGTACTTTTTTTTTCATTTCTAAGACCTCTGTTGGTGTTTTAGTTAACTACTTACTGATATATACACTACACCCGGAAGTACCCTTACGAGTGTATTGTATTATTTACAAAGTCCTACTTTTTCTAATTTGTGTCAATAAGTCTATACAACTTGAATTTCCAGGAGTGTTTCTTCTTAAAAAATTATTCAGAAATATATCTTTAATTTTGGATTTTGATGTGTGTCCCTTAACGTTCATGGGGCTGCAATGATCTGAAACTTTACCTTGGAACTTATTATCGACGTATAGTTTTTTTAATGAGGAAAAATTCGAAAAAAGTTTTAAAATTGTGCCTTAACAATATTTCCCTACCAGGGAAAACGTTTAATGAAAAAAATTATGTTTTCAGAGGGTATCATTTTTATTTCGGCAAGATATAGTTTTTAGAATTGATATTAATGGTGTTTCTAATTCCAACAAACATCTTACAAGTAATATTTAAAAAAAAAANATATAGTTTTTAGAATTGATATTAATGGTGTTTCTAATTCCAACAAACATCTTACAAGTAATATTTAAAAAAAAAAATAAAAAATTTGTTGTAAATTTTAAGACGCAAAAAAATTATGTGTGAGATTGCGGATTAACAAGCAACAAATAAAGCATTTCGCAGGATACTGCTTCATCACATGCGTAAACCCAGATAGATAAGGCTTGTATTTGACACGTGACTTTAGTAACATCAATTAAGCTCAGAAATGCGTTGAACTACCTCCATTACCAAGTGAATTAGGAGAATAACAATGAAAAAACAAAAGCTGTAANATATAGTTTTTAGAATTGATATTAATGGTGTTTCTAATTCCAACAAACATCTTACAAGTAATATTTAAAAAAAAAATAAAAAAATTTGTTGTAAATTTTAAGACGCAAAAAAATTATGTGTGAGATTGCGGATTAACAAGCAACAAATAAAGCANGAGATTGCGGATTAACAAGCAACAAATAAAGCAATTCGCAGGATACTGCTTCATCACATGCGTAAACCCAGATAGATAAGGCTTGTATTTGACACGTGACTTTAGTAACATCAATTTAGCTCAGAAATGCGTTGAACTACCTCCATTACCAAGTGAATTAGGAGAATAACAATGAAAAAACAAAAGCTGTAAANAGCTCAGAAATGCGTTGAACTACCTCCATTACCAAGTGAATTAGGAGAATAACAATGAAAAAACAAAAGCTGTAAAAATTAAAATGCATTCTATATATTTTTTTATAAAAAATTGTGCAAAAGAAATACGAAACATGCTGTTGTGTTGTTTTTGTATTAATCAGCTATGACAATGAAGAAATTCCAGTATTTTCCGAGTTAAATCAATCCACACGATTACCATGAAATTTCAGAAACTTTTTGGTAATGTAGAAAGTCCAGTATGTGAAATAATTTCATTTGAATGTTGACCTTTGTGCGCTGGCCATAGCTCTGCTAGGCGGTATATCCAACACCCGTGGCATTTTTTGTATAGAATGTCACTGAAGTGAGGAATGTGGTGAAGGATGCCGCCGCAGGGTTGTTTTTTTGTGTGGTTTAACCATTTCTGCTCGCTCTTTATTTCACCGCCCTCCGGGCTATCTTTCACTCCAGGCTCTTCCATCGGTATTGGCTTGACCGACAGTCGACAATCTTTCACGCAGTCACCTCCCAGATCCCATCTCGTTACTTTCTCATTCAACAGTCACACGCTCGTTTTCCACTTTTTTCTTTTCCCCTACATTTTCCCTCCTACGAAATGGCCATTCGATGTGATCGATGTAATCTAACACTTCGAAAATAGAGAGGCAATTTCAGGCGTTAACGTGAATGCGTCNCCGAAAGCAGGAAAAATACAATCATGTATTTTTAAACATCTGCAGGTAGATAAGAGGTAAAAATATAAAGTAATAAAATCCATACAATAATAAATTTTTTATGCATTCACTAAACCCTTTCATGCGAGTTAAATACATTCATAATTTTGATTTGAACAAATGAATTAACATTCATACCTAACGAAGTCTAAGCATGTCGTGAGTAAATATTTTAACAACCCGTTTATGGAAGTAATGTTTGTCTGCTGTAACTGTAAGCTTCTGAAATAAGTCCTAGGTAGGCTCCAGTTATGATGTAAACACTTACGTACACGGGTTAAAGTTTTTTATTTCTATAAATGTTGTAATTACAATATTTGTATGAATACCTAACGCTCAAGAGAAGCAAAACATCAACTCCAGATGGCAACACCGTAATATTAATATATTTGTTATTTCGTTTGCTTTTCCGTTTCTAAATATATACATCAAATTTAACTGTTGATATTTTCTGTTATGCAGCTGGCGGGCTTACATAATGTTATGTAGTTTTTTACTCACTACCGTGATCTTGGAGAGTTTTCGTCACTTACTTGCTCTGTCACTGCAGTTGACGTTTTATGTGCAATTGTTCTAATTTCCTCGCGACTGTGTTCGTCATATTGAAGTAGCTCTTTTATATAACTAAGCTGAAACCAATTTTCACTGTCATTGCTGTATTTATGTTGTAAATCATTTAAATTTTTCCTTCGTAAGTGCAGAATTATTTAACATATTCTGCTTACAGCGTAATACCTGCTTACATCCCAATTCTTACTTATAAATAAAACAGCGTCATTAGTATAATTCTGTAATCAGTCATGATTCGAAAAGTAGTACGTAAACGTATTAATAATTCCTGTAAATATAGGGATAGTACTTGTAGTGTGAAGGGGTACTCACGGTTAGGCATATCAGATACCTCTATGTCAGGAAAATGACTCCGATTTCTGAAGGTTGCATGCATATATATTTCTAAAAATCTAACTTTACCTTATGTCTTACATTTTTCTCGTTACTTTGTTTTTTTAGAATTAATGATCTGCTTAAAATTGCCATTCGTGTATTCTCATCACATAACTTGGGCGCTTCTTACGTTATGGCGAAATAGCTACAATTGGAATTTGTGGAGTGTAATGATTTTAAATATACCCATTAGTTGATTTGTGATATAATGCTTTCACCATCAGAGACATTATTTCGCCTTGCACAAACAGTTGGAAACTGTGTGTCCCGGTGCCACAGATATGTGTAATTCAAGTTGATAAACAACGCACATTCAAAATATTTCCGGGTACTATTGTTGAAAAGTAAAGTAGAATGTTCTGGGATGCACAGTGAAAAAAATATAGTCATGGAAATTGTATTTATAAATAATAAGAAGAATAAGGTTGCAAATAATTATTTTCACCGATTCTGTCGCCATTATTTGTCACTATAATTTTGATGTGACATTTTTAATAAAAATATTTCCAGTTGATTACAGACAACATTTTTTTGTTCGCATTTAATAAAAGGAATTGTCCATTTATAAATAATGGTGAAAAAAATTTGTCATGGTTAAGAAATTAAAATAATTGTTAACATACTAAAGAAATTAGGTAAATGGTTATTGAAACATTTGTTATTTATGCAGTAACCAGGCACTTAGTTAATAATCACGGAATTATTCACCGAATTTAGAAACTGTGCTACGTCCTTATATTTCGCGGAACTTTTGGGCTTGGAAGCAAACACTTATAAGAAAACAATAATCTATATTTTTTTTGTTTATGCACTTAGTCAAAGGTAATTAAACGGAGAGCGTTTTGGCGAAAAAGAAACGGTCGGAGAAATTGCGTCTGTAGGCTCTGAAGTCGAGCTTATTATTATTATAAATGCTCCTTCTTGCCTTCTGATTCACTAGCTTAAAATTATAAATATGCAGTTGGCAAGTTACTACGGTGGAGATATATCCGTCGTCTGTAAGGAGGTCGTTGATGGAGTCATCTACCGCTATCAAGACTTGCAATGAATCTTGAAGGCATTCACTAGCATATTAATAATAATATATGAGGATATGAACAACAATTACGCTTGTTTCCGTTACAAAACGTGTAATTTTACTTCTTTTTCTGTTGCGCTTCCATTTCAGAATGTGTACATTTTCTTATTTCTGGACGTGTAAATGTTAACACCATCTATCCTGGTTACGGAAAAGAACTGGTTTATCGAATAGGATAGTAAATTAAGAAGAATTCTAATTTTCTCAAGAAATTATAGCAGCGAAAATTAAAATACAAACTATTTCCACACTTCATCTCGGCTTACCCAAGAAGCGACTGACAAAAGCTAGTTGAAAGTGTTGGCGTCTTCCCGTTCGTGGTGCATTTAGCCGCTCGGGGAAATTGAATTCCTGTAATGTGTCCGAAGTTTGTAATAATCAGTAATTGGCAAACATATTTCCCGGATTTCAGCGCCAATATCTACTTCGCTGTCATTTATAAGGTTCTCGTGTAGTACCAATGAGAATTTAACTTAACTCATAGCTTGAAAACTTCAACCCAAATAATATATTAACAAATATATATATATATATATATATATATATATATATATGTAAAATTTTCACGCACCATGAGAGGAGACTCAAATAGTCAAAATTAATCCCTATGGTGGATCTGGTTCGTGATGCACCGTGGTCCTGGACTTAATTAAATTATTATATTTTTACATATTATCAATTATTATATTCGTCATATACATCTCAAATATCCCCTTGTAGAAATTAACACACATTTATTAGTAATATATTTTCTTTAAACAACACCGAAAGGAAATTGTTTTTTATGCTTACGGAAATACAAATAAAATTGCAACGGTTATTGATATAAGTGTTAATAAGAAAGGAGATCTTATTAAATTAGAAACCACTTTTTTTCAATTTGTTCGACACTACCACTTTCAGTATTTGGTACAGTGAACCATAATTTACTACTAAGTTTTCAGAATCGTAAGTGTTTAGTTTGGTGACAAAACTTGTCCGGCGATAAAAATGTTAAATGTACTGAAAGGTGGTTTTTGAACTAGCCACAACAATTAACTCTATTTAATACAATACGGAGAAACTTCATCTCTCAGTCACTTACACATGTAATTACTTGAGTAACTAAAATTAATACATTTTGCCATAATATTTCCGAGTAAACAAAGTGTAATGTTAAAACAAAAATTCAGTGAAACAAGAGGCAATTAAAGTGACACTCAATTCCACACGAAAATTAAAACATGTATTAAATTTTTTATAGCTATAAAAATACATTCAACTGTGTTGCCTTATATATTAAAAACAAAACCAATTTTAATTAAATATTTCTGCTGCATCAACTTGTACGGAAGAAAATGTGAAATATAAAAAAAAATTATTGGCTAAAATTTTTTGTTTGATATGTCTAAAGAAATATGCTTTTACCTTCACTGTGGAGCGATTATTTTACATCAGCTAAATTTCATTTGTTTGTCTACTTAGTGCATTTGTGACGTAAAGATAGCTGAATTCCCATTATAAAGTGTTATATTTAATCAAATTCATTAACTTTATCGTATTTTGAACAAAAAATATGAAACTGACGATTATATACAACACTTAAATGAGTAAACTGTTTTCCAGTGGTAGTAAGTGTATTTTGAAATAAGCTGCTATCACAAAATATTTTTCTGTGAATAATATCCGTAATAATAAGAGTATGATTACTTTTAAATCATATAATTGCACTGAGTGCAGCGAAATTATAGGAATTTAATAATTTTATAATAGTTCTGTAACTTCTGTTATGAAAGAAAATATTATGATACTTTCAAATAATTTCTTATAAAATAGCAATATATGTCATATTGTTATATAAAATATAATTGCATTAATTTTTATGTTCTATTTTTATACTTGCGATAAATTTACTAAACTTTTACATAGCCCATAAACAATGAAAATCGAAAACAATCCGAAAACTTTAATCGAATAATGGCATTAGCAGAATTTAATTTCGTTTTTATTTCGCGTGCACGAATACCAACCAAACTTTTATTAAAAACTAAGAAAAGCTACCAGATTTTACTACATTATTCTAATTAAAAACTATTTTTGAACTGGTTTATACGAAATGATGTAATATGTGTTTTGCGAGATGTTCACTGCAGGCAACAAGTACCGAATAGATGGAGTTGGAGTCTGTAGCAGAGCTCCCTTAACTCTGCCAAACATTCGCCACATATTGCATATGATTCCGACTAAAACACCACTAGTACTGCCCGTAGTGTTAAAATCGGCATCCCACTAAATAACTTTCTCGCTCTTAAAGGGACTTGATAGAATAAAGTAAAACTCAAGGCCAAATATTTCTTTTTCTCTCGCCAACGAAACATTTTCGCTGTTTGCCTTTACAACAGAAACTAGTAATTGCGACCATCAGATACCCATGCTGTCTCTCGCTGCACTGGCATTAGCCACAATTAGCCTATTCAGTTACGCTCTAGTAGCATCGTTGCCCTCCACTTTACAGTACATATGTTTTCTAATTGCTAGGTAAGCTGTGGAACCCACTTAAGAACTTAAATTTTTAAGACGTGAGCTCATTACAAAAATTTGCACTGCTCGATAACGCACAACACATTTATCACATTTATTTCGTTTTTATTAATTTCCTTCTCTTCACATTACATATTTTAATAAACTTATATTCACTAAACATCCTGTTGTGCAGAAAGTTTATAATCAGTCGTTAAAATTACAACGCAAATTTAAATTCATAAGCTAAATGCCTTACAGTTGTCGTTTAAAATATGATTATATGTTCAAGAAGAACTCGCCAATAGTTCTTTACTTGGGGAACACTTCAATCGTTTGTAAATTATTGCATATGACCTTAAAGTTTCAGAACAGATATATATCCCAGAAAGATGGAAAACCGCAGTAAAGTATTACTGAATTTAATATTGTTACTGATGCTAGTCCACCAATATTACTTTGAATCCGTCTGATTGATCTAAATATATGGAAAATCACAGTTAAAATATTAGGTCAAATAATTCGGAAATAATAATATTATATATATAAAAATTTACGTGACTTCAGTAGCTGTTCTTATATACCAAAAACGCTGGGACTCGGTAAAATAATTCCTTCATGATGCAAAATATAATATTAAATTCCCAAAAATACACTACTTCCAAAAAAGAGAAATGTATAATATTATTAGTGACATCATTTAATGCTATTCTTTTCTGCAAACTTGCCAAGATTGATTCAAATCCGTTAAATCGTTGAATGGTTATGAAATGGTGGTCAGATATATTTATAAGGTTGCCACTAGCACTCGTTCAACCTTTAAATCTACACTTATGTGATATTTTCTACGCAGCACTGCAGTTTGTTCAATTGGTTGATATTCTGGTAACATTATCTTACAAAATGTCTTACAAGATAGGCAAATAAAGATAAATTTTAATGACCATCTAATTTTTTCCAGAATTGCGTGTTTAAAAAAAACTGGCAAAACATTTCTGAGATATGGCATTACAAAAATTTACAAGGCCTTCATTTTGAAGGGACAACGGTGATATAGTGGACACACTACTGGTCTCCCAACAAGGTGAACCGGGTTCGATTCCCGGCGGGGTCACCCAGATTTTCGCATGGGAGAATCGTGCCGGACGATGCCACCGGTCGGCGGGTTTTTTGTCTGGATCTCCCGTTTCCCCAGTTCTTGCATTCTGGTCCTGCTTCATCCTCACCTCGCCTCACCCTCATCGGCTTTCAAGATCCTGACTTTAAGAGCTGCGCTAACCTCACCTCACTACCCTCGCCTCCTCTTCAGGCTGACAACAATAAAGGAGGACGACCTTACTAGGCAGTTTACTGCAGTTAGTTTGGCTTGTTTCTAGCCAAAAATTTTAAAATTTGTAAAAGTGCGAAGAGACACAACCATAAACAGAAATATAGAATGAATTTGGGATGTATAAGTGGGAGACATTTTTACTACAGGAAACAAGTGTCGTTTTCTTTGTGAACATTTGTTTATAAACACATATTAAAATTTTATTATTAACTTTAGCGTCTAACTAACATTTCCTACAAGTTTACACTTCTTTGGGGGAAATTTTAGGTACATAAGAGAGAAATTTTACAGAGGCAAAGGTAATCTTTACTCGACTTTTTGAAGTTATAGTTCTTTTGGCGAGTTGAGGGTAAACGTTTAGTGTGCAACGGAAGTTGAGTGCGCACAGTGTAACAAAATTCAACAGTGAACGTGGTAGGGGTCAGACCCAACGCGCATGCGCGTATCGTCTAGCTATATACAAACGCAAGGTACAAAACATAGCACGTGGTTATATTTAAAACCGACAGAAAATCAGTTCATGTAATAAGCATATTGAAAAACGTTTCATTTATATAAGTAATTCATCTATATATATATATATATATATATATATATATGTTGTGTCCGTTTGTTTGGACGCGTATAACTCCCGAAAAAATCAACCAATTTTCATTCCGTTCTTTTACAAACCTTCCTTTCGTTCCCACGAGTATTTGTACACCTTCCTTTTTTATCTGTATTACCTGCAAAGGTACAAAAATCTGCAAAAAGATAATTTTTACCATGCTTTCGCGTCAGGAAGCACCTTTGTTGACAGCTGTCTGTTTAAACATTTCAGTTTGTGGTTCTGAATGTTTTTTTATTCGATTGTTTTCAGAATGCCATGTGCAAGACCAAACATCGGACGTCGCAATCGCCGAACTGCAGCACGACGACGGGAAGTTGCGAGCCAAACTGAGCAGCAGTGTTTCGAAGCAAACGAACGATATCGGCTCAGAATGGCTGAGAGACGGGCGCAGGAATCGCTGGAGCAACATGAAGCCAGAATCTCTGATCAACGTTTGCGAGCAAGGCGAGCGCGTGCCGCTGCTTCAGATGAACGTCGTCAAGAATCAAGATATCAAGAAACAATCAGTAGAGCTGAACGACGCCAAGATAAATCATCAAGGGAAGTCCGTTATTATCGTCGCCTAGCTTTCCAGTACGAGCCGAATGAAGATTACAGTACAAAATCTCATGATGTCATCAGCGCTATGGATGAAGTATGTCCTCATTGCAAAGCATTGAAATTCCATGCTGAAACGAAAGGCATGTGTTGCGCCGGCGGGAAAGTTCAACTGCCTAAACTTGCTGACCCACCAGAGCCATTGAAAAGCTTTCTTAACGGATATTCTACCGATTCAAAGCATTTCCTTGTAAACATCAGGAAATATAACTCATGCTTCCAAACGATATCTTTCGGAGCGAAAGTAATTACAGACAATTTTATGCCTACGTTCAAAGCGCAAGGAAATATATCATACAGCCGCCTCTTTGCTCCCATTTCCAGACGGCGGTAATAAGTTTTTGCAAATATACTTCATCGGCGACTAGAATGATGAATAGAATACACGTTGCGCAATTGCTTCCGGCATAAAATAGGTAATTGTTTCTCAATTGCAAGAAATGCTTCAAAGCAAAAATAAATTGATAAGATTCTTCAAAACAGCATTAGAAAGAATGCCGTCTGATAGTCATAAAATTGTTATTCGACATGACAAAACGCCTGCCGGTCAACATGAGCGAAGATTCAATGCACCATCAATTGACGAAGTGGCTATTCTTATTGTTGGAGAGGAATTAAACAACAGAGATATTGTTCTTCATCGACGGAATGAACAATTGCAGCAAGTATCCGACACTCACCGTTACTATAATCCTTTCCAATATCCACTTAGTTTCTGGGATGGTCACGATGGATATCACTTCAACATTATAATGGTAGATCCAGTCAATGGTGGGGAAACAAACAAAAAAAGTCAGCGCAATGAATTATTATTCATGTCGTTTGATGATTTGCGAAAATGAAGACAACCACATACTGCAATTCAGGCAATTGTTTCATCAATTCGTTGTTGACATGTACGCGAAAATCGAATCAGAACGTCTTCTGTTTATTCGATTAAATCAACAAAAGCTTCGTTCGGAAGAATATATTCAATTGCGTGATGCAGTGGTTAATGATGGCAATACGATTAACGTTGGGCGTATCACAATATTACCGGCAACATACACAGGTAGCCCAAGGCACATGCACGAATACGCGCAAGATGCCATTGCGTACGTTTGCAGCTATAGACAGTCAGACTTATTTATTACATTCACCTGTAATCCAGCATGGAAAGAAATAAAAAACAACTTGCTTCCTTGACAAACGCCAATACATAGACATGATGTCACAGCACGGGTATTTCAACCAAAAGTGAAATCATTCATGAATTTCATGACTAAACGTGAAGTTTTCGGCCAAGTGCGTTGCTGGATGTACTCCGTAGAATGGCAGAAAAGAGGATTACCGAACGCCCATATCCTAATCTGGCTATATACCAAAATCTATTCCAGTGAAATTGACGAGGTGATATCAGCTGAAATACCCGACGCCAACACTGACAGAGGATTGCACGAAGTCGTGACTAAAAACATGATTCACGGACCTTGCGGTGCTATCAATCCTACGTCACCGTGCATGGTAGATGGTAAGTGTTCAGAATGATATCCTCAGGCATTAGTGGCAAACACCGTTACAGGCAATGACGGCTACCCACTCTACAAAATAAGATCTCCAGAAAATAGTGGGATAACAAGAACTATCATTGTGAGAGGTAACGAGATTGAAATAGATAACCGCTGGGTCGTTACGTATTGCCCACTGCTATCAATAACATACCAAGCACACATAAATGTCGAATACTGCAACTCGGTAAATTCAATCAAATATATCTGCAAATATGTAAATAAAGGTAGTGACATGACAGTATTCGGGTGTCGAAAGAAAATACCGCAAGAGATGAAATTACTCAGTACCAAATTGGTAGATATATAAGTAGCAACGAAGCAGTATGGAAAATTCTATATTTTCCAATACACGAACGAAATCCAGCAGTAGTTCATTTAGCTGTTCACTTAGAAAATGGTCGAAGAGTGTATTTCACAGAGGCTAACATACGAGATACAGCAATCAATCCACCAGCAACGACCCTCACAGCATTTTTTTTCCTTATGTCAAAATGATGACTTTGTGAAAAATCCGTTAAATGCAGAAGTTCTTACGTATTACACATGGAATGCAACCAGAAAATCGTCTGAAAGAAGAAAGCTAGGAAAACGAGTTAGCTGTCACAATGGTATCTTCGAAGAAAATACATTATGGAAAATTTACCGTGTGCATCCCAATCAAGCTGAATGATTTTATCTTCATCTTCTATTGGTTAATGTTCGCGGACCGACTTCATTCCAGCATTTAAGAACTGTCGGCGGAATTACTCATGGCATGTACCATGCCGCCTGACAAGCACTTCGATTGCTGGAAGACGATAAACACTGGTAAGATTGCCTAGCTGATGTGTGCGCAACATCGAATCCTCACCAAATACGTCTGCTATTGGCAATCATACTAACTACTTGCTCACCTTCATCACCATCAGAACTATGGGAAAAGTACAAATCGCATATGGCTGAAGACTTATTGCGACGATTCAGAGAAATCAATATGGATCCGAACGTGGATTTCACGCCAGATATTTACAATAAAGCATTAATTCTGATTGAGGACCTCTGCTTAGAAATCGCGAACAAGCTTCTTGCTCAATTGGGAATGCAATCACCCAATCATTCTGCTTCTGTTACGTTGGAAAGAGAATTTTTTCGTGAACAGAGCTATAACACAGCCGATCTACAATCATACCTACGATCGAACGTTCCTAAACTCATCAACGAACAAAAAAACATATACTATCAAATAATTAATGCAGCGAACAATCAAAGAGGAGGACTCTTCTTCTTAGATGCACCAGGAGTTACTGAAAAAAAAAAAAATCTCATTACGCTCATATTGGCGACGGTTCGATCACAGAATGAAATTGCGTTAGCACTAGCGTCCTCCGGAATTGCTTCTACACTGCTACTTGGAGGCAGAACGGCGGATTCAGCTTTAAAGCTGCCATTAAACTTGCATGGAACTGAAAATCCCACATGTAACATTTCCAAAACATCTGGAATGGTAAAAGTGTTGCAAAATGGCAAGACCATAGTATGGGATGAATGCACAATGGCCCACAAAAAATCTCTGGCGGCTCTCGACAGAACATTGCTAGACTTGCGGGGAAGTATTCGCTCATTTGGGAATGCATTAGTATTGCTCGCAGGATACTCCAAACAAACATTGCCTGTGATTCTTCGCTCTACACCGGCAGATGAAATATATGCGTGCCTTAAATTTTCACCTTTATGGCAACATGCTAAATCATTCAAACTGTCTGCAAATATGCGCGTCCATTTGCACAACTATCCATCTTCAGGTATAGTTTCACGCCAATTGTTGAAAATTGGAATTGGCCTTCAGATAACATCACAGAACCAATTACTTTTCCACAAAATTTCTGTACTTTAGTTACCTCTAAAGGTGAACTGATAGATCACATATTTCCAAACATCGCAATGAACTATGTTGATCACAATTGGATAAGCGAGCGAGCAATACTTGCAGCAAAAAATTAAGATGTTTACGAGATAAACGACAGCATCCTTGAGAAAATCCCAAGCGAACATGTCACGTACAAATCTGTGGATGTAACATTACACAAAAAATTAGCAGTAAATTATCCACCAGAATTTTTAAATTCTCTTGATGTTCAAGGATTGCCTCCACGTATATTAAAATTGAAAAAAGGGGTGGCAGTCATTTTACTTCGTAACATCAATCCACCAAAACTTTGCAATGGCACACGCCTTGCGCTAAAAAAAATTATGGGCAATACTATAGAAGCTACCATCTTGAAAGGTGCTTTCAAAGGAGAAGATGTCCTTCTTCCCAGAATTCCATTTATTCCATCAGAAATTACATTTCACTATAAATAATCGCAGTTTCCAGTCAGATTGGCATTTGCAATGACAATAAATAAAGCTCAAGGGCAGTCATTGCAAATGTGAGGAGTAGATTTAGAAACAGAATGTTTTTCGCAAGGCCAATTGTATGTGTTGTGTTTCAGAGTAGGAAACATCCAACTTATTCATACGCGCGGAAGATGGTAAAACTAAAAACATTGTATACAAACAAGTACTTCGATAAAGAAGATTTTGAAAAACATGTATTTCTTTCAATCAATTTCACAAAAATGAATAGAACCAAAACTTTTTATGCCACAGCAACGCTTGGCCGGGTAAGCTAGGTGTGTGTATATATGCATATATATCTTATTAATTTATTTTACTTACATTGTTCCGTGAAAAAATTTTTTGTGACAAAAATTGTATAATAATATTTTGAAAGGGTTTTGAAGTATGTGAGGTTAATTTTTGTAAGTAATATTTTATTAAGTTATACTTATTTTGGCCCGTTGGGGATAATTTAATTATGTTCTTTAATCAAACCTTTATTAATTGTATTTAATGTCTTTCTTCGGTCATTGTATCGTTTTTCCTACTTACATAAATTATTTGCATACGTAATAAAATTTTATTTTAGTCACGCTAAAGAAGTATAACTTCTAACGCGCGTAGATAAGTACACGCACCCATTTTTTTATATTCACTGAACTACGGTTTAAACAAAAGCATAACAAGTTTTATTCTAACTAATTATTAAAATTTTATACAAACATACAATTTTTCGACAGTGAGTTGTAGTGAGAATTGCATGAGAAACAATGTTTTATTTATCAGAAATTATAGAAAAAGACGCATTTCAGATTTTATTAAATGAAAACCCACGTATAAAAATGTTTGATTACTCTTCATATACATTTTAATTTCGTTTATAGAAATTGCAACAGTGACAATTATAAAAATAATGTAGGTGTATAAATATAAATAAATTAACATAAAACTAAAATATGTAAACATAATGTTTATTTATACTATGTTAATTATTCTAAAGTTGATTAAATTTCTTATACTTCACGCATTGTACTGGTATATTTCCAATAAAATAAAGAAGTGAAAGTTATACGCGTTATGTTTCTCCTCAATATCACTATGTGATACATTCGATAAATGCTTATCTTCCCTACCATAAATCAATATAAGTAAACGATATATGTGATAACCTTGCTCTGAGATCGGTAATCTTTCCTCACTATGCTGACTGACTGTTGAACGCCTGTATGATGCCTTATATAGTCCATTCATGGTTACTTCGAATTTTTCTGAAGACCTGCTAAGTTCTACATTTGGTTACCGATAACGTATCGTTCCGCTAAAAAAAACATAAAAACTGCCATGCAACTTCTACGATTTAACTGTCAAATGCTTTGTTTACTGTTTTCAGCTGTTCAAAGAAATCTGCCATATTTCCAAAACATTTCGTGCGAATGTTGAATGTTCACAATTTAGGCTTATAACCATATTTAGGTCAGTATTTAGACTTTTCAACATTGTCTTTATTGACGATTATTACGGTACATTATTAACATATTTGTTGTACACGAAATAGCACTTTACGTGTAATACACGATAATATTTTGCAGCGACTGTGTTTAACCATGTTACAACTGTGGGAAAAATAACTGTAGTATTTAACCTCTTGTTTTTTATGTGTGTTGTGAACGGTCTATGTCAGCATAAATTTTAAAATGAAGGAGCAACCAATCCAATGGAAAAGACAGTACGGTAATTTCAAGCACTCAACTCGTGTCGCTTATTATTGTACGTAGCAGCGACAAACTTAAAAGATAGAGGCTAACATGCACACAAATAGGCCTACCGTAAATTTATTCCCCTCATATTTATTTGCATGGTTACTTAGTTTTTAGTAGGTTTAGTTGATTATTTATTAAAATTTATATGTTTGGGCTTCTTATTTTGTTGGGATTGTGGCAAACATTCAAATCACAGAAACATAAGCACGTTACACAATTGTGTTTCAAACACCTAGAAGAAAGTTACAAAGTTGTGATAAAGAAACAGACGTGACTTTAAGATAATTTATTTCGTCATAAAAACAATTCACGGTTGAAACGTATAAATTTCGCACGTCCAATCACAAACACACTGGCCCAGCGAAACGTAAAGTTAACGCAATACTCTTTCAATCACAGCGGTTACGACACAAGTTACATCGTAACTTGCCCAGGAGGTTAAAGAAACACAATGTTTACAAACTTGATGTAGTTATTTTAAGTATTTTTCGCAGGAAGGAAAATTATGACTTTGTTCTGCAAAAACAAGCGCGCCAAGTCATGTCGTCGGTTATAAAATATGACAACTTCGGATTTGTAACCGTCCCGCTATTGCATCTAAACATATTATAATAAGTATTCAAAATTAAAATCTCGTTTCAGTTTTAATTTGCAAATTCATAAATCATTATTTTTGCTGTAATAAGGATGAAATATGCTAAAATAGGAAACATGTGTAATTTTGAGAGAGAGAGAGAGAGAGAGAGAGAGAGAGAGAGAGAGAGAGAGCCCGCGACAAGCTCCCTTTGCCTATTCAAGTTTATTCCTCAGACGGAGACGGAAAAAAAAAACATTATCTCACCTGGGCCTACGCACCGTCATTTGCTCTGATATTTTTAACTCTAACAACAAAATATGTTTCCATTAGTGCTACCCAAAAACTTAAATATTTCAATTGGGGACGTTTAATTTACAAATAGCATACCAAAAAACTTGGTTAAAACCATATTTTATCTGCGAACTATTTCTTACTAGCCGTTGCCAACACATCGCTGCTTTCACTGTTTTTAATTCGTATTGAAAACTTAATAAGTATTACAAGATATAGAAGATACTATGTAAAGGTTTCATTTAGTCAAGAATACAATACTTTAAAGTTAAGCACAGTGTTATATAATTCTGGTTCACAAGTTATTTAAAACACAGTCTGGCATGTTACTCCTAGGGTGATTTTTCAAAAGTATGTTTCTAAACATCTGAAGAAACCGTTAATGGACTATAGTCGCTTTATCGTCGTTGAACAGATAATGCACTTTGGTTGCCATTTTATGCGTTACAGATCATCGCAGCTCTGATTAGTCCAATCTGTACAATTTCTTCTAAGTGCTCCACTTCTTTCATTCAACGTACAATGTAAATGTTAGTTAATTACTGGGAAAACAATATTTTTTAATAATTACTGTGATCGAAAGGGATATTATTAATTAGTGTATCATTAATGTTCCAAAAATTGGTAGCTTAATCATTTATGTTGCTCTAAAAGCAGTATAAGACATTCATACGAAGATAAACTTTTTTCATTTACGTTCTGTGTTTTGTATGGTTTTTGCTGCAAACATGTATGGCATATTAGAAACGAACTTAAGTTTTGTAGCTATTTAAAGCAAGTTTAATATTTCACGGTGCAAGAAAGGTTATTTTTTGAGAAAACATTCCAATATTCTAGCCGAATTAATGTAAATACTATTATAAATCTGGTACGGCTTGGACCAGGGTTTGTGCGATTCGAGCCTTTCAAGTGAACAATTTGAAATAAACATTTTATACTCTACACGTTCTTTAATATTTCTGAGCATATTATCATACATTTTTTAGTTAGCATGCGATAACATAAGTACTAAAATATTTTCTCACTTTTATTTTTTTTTTTTCAGATTTGCTAAGACTTTATAGTTGCTTCGAATTCACAGATATGGTTTAATTTTACGGCGTGTTGTTTAAGAGTCACGGCGAGGTTTAGAAGATGCACATTTATCATCAATCCAATATAATTTATTTAGAGTTGCGTAACACTTTTCTGTCATCTGAGTGACGTCCGCAAAAAATAATGCAATTATTTACTTTTAGCAAAGTGAATATTTATCAAAGTTAGACGTTTTTATTTCTGAATAATTTTTATACCTCGAAATTTATATTTTTAATTGCACTTCACATCTGTTTATTTCTTGTTCACTTTTAATTTTTAGCTTTCCCTTTTTTTATAAGTTACTATTTGATTTCATATAACCCTTAAAAGGAGTTAAAAGGAAAAGCGTCCAACATTTTATGTGCTTTGAAATTAAGTGTTTGTGACGTGTTTCACCATTTGTGCAGTAAAAAAAATTTGGTTTATTTTAAAGAATTATTTTGTACTTCACCTTGCATGCTAAACGCAATTTTAAGCTTTTTTTTTCAGATACTCACTTTATACAGTGTTGTGATAGGCTCTGCTGTCATGCCGAAGAAAATATATTTCCCCGATCTCTTTTGTTAAAGTAACCATAAGTATACTTTGCTTCTCTGACTTTTTGTTTCATCGTGGATGCGTGAGCAGAAAACTGTCATTTTAAAGAGCTGGTGGAATTAAAGAAGGAGTTGGAAAAAATCTCTCCGTTGTTAAAAAATATTGCTTCCATTCGCAAGGATTATAAGTCCCTGGGGAATTGTAGCCATCCTACTTCTTTCCCTTCTTTTTCTACGAAAGCGGCGATGTATTTACATTATATTCTAAAATATTTAAAACCAATATTGTTTGACGTTATTATACATTTTATGCTATCATTTCAATATTTAATACGTTTCCTTCGCAAACTCGTCATGATTTCGTAGTTAAGGAGTTATAATCCAAACTACAAGTGTACTGAGAGCCTGCAAGTTCTTAATTTTTGTAGAAAGTTAATAACATTAATGGTATATAATAAAATCCTATTAGATAAAAATGGGCCCTGGCGGGGCTAGTGAACTAAACAGTGAAAATATTACTTAAGATTCACGTGCCAATTTAAGTACAATTTATTTGGCAGAGTTTGTCAAATGTTATACGAAATCAACACACTTAAAACTAACTTGGAGAAAAATATATTTTTACAAGATTTAGAAACACTCCGTATTCCACAAGCTTGTAATATGATCTGGAAAATTTGATTTCGTTTACTGTGTTAGGAAAGAGTATAAAAGGAAAGGCTACATTTATTTAGACTGAATTACAGTAACTAACGGTTAAATTTAACCTCACGAGAAAAATTACTTATATAAAAAGACGATAATACCAAATATTTTGGAGCCAATTACATGACGACCAAGTGCTAAGTTTTTTTATTAGATGTTTCCGGTGTACCAAAATTTACACGATAACTGGATTTTGCGAATGTAATCAGTCGCAGTAACTAGTTTTGAACTTAAATTCGTCTTATTGATTGGTTTCTTATAGTTCAATAATAACTTAAAAAAAAAAATATATATATACATTAATTTTAAAAGCCAGCCTCTAAGTTGTATCATCAAATATAGAAAAATCCGCAAATGTTTAAATGTTATTTTGATTAAAATGTTTTTCATGGATAACAAACTTTATACTTACAAAAATTTGGTGAATAAATTTAAGAAATGCGTTTAATATATTGTATGTAATTTACCAATTTGGCAAATGTCACAGTCGTTTTCTGCGTTTATTTGGCAGGATAATAATGCATTGTTTTGTGCAAATATTAAGGATATTTGTGTAATGGAAAGCAAATGCGGATTAAATAAGTCAAACCGGCATTTAAAAAGAACCACGTTATGCTCCCGATCTCTCTGTACAAAACTATTTACGCAGGCTGTAATAAGACACTGTAAACACGAACATAGGTAGATAGAGAGCCTCATATTATAAAATAAATTTCTTTATACATATTTGAAATATACTTCTTCCTTAACCTTTCAGCAATATATGAGAAGCATGCGTTAGTTTATTCGTTCAAATTTAGTTTTTTTCTAGTAAAAACTTTAAGTCCCATTTTGATGTGTTGTTATAAACTCTGGTCCCTATTAATTTATATTCTTCAAATTTTCATAAATGCAATAGTGTATAGTCCTAGCAGTGTATTAATTTCATTGTATGTTCAAGTTTTATATGTTTAAGTTTTCCGACTATAAACACAGTGCCATGTTTTTATTAAATTTCTACAGACTTCTGATTACCTTATTTTCACATATTTAAACTACATTTAAAGAAGTACCCCCAACTGCAATTTACAGAATTTTATACCTCCTTACTCCGACCGCTGTTACGTACCTGGTTACGCGTCAGCTGAATTTACATTGTTATTGCTGCTGAACTTTATTCCCGTCGGAGATGTGAGAGTGTGTATTGTTACCAGAAAAAAATTACAGTTATTTAAGTAAGAAGTCGGAACGTATTTTCAAATAAGAATATTATTTGAAAACAGAGACATCAATGAGGATATTTGAAATTTTCAAATATTTTGTTTTGATTTTTAAGCTTGTCAATGTATTGTTTAAACACATACGATACTTTTAATCCTTTTAACTTCCGACTGTTTCGCATTACTTTTCATTTTGGTCAGCATACGTCTAGTGAAATGAAAAATTGCTGAATCAACAATTTCTGGATATGAACCACCAGTATCAATATCTTGGACCAGAGACAAAGTGTTAGGAAGAATGAGCAGACTTCGTCTCTGTCATTCCAATTTGGCACTGGCAATCATGCTACTAATAAACACGGTATGCCGATACCTATATACAAATTATATTATAGGTCCTCTCTTAATTCTGATTATAAGCGGTAATTTTGTAAAATGAACACCACTAACAACTTAAAAAATTATTCACCGAATCTTTAGAATATCAACAATATTGTATTCAAATGTGTTCTTACGTGCATAGTNTGGAAAATGAACACCACTTACAACTTAAAAAATTATTCACCGAATCTTTAGAATATCAACAATATTGTATTCAAATGTGTTCTTACGTGCATAGTCGGTTAATGGACACGCATAAAACACAGTGCATTATTATTGGCACTAAGAAAATTATTGCTTTCTGTTTATAACAAATATTTGCATTATGTAATACTTTGTAATACGCAATACTATTCTCCAGCGCTGTAAAAAAAAAACAAAGTTTTCCTGAAAGATGATACCTTTTCTGGGAAAAGTAAGTTAAAAATGTGTGAGAAAAAAATCGTTTGCAATTGCAATTTTACATACAGAAAATGAATAAATCACTCGGTACTGCAGAGGGCAAGCTATATCTTAACTTAAATCCTCACTGTACCAATAATTTACCACTCACGCATATTTTTAAGTGATATCGCTGAAGAAATTAGGTTTTATTTATAAATAATACAAATATATTTTATTCGACTCATTTCAAATTAAAACTCAAGACCAGATATAATATATAGATAAATTTACGTAGCTCGGTTTAAAAACACCACCGTACGTTTCATATGAGAGCACTTCTAAAGAAATTATAGATATACAGTTCTCAAAAAAAAATGTTGTCATGACTTTTCATGGATATATTTTATCTATTCGGAACCACTCTGCCGAACCTAACAAACTTCTCAAGGTTTCCAAAACCTGAAAACAATAAAGCATTTGTAAAGGAAAACTCCTTGTGCCTCTCATCGATAAATTAACGTAATGATGTGTAAAACAGTAATGGTTCCTGAATAAACTGAAAACAGAATGTTAGAATTATGCACTCCTGTGGAATGTCATAAGCTGTGTTGGCACCTCTTGCCTGAATCACTGCAGCACGAAGTCTTGACATACTCCTAACCAGTTTTCAGTTACGCTTCTATGGAATGTGTTGCCATTCCTCTCGTGGGGCTTCCTCTAGCTGGGAAAGTGTTTGAGCAAGTGTTTGCCTATTCAGATAATCTCATAGGTGCTCTATCGGGTACAACTCGGAGCTACATGGGGGCCAGCTCCGGGTAGTGATGCTATAGCGTTCCTTCAACGAGAGGGCGTCCAGACCCACCCCAAACACTTGCCCGTCTAGAGGAAGTCCTACGAGAGCAATAGCAACACATTCCACACACGTGTATCCGAAGACTGGTTAGGAGAATGCCAGTACGCCGTGCTGCAGTGATGGCAGGCGAGACGTGGCAACACAGCTTATTGACAGTCCTCACAAGTCCACAACCACCACATTCTATTTTCAGTTTGTTCAAGAACCCATGCAAAGTCACGTGAAAACCTTTTTATTTTGAGTAGTTTATAAATACGAACTTACATAAGCTTGGTTTAAAAATACCACCGTAGCTTTCATGTGATAACACTTCTAAAGAATATCTTGTTTAAAGGACTCCCTATATACGTTTCGGATGGATTTTGTCTCCTTTGTGAAAATGGACACAAACAACCACTAAGTCATATTGTCAAAATAAATAATGATTCCAATCCTACATTCTTTTATTATTATTTTGTCACTGAGAGCCACAATAATTTCGAATATTCTGCATCAATGTGGCAGAAATAAACTAACTCATCCATTTATGGTGTGTTCAGATTTTCACTGATAGATTATATGGAACTTAAATTTGTTTTTTTTTTTTTTTTCGTTGAAAAATTATAACTCAAGTCCGTAGTGAACTGTTATAGAAAATAACTAACCAAGGCAACATTAAAGCTGCAATTATCCCTGTTATATTCCTGTATCCTTTTTTTAGATCACAATATTGTAGTACTCTAGTAATGATACGGTGATCTTCTGAGGCTGTGTGAATGTGTACGTGTGTTCGTGAGTGTGTATGAAGCCGTTTGTGAAAACGTAATGGATACATGCAGATGTTTACATTGAAGCTTGTTTCCATGCTTGTATAAACTACGCGTGTACTTATGCACTGCGAAAATATTTCTCTTTGTGATTCTTTAAGCAATTTGTTTATTTAATTTTGTAAATTTATTGGTCAGTATCACATTCCCAAAATGATACTAAATAGTTTTATTCGATAAAGAAATAACTGGTTTGTGGTAAATACGAATAAAACTTTTAAATACATTTCTAACATGTGGTTAAATGGAAGAGAAGACACTATACAATAAGGTCACTACAATATTAATAAATATGATTTGATATGTAATATAAAAGTGAGAAAAATTCAATCTCATACTAAAAACACTATGGATAAATTTCATAAGGTCTACATATGGTTTGAAAGCCTACGATCAACGTACAATATTTTTACAGTAAAAACCTTAATTAGTATAATTTTACGGAATCATTATTATTGGATCTCATATATGCTGGCGTCCTTTAGAACCTTTCGTAATAGGATACCCCCATACATATTTACTGACTTGTAATCTACCGTGCGTCGCTTGTGACCAATTTTCCTTTCCTTCATTATGCAGTGCCCCATTCTCACGTGTGTATTTCAGGGCCCCCACCCATACTTGCCAGCCCCACTTCCTACTTGCAAAATTACAGAAGTAATGCGTTCGTTCATACTTAATGGTATCTATACACAAAGCTAACAAATATATTTATTTATTAATAGCTTTCCATCAGTCATTTTTTTTTCATATTCATACGGGAAAGTAAAGGTTTGTTTATCATTAAAATTTTAAAAAGTTCCGTAACAAATAAACGTTCCATTATAACGACCGCAAATAACATTAAATACATAATTTAAATGGTAAAAGTAATAAACATTACTATCTTGTTACACTTTGTATCATAAAAACTGTAGTTAGATAAAATTTTACTAATTTTAACCCAACTAAGCCCGTTGAAATTTATGTTTCTGCTCTTATGACTTCTATAATAAGTCGTGCGGAAAAGTGTCACCTGAAATGAAAACTTAAATATCAGATTTTAATAACATTTGCAATTTCTGTAGCACTGAAAAGAACTGCCACATTCAAAAGGAACTTGACAATATTACAAAATCTAAGGTAAGCAATTCGCAGAATCGGCCAGATCTTCTACTCAGGTTTGTTACGCTTCTTCCCGGTAATGCAAGAGCACACTCTGTGCGGACAACAAAGGCACTCCGGCAGCCATTTCCCTGAAACTGTATTCTCAATCCCTCTTGCAGTCTGGATTTTGCACATTCGATTCACATTCGTTCAGAATAAATCTTGGTTAATTGTGGTTTTCGGATTAAGCAAGGGTACAGAATATTATTAAAGCTTGGTTGGAAATTATAGGTCCTTAATTCTCCTGAGAGGGAATCTTCAAGCTTTTACCATGCTCGGATAGGGGTAGAAAATACCTTGGCGAATGTATAGGAAAGTACGAAAAATGTTCCTTTCGATACTTAAAAATTAATTTGTGCATTATATATATCTACAATGCGTAATACGGCATGGGACTTTACCAACTCATTCTCCGTCGTAACAACTCTATAGATATTTTAAATACGTTAACATTGGCACGTTCGTGTTGCGAAATTCTTACACGTGTTTTTACACCGGCTTCGCATATTAGACCAGGGATTGATTACATATCCAATAGCTCATTTGTGAGTTTAATAATATTACATAAATGTTTATTACATGGAAAAATGCCGATTGCATATTGTTTTATAAATATATTTAGTTGCCTGACACGGTGTATTAAACATGCAAATTATAAACAAAAGTGTTACAAATAATTGACAACTTACTGCGTAGAAAATCTCCTTTAGCAATATGTTGAGTTAGGTAATTTGCAATTAAATGTGTATATCTGCACTTACGTTCTGCGTGTAGCTTTTCACGCTGACGAATAATTCCTTTGAGCACAGGTGACTTATAGAAGATATTTTTAGTTTGCAGAAATTTATACTTGAAGCACTAAAATCTTTATCATGTTTTAAATTATTGTGGAGACTTTCCGTTTCGTTTATGCAAACCTTTGTGATAAATTCACTAATATTACTATAACTTCATTTGTTCGTTTCAGGGCCTGTTAGTCTCTAGCAGAAAGCCATTACGAACAAAGGTTCTCGCAAAATATTGCATAATTTCCAATAACGTGGTTAATTTTTTAGACTTTATTTGATTGCACGTTTTTACTTTCATTTTAAAATGTCACATAGAGAGAATTTTTTTTTTTCGAAATAGGTTGCCTAAGACTTTGTTGGTACTCTAGAACAGAAATGTTGTATATTTATTACACCTCATTTTGTGAAACGAACAAAATAGTTTATGAAACTAAATATTTAACACAATGTTGAAGTTTACAGTACTTGCATGTTAAAATTAACCATTAATTTTACAGAATCCTTATTATCTTTTCGTANCACAATGTTGAAGTTTACAGTACTTGCATGTTAAAATTAACCATTAATTTTACAGAATCCTTATTATCTTTTCGTAAAATTTGTGTTAACTTACTTGTATTGGAAAAATAATTATGGCAACTGCTGTTTTCTTAAGAATCCTTTAAAATATACTGACTTGTTTACAGTACGCACTAAGGCTGCAGATAAACATACATCAGATTTACTTCTAGTTGAAATACATTGATATAGTCAAAGTGTTAATAAAAGTCTTATTTTAAATCAACATTTAACATTCTGGACATTATTTTTAAGGATAACTGCACAACAGATTTTTGCTCTGGAACGTATCAGTTTCAGAAGCAAACGGTGTTTTGATCGCTACTCGTGGACACTCTACACCAGCAAAGGCCGCTTTGTGCGTGCTCACAGAGCGTGTGCAACTCTATACGGGTATCGCGCAGTGTTCTCGGAGTGTGACGGCAGCGACACAAAGTATGGTGCTTCGTTACAAAACGCTGCTGCATGTTCCGAGTCTTCCTTGCATGTGACTGACGAACTATGCCGATCAAACCACTTCAAACATCATTGTATTTCGAAAAAAAATAAAAACCGTCAGAAATGCGCAATTCTCCCTACTCCCTTGGTTACATTTTGTGTAACATACACAAGAATGAATAAAAAATTGGTATTCAAATCTTTAGTTCATTAATATCTTTGTATTATGCAGTTTCTATATTAGCCACTTATTTCACGATAGATTAATTGAAATATTCGAATTTTAAAAACATTATAGAATAAAATATAGTAATCTTGAGAATTAGAACCATGCTTTGCTATAACTTTCATTTTTTGTGAGCTATTTGTAAAGTTTAGGTTATAAAACTAGTTTTTATGTTTAAGTAATTTTTCCTTTAATTCAATTAGACGAAAAAATTTTGTATAGCTTTTAAAAAAATATGTTGAATTTAATGTGTGCCAAGAGTACAATTCAACGCACGCACAACAACACACACAGTTTAGAGTGGAAATTCATAAGCCCTTCTTTAATGGGCATTAGTGTACATAATTCATTCAAACTAATGATTTTTTTTAAAAATCGGTACTATTGCTGATTTAAAAAGATATGTATCCGGCATGTTAATTTATCCGGCCTATGTTCGCTTTATCATACAAATTTACAGAAAAAAACATATTTATGAATATTATGCCACAAGTCCGAAAGATATTCGGCTGATTTTTCCCTGGAAAATATAAACAAAATTTAATTATCCGATTATTGTTAAACGCCAATAGACCAGTTGTAGTGCCACTTTATTGTAGCTCAGTAACATGCCGACCGAGGGTTGCCTGCGGGACGCACTATAACATACACTGCAGAGACAAAAAAACAGGTATAGGCATGTGTATGCAAATAACAGAGGTATGGAACCAGAGTAACGCGATGCGGTCGGCAACACCTTTATAAGACAATAAGCTTCTGGCAGAGTTTCTAGATTGGTTACTGCTGCTACAAGGGCAGGTTATTAAGTTTTAAGTGAGTTTGAACGTGGCGTTATAGTCGCAAGAGAGATGGGACAAAGCATCTCCGAGGTAGCGATAACATTTGGATTTTCGCCGTACGACCATTTCACGAGTGTACCATGAATATCTGGAATCCGGTAAAACATCAAATCATCGACATCGCTGCGGCCGGAAAAAGACCGTGAACGAACGAGATAAACGACGACTGAAGAGAATCATTAAACGTGACAGACGTGCAACCATCTCTCAAATTGGCGCAGATTTCAATGCCGGGGCATCAACAAGTGCCAACATGCGAACTATTCAACGGACCATCATTGATATGGGCTTTCGGAGCCGAAGGCCCACTCGTGTACCGTTGTTGACTGCACGATACAAAGCTTTACGCCTCGCCTGGCCCCACCAACACCGCCATCAGGCTATTGATGACTGGAAACATGTTGTCTGGTCCGACGAGTCTCGTTTCCGATTGTATCGGGTGGATTTACGTGTACGTGAATGGATATATGGACCCTATATGTCAACAGGGGACTGTTCAAGCTGGTGAAGGCTCTGTCATGGTATGGAGCGTGTGCAGTTGGCGTGAAATGGGACCCCTGATATGTGTAGATATGACTCTGACAGGTGACAGATACGTAAGCTTCCTGTCCGATCACCTGCACCCCTTCATGTCCATTGTGCATTCCGACGGACGTGGACAGTTCCAGTAGGATAATGCTACACCCCACATGTCGAGAGTTGGTACCGAGTGGCTCCAGGAACAATCTTCTGACTTTAGACTCTTCCATTGGCCAGTTAAATCACCAGACATGAACATTATTGAGCATAATCTGGGATACCTTGCAACGTGCCGTTCAAAAGAGATCTCCACTGACTCTCACTCCTATGGATTTGTGGACTGCCCTGCAGGATTCATGGCGTGAATTGCCTCCTGCATACCTTCAGGCATTAGTCGAGTTCATGCTACGTCGTCTTGCGGCACTTGTGCGTGCTCGCGGGGGCCCTACACTATATTAGGCAGGTGTACCAGTACCAGTTTTTTTTTGGCTCTTCAGTGTATAAGGCTGCTATGATATGTCAGCAAATACTCAAAATTGTCGCCGGGGAAATTCCAGAATCTAAATTATATCTTATGAGATATTTAGTAGTTATATAAGTTAAAGGACTTTTTTAAGTTATAATATTTATAGTTTTTCTAAAAAAAAAAATTATTCTTGTTTTGTAAGTTAGTGCCATTTCAAAATTGTAATGATGGTAATTTTCTTTCCTATATAAATTGGTTTTGTATATATTTCTTCTTATTTTAATTCATATTTAAATTGCGTTCACTTGCGCTTCTCTGAATACTATGCAGTTTTAAACAATAATCTCTAACATTTATTTTCAACGTCTCTGCTAAAGTCGCAACTGAGAGATTATTGTTCAAAATTCTCTCAAATTATTAAGTTGTTGTTTTTCCCGAAAATAAACCTTGTTTGGAAGATGAGAAGTGTTTAGACAAATTTCGTTTGACTTTTTCTAGTCAGTGCAGTGGAGTTTGAAACAAGCATGTTAGCAATTTGTCTGGATTAAAATTTAAATACTGGAACTAGGTAAATAAAAGATACATGTGAACTGACACGATTAAACCCCGGAAAACGATATGCACGTTGAGAAGTTCCAGACATGTGAATCAGAGATAGCAGCATGATATGTGTGATTAAGGCCATATTTAATTATAATTTTTATTTAATTATCTGAAAGAGATTTATACAAGGACCACGAAAATTAAAATGCTTATAATCAAATGAATAATTTTTTCAAAATGTAGCACCGAAAAGTAAACAAATTCAGAATATGGGAGCCTAAATTATCTGTGCCAACTTTATCACATGTAATGTGATCTGTATGATATATACAACATAATAGTTAAGTATCAAGGATATTAAACACACGGTACTCTAGTAATACCATCCTGATTTAATTTTAAAATATGTATTGATGTTTTTTCCTACACATTTTTATTCGTCCGATAGAAAATGATAATGGTATTTATTAGTTTCTCTTGTACGAATAAAAATGTGTTGGTATAACTATCAATGCCTATTTTAAAAGATATTACGGATACCAGTACCCCAGTACCCAATGTTTAATATCCTTTATAATTAACCTGTTTTGTATATGATACACATCACATTCCATGTCATTTATTTGGCAAAGTTATTTGAGAACACAGAAACTTGGGCTACCATATTCCAAAATGTCCCACTTTTCGGTGCTATATTATGAAAACTAAGATGCTTTGACTACAAATATTTACATTTGTGTAATCCTTATACAAATATATTTAATATAATGAAGTAAAAAATTATCCTGAAACATGGCCTTAAAGAAGTAACATACTATAGCACACACTGTCCACAAATTCGTGGTATATAAGGTAGAGATTATTTAACTTTCCACCTCAGAAGTGACACCTGATTTTCGCAGTAGATCGTAAACATCATAAGGGAATCGTCTTGATTGCTGAGTCAGTCCTTTCTTTAAATTCCAATAAATACAAATTTACTATATTAAAAGTCTTATTTTAATAAAAATGTTTTGTGTATTTCCAATTTGGATGCTTCAAAAAAAAAATTGGCAAACAAAATTCTTTCATTTGACAATACCATATAAGATTTACTCTGATTGTATGTAACAAAAATTTAGTAATAATGTATATTAATATTTTTTTTTTCCATTGATTTCAACCCATCCATTTCTGTTACGAGAATAATAAGTTTCCTGGCTAAAACTGATTTATTATTAAAATTATGTGAAGGTATTTTTACTTATATTATTACGTACAATTAGAGTTACTATTATAATAATTTTTCTTGGTGAAATTTTTTATGAAATGTGCATTCTAAAGCATCCAGAATGAACATTTGGTTAAATTTTATCTGAATTTAGACACAAAATGATAGATTTTTTTAAAAACTTAATTTTATTCTATTAAAATATTTTTCAGTATTAAAAAAAATGTGCTTTCTTTTTCCATATGAAACTTAAATCGTAATTTTCTGAACATTTGGTAGTGTTTGCACTATTTTTAATGAATAATGCATGTTGTACACTCAAGTGATATGCTCTAATGGAATCTGCTCTGCTTCTACCTTAACTGATTTCCACACCACGTTTTGCAAAAGTGGTTTCGTATTTAAATAATTAAATTTGTTACATTATGGAATATTTGTAATTTATTTTTCAAAATTAACCACTCTTGAACGATTAATATCAGATGTCTTAGACGTAAAATTTTTAACTGAAATCTATTTAACTTTATATATATGTAATAATTTATTATGGGTATGTTAATTTATTAATGTCCTTAATGCAATTCTTGGTGATAGTGCCATGTGAAGAAAGACGCCTGTATGGCTACAAGTCAGGTACTATTCAACAGATAGCTACCAAGATCTACATATAAGTACTACAGCATTTTAATAAGGATTTATGAATTTCAGTGACAAGAATGTTTCAGCCTAATTCCCTAGGAAATACACTACTGGAAAATGAAAAGAAGAACACCTTAAGTGACACTTCGCTAGAGATCCAAATTTTATTAACACATAGTACAGGTAGTATATTAGACATAATTATTGACACTAGTATATCAGCCGGAAATAATGTCTGCAGTGGCATGCTAAGAGATCGTTAAGTACTTAGTTTGTCCTCCTCGAGCAGCAATGCAGGCAGAAATTCTAGATTGTAAACGATCATAGAGGTGGTGATTATCGCCCTGCGTAGTGAAATTCTACGCACATTGCACTTGGCGGTTCACCTTGGGAAGAGTCATCAATGATGCAGAAGATTAGGCTAGCCGACGTCCCAGTCAGTCCCACACATGCTCAATGGGTGAAATATCTCGTGATCGGGCTGGCCAGGGACGTTGATCAATACCCCAAAGAGCAAATTGAGTTGGACGAGCGGAATGTTGACGAGCATTGTCCTGCTGAAATAGCGCATCAACCTGCCCCTGCAAAAATGGAAGTAGAACGGGTTCGCTGACGTTATGAATGAACCATGCACTGGTCAATGTTCCCTGTTTTAACATCAGAGGGCGGTTCTTATCATCAGGGTCTTGAGAGCCGATGAGGTTGAAGTGGGGTGAGTATGGGGCAGCGCCGGAATGAAAGGGTGGGATAACGAGAGATCCCCGAGAAAACTCGCCGACCAGTGGCATCGTCCGGCACGATTCCCACCTGCGAAAAACCGGGAGTGACCCAGCCATGGAATTGAAACCGGTTCACGTTGCTGGAAGGCGAGCATGCTAACCGCTCATCCACCGCGGCGCCTACACAAGAGGCGAACGTCCTTCGTAGGATATGGCTTCTGAAACCATTATCCCGGGAGTGGGTCCGGAGTGTCGCTGCTGTATACAGTGTGGAAGATGCCACCCACCAGGCCGACGTTGATTATGCACTCGACCATCATTAGCTGCGAGGCAGAACTGGGACTCATCACTGAACACAACGCTTCACCATTCTTCCCTCCAGGTGCTCCTTTCTCGGCACTACCATAAGTGGGCTGCACGATGCTTAGTGGTGAAGGGAATTCAGGCTAGTGGCACGTATGATGATCAACCAGTTTCACGTAAACGATAGCAGATGGTTCTAGCAGACACTCCTTGGGTGACATAACATATAACCTGTTCTACGGTCACTTTGCGATCCGCTATGGCTGGTCGTACAATGGGATGATTTTGGCGTGCATCTGTACTTCTCTGACTTCCGGAACATTGTTTACCGGTATGTGCAAGCTTCCTTTGACGAACAGTGCTGCAATCGATACACTGATAACATTTCTCGTCCAANTCCAGGTGCTCCTTTCTCGGCACTACCATAAGTGGGCTGCACGATGCTTAGTGGTGAAGGGAATTCAGGCTAGTGGTACGTATGATGATCAACCAGTTTCACGTAAACGATAGCAGATGGTTCTAGCAGACACTCCTTGGGTGACATAACATATAACCTGTTCTACGGTCACTTTGCGATCCGCTATGGCTGGTCGTACAATGGGATTATTTTGGCGTGCATCTGTACTTCTCTGACTTCCGGAACCTTGTTTACCGGTATGTGCAAGCTTCCTTTGACGAACAGTGCTGCAATCGATACACTGATAACATTTCTCGTCCAANATTGTTTACCGGTATGTGCAAGCTTCCTTTGACGAACAGTGCTGCAATCGATACACTGATAACATTTCTCGTCCAACATGTTCCGCAATTCTCCTGTATGACCATCCAGCTTCTCGGAGTCTCACTATTCAACCCAGTTCACACTCAGTTAACTGTACGAATGGGGCTCGCCTTCGCCGTCCTGGCATTCTAACAATGGCCAAACGACTTCCGGAGAACAGCGAAGCCTTTGCGACTACACGCTTCAACCGATGCTGAATTGGTTACGTCTGTGTACTTTGACTGTCCCACTTAAACCCTGCAGTCTTCTCCAGCGCTGCACTTACGATCACTTCATGTACTGCACTCTAGTAATGTCTTGTGATAATTTGGTCGTTCTTAATCTCTGCCATCATGGCGTTCTTTTTTCATTTACCATTATATTATATACTCATGCAATAATGCGTCTATCATCATATCTGTTAGTATAAATTTGAAACTTTTGAGCGAAAGCACCTTATACCAACAAAATTTATGTTCTTTTAGCGTCTAGTAAGTGCTAAGGACTTATAGTTTTCAATCATATGCAATATAAATTCGTTTTTATATGTGAAAGTTGAAATATTTTAAGGGACCTTGGGATCTCAGAAATTATATGACTGCATAATTTAAAACATTGTATATTATCATTATCTCATTAAAGTTTCGATTTGACAAATTAACCATCTTTCATCCGTCATTTAGGTATACGATTCTACCTGAAATATAAAGTTTAAATTTTATATCTCAGAAAATACACACGCAATTCCTTCCAAATCTGGCACTGCAGAAGTGTAGAGGAATGATATATATCGTAAAACTATTACATTTCAGACATTTATTATTAAAATGTAGCCGTGCAAATATATACCGAAATATTTTTAAAAGGATTAAATAAATTAAATTAATACTAGAGAGTACTGGATGGTTCACAGTAAACGGATGGTTTTTAAAAAGCATAACCGAATACTTTTGAGTTTTAAAGAAATGTATTCCCATATAAATAAACTTAAATTTAAGTGCTGAAAATTACATCACTTAAATAATTCCCATTTTCAAGAACACATGTTTAGAGCCTTTCCCGAAACTTTGCTTCCACAGTTCTTCATTGATTTCTTCAATTCGTTCACATATAGTAGCCTTAAACTCTTCCAGTGAGCATGGATTTTCTTAATAAATACGTGATTTCAGGTATCCCTAAACATAAAAATCATACATCGACAGGTTACGTAGCCGAGGAAGCAAATTAATGTCGCAAGTCGTGAAAATACTCGATTAGGGAAGGCACGACTAACAACAGCCATTTAAGCTCTGGCGATGTGAACTGTGGCCATGTCCTGTTGAAACCACACATTCCTCGCGTTAATGTCTCGTCTTCTGAGTTCAGGTAACAAAAATATGTTAACCATATTTACATAGCCATCCGAGTTTACAGATATGGTGATTCCGACTTCCTCAAATAAATATGGCCCAAAACCCCACACTTGCCAATGCCGCACTATACCGTAACTTTTGGGCCGTGTAACGGTTTCCCATGCAAGACAAGAGGATTGTGAGGTGGCCAAATCCGAANCACTATACCGTAACTTTTGGGCCGTGTAACGGTTTCCCATGCAAGACAAGAGGATTGTGAGGTGGCCAAATCCGAAGTTCAGCTTATTTACCACTCCATTCAAATAAAAATGGGATTCGTCACTAATGGTTGTGGTGAGATCTCCATCCTCCTCAAAAATGTTAGGCATTGTTTCGGCGAATGGGGAACGTTGTGGATAATCACATACATTCAGATCCTGCACGTTCATCAATTTATAGAAGTAAAACCCTAAATCTTTGTGCAAAATTCGCTTAACCGTTTTGTGTCTCATTCCCAGTTCTAAAGCGTGCCACCTAGCCGAACGGCATGGACTACGCACAATCGTCTCACTCGCCCTGCCTACATTCTCTGGCATGCGAGCCGGTACGCGAAGGACCAGCTGATTTTCTTTTAACACCGAACCCGTCGACTGAAACGCTGCGACCTGTCTCAATATGGTGATCGTACTAGGAATATTACCGCGAAGCCCAATCCTGGATATATGTATGAATAGGTATCCGTTGCGATTGAATTACGGACTCACCACTTTTCACAAACGTGTCGTAGGCAAAGACGCGATGCTCTCTAGTCCACAGCGGCCTGATGGAAACTAAACGGCAGGGTTGTGAAGTCTCCCCACTTCCTAAAAGAGGAGTACTACCAGTTACAAAAACACAAGTTTCCCGTAAAACATCTTGTGTATACACTGTAAACATTATCGTATTTGTAACTGACTAATCGTTGTATAATTACAAAATTTCGTTGATTTAAAAAAGTTAAATTTAGTTAACCTACAGTGTGAGTTTACTTGCAAGAATAGGATTTGTGTGAATAACAAAATAAAGTTGTGTTGTTACAAAGATATTGTAAACAGTCACGCGTTCTATAGCTTCGGGTTTCGGGGACGAACAATACCGAGTTTACATGAGTCTTTATTCACCAGTGTAACAAGAAAATTATCTTTTTTGTGGCAGTTAAGATTATCCACACTACTAAGACCTATTCTTTAAAATATTAAAAAGTATCATCACGCATCTGTAACATTTAAAAACACTTAAAATACGCTAACATTAGTATAAACTTAAAAAAATTGCTTATGTGACACTAGTAGAACTACAGACAGCATGTAAAAGTTGTAGGTGAGTTGAAACAGGTGTGACTCGTGACTCGTTACTCGGATTAAAATCTTGATCATGTATAACATATTTTAACATTTGAAAAAATATTTTTATACACANTTATGTGACACTAGTAGAACTACAGACAGCATGTAAAAGTTGTAGGTGAGTTGAAACAGGTGTGACTCGTGACTCGTGACTCGTGACTCGTGACTCGGATTCAAATCTTGATCATGTATAACATATTTTAACATTTGAAAAAATATTTTTATACACGGTAGAACACCAGTATAACGAAAATTACAAACTTTTTCATTATTTCTTATTAATTTTAAAATGGAAACACAGGAAACTAACTAGGAAATTTACGGAGAGGTTCCAAGAAATTTGCAGCAAGTGTGTTAAAAAAATAATTTGTCCATAATTTTACGGAGGGTTTACGGACATCTATGGATATATTTTTATCAGTACCTTTTCCTCAAAAAAAAGGAAAGGTATTTTTAACTGTGTATACCTACCTCGAGGAGGGTTGCGCATTTAATAATTATAAAATTTCTATGAATGTTGCTGCGACAAATTGGCCTATTTTAATATGACTAATATAAAACAATTTATAGACTTAATTTGGTAGATGTTTGAAATATTTTAAAAGTCGTCGTTAAAATAGTGTTAACAGCTGTTTCGGTGCTTAAATTTGAGATAAAGTGATACAGTGTAATTAATTTCAGCATAAATTATTTTATCACGACTATCATTACTGCAGAAAAAAAATACAAATATTGGAACACATTGAAATGGACAGACATGAGAATGAATATCTTATATTATTTATACATATATCACAATAAAATTTTTTGTAAGTGAAGCTAAAATATTTTTATATGAAAACAAAATTTTGTAAATATAGGAAAAAATCTTGTAATCCTGTTAAATTTGTACATTTACAAGAGCAACAGGTGTAAGTCTATATAAAAGTTCTTGCAGAAATACTGATATTCAATTAACTGCTGATACCATCTCAGAATTTCAAGTTAAAATGTGTGCTAAAGGCCGATGAGATATCACGCAGAGAATCCACTTACTGTGAAGGCTACTTCTTTCCTCGGACGAGGCGAAGCAAAGCCGATTTTGACGGGTTTGGAAAAAATGTCTTCCCGCAAGTTACGGGTGTGAAACAATTATTTTGTAACAGTGCAACAGAACATCGTTTTTGGTTTCGTTCCTCTGTAAGGTGGCCTGCTCCTTGGCCGAATAGGCTCCCCTTCTGTTTTCTCCCATCATTTCCCACCGTTGATTACTCGTCATTCTACGTCAGCTATTTTATTTCAGAGGCTAGTTTATATAAGTTGTTAACCGCCTTGTGCAGCATTCATTCTACGCCTGTTAAGAAGATCGTCCGGTTGACGCCTGCTAGAGCTAATTTAAATTGTAATATGAGCTAAAATTCTCAGTTTACCTATTCTTGGACGAGGATGCTATGAGACGCCATTTAAATAATGTAGTTGCGTGAGCGGCTGATTATGCTGGAGCTTGCAAAACTGTGAGTCGTGGTCGCAGTTGTTCATTTGTGAGTCAGTTTAGTGTTTTTAAATAATTGCAAGGCGTAGTATTGTGTTTGCCTTGGGCTTTGCAGTGAGTTAGAATTTTTCTAAATTCTGGTTTTGGACGCCTGTTAATTTGTAGTTTCTGTTTACTTATTTCTTGCTTCTCTGTATATTTCCAGTTGCTGGACGTGTTGTGTATAGTTTTGTCTGCTGCCCAATCATTTACTTAAAGTTTAATAGTCACTATTATGCTACCATGACTTACGCGTTGTACGTAGTCTGTTGAAGTGTTCTAATTGTCGTCGTCGATAATTTATTCAATGGAGCTATGGTAAGGGTCTACGTACTGCCTCCATCGATTCACTATTTTAACGTAATACTTTATTTGTGATTTTAATTCGTATTTTCACGTAACTAGAGCTTTACTAGGCTTTAAGCGCTGCCATCCTTTAGTCAAATTGCTCTTCTTAACAGCGTGAATTTATCTAGTCATATTAGCAATTATTTGTATTATAGAAACGATTTGATATTACTCTGCTCGTTTCTTCAATTAAATATTTATTGTTTATTTTGGAGTAACATTATACATTAGAATAAGTAATTGCGCAGAAATTTAATATTTTATTTGTATGAGTTTTTGTAGTGTTTCTAGTCAATAGAGAAAATATTTTATATTTTTGAAAAGTTTTACACTACTCGACTTGTTTGCTTGTTTAAAATGTATTGTACTAGAAGCTAGGCAATACATTAAAAGAGCAATTTAATATATTTGTATGAGAATTTTAATCTATATTTTTTGAATTGTGAGCCTTTGGCGTTTATAATTTTACATGTCATAATTTTTATAAATGTTCGATTTAAATGTTCAATCCTAAGATGCTGCTGACATGTAAACTCTTCTGAAATTACAGAGCTTGAAAGTGACATCGTGTTTGTAATATTCGTGCTACGGCATTAATTATTCTGCACTTACTCTGCCACGTTTTTTCTCAAATCTCTCTTTTGTATTTGTTACATGAAATAGCTGAGGCGGGATTCATATACACTCTGAGGAGGGACGAGCTGATAGATTTTCTACGCGACCTCGATTATGAAGTGGATGAAGCCTTGGCGTTGGGCTGCGCCGAGCGGCCGTGGGCTGTTGGCATTGTCAGCGTCTGAGAGCGCCACCTTCCGAGCGAGCGAACCCGGTGAGTTTCACCAATGGGCGCCCTAAAATTGACAAGTTGTTTATGCTTTCCATTCAATGTAATTCTCCTCTGACTTCCTTAGAACCTGTCCATATTTTGCACCGTTTTATTGCCGTAAAGAAATATGCCAGTTTGTATTTGAGTTCAGAAGACAGTTTGTTAAAATCCATTGCCATCAAGTGTGAAGGATTTGTATTATAGTTACCGTGTGAGGAGATTATGTCCTTAAAGGAAGGTACCTTTTTGGGTTATAAACGTCCGGTGATTCAGGCTGTGTTTTCCCCTTGCATTAAGTGTGAACGTTTATTTATTTTAAGATTTCAAAGGTCAGGTGAGCCAATGTGTGAATTTATAGATTCCATTTGTGCATATCACGATGCCTTGTGTCTGCAAAGGAGCCAAACAGAATATAGTCAGTGTCATTGTTGACAATTTGGCCCCTTTCTGTACGTGCGCAATGCACGCTCGTTTCCACGCCCCGTAATTTTCGCGAGCTGCGCCAGCTGGCAGTCGAGGTTCAAGGTCGCCTTGTGGCTTCTAGTGAATATCGTGTTTGTTTCCCCCCTCCCATGCGAGCCGACCAGGATGGCAACTTGATACTGCCCGACCGCCTTTGCAATATGCAGCCCGTCGAGCAACGCCCTTCTCCGGCGCGTTGTAGTTATTGCGCTGGCCTAGGTCATGCAGCCAGAAATTGTCAGCTAAGCAGGCATTCTATGTTAGAGAGGAAATCTTTTCGTTGCGGCGAGTTCGGGCACCTGCGTAGTTGCTGCCAAAAAAAGAGAAACGAAATGTGACTCGAAATGGGCGTGAGCCTTCCAGTCACGTCAAAAATAAATTCCCGTGCACTGTCAGGAAGTGTATAGTAATTATCACTTCAGGGGAGCAAAATGTTTCCGCCCTGGTTGACTCCGGGGCTACCCATTGTGTAATGAGTGATTCCATTTTAAATAAACTGCTGGATTCCAAGATCACTTCCAAGGGGCGTGTCAGTTGTATTTCAGATAAACTTTTGTAACGCTAACAGCGATATTGTTAAGAGTAATGTAGGGGTGAATCTACACTTTAAGATCGGCAGGTTTTCTTGGACGTCTTCGTTTTGGATTTTTTCTCATGTCACACACGTGATTTTAGGCCTAGAATTTTTAGGTAAGACTTGGGCGTCAGTTAACCTTGACGAGTTTTATTTGTCATTTCGGTTCGCTTCAAACATCAGGATGGCATTGCAGGTCGACGAAGTTCTGGAGGTGTTTTCTCGTTTGTTGGATGGCAATAGTTCTGCCAATGAATTTCGTGTGCATTTGAATCAATTGAGGGAAGTGATTTAACGACATCAGATCTCCATTCATAGGAAAGTGTGGCGTTCTCCTTTTAAAGTTTTCGCTGACAGACGACATCCCGGTCCGGGACCATCATTTTAAATGCCCCCTTCCCCTGCTCCAGACATTCCGAAAAATCATTCAGAAACTGTTATAAGCAGGTGTGATAGTCCCTTCTTCCTCAGATAATTGTTTACCGGGATTCTTGGTGCGTAAAAAGGATGATGACAAATACCGATAGGTGGTTTACAATTTTCTGGTAAACAAAATTATTCATAGGGATACTTTTCCCTTTCCAACTATTTATTGCGCCCTTCAGCACTTGGGTAAAGCGTGTGTGCTTTACTTATCCGATTTGAACAAAACTTTCCTTCAGTGTTTGCTTAATCCTTTGTGAAGGAAATACACGGCTGTCAGTACTCTTTGTAGCCAACACGAGTTTACTCGTACTCCTATAGTCTTCAATTTTGGAAGTCAAGTCATGTCACGTGTGTTAGATTTTGTCTTTTCCGAATATATGTTCAAATTTGTCTTTAATTATTTTGATGACATTATTGTTTATAGTGATGACCTTGAGTCTCACTTGTCTCATCTCCGCCAGGTCTTCGTTAAAATGCGAGAAAAATGTCTGACTGTGAATCCAGATAAAGTCACCTTAAGATACAATAATGTGATGTTTCTAGGATATTTGCTCTCTGAGGGTCGTTTGATGATGGACCCCGACCGTGTGGCCTCCAAATGGAAATTCACTCGTCCGGAAACTTTGAAGGCAGTAGAGAAATATCTTGGCATTTCAGGTTATTACTCGAGGTTTATTACCCATTTTTCTGAAATAGCAGCGCCTCTTAATTATTTTAAAAAGAAGGGAGTAGAATTTCAGTGCTGTCAGGAGCAGAAATCGGCCTTTTTTAAAAGAAAATGTAGTTTCTACGCCGGTGCTTCTTCTTCCTGATTTTTCTCGCCGATTTATAGTCAAATTGGATGCCTCTTCTCTGGCATTAAGGGCAGTCTTAATCCAGCAGTCTGAGTTGGGTTTGGAGCCGGTCGCCTTTGCGAGCCGCAGTTTGACTGAGACTGAGCGGAGGCTAGGCATTTAAGAAAAGAAGTTATTAGCATGTATATTCGATCTAAGAAGTTTGCCTCGTAAATAGCGCATGATGAATGCGATCTGTATTGTTACAATCAAGCCTTAAGTTGGGTTTTCAACTATCCAAAACAGGTGAGAAAAAAGGGTCACTTGGTGCTCCGCCTTTCTCGTTTTTGATTTAAGGTACATCATGTCCGAGGCTCCGATAATCAGGTAGCCGATGCTCTGTTGAGATTGTATGACCAAGCAGATTTTGAAACGGACGAGTTGGCCGCTCCTGAGGCATCCCTCAACACAATTCAGGGTTTTNAATGCGATCTGTATTGTTACAATCAAGCCTTAAGTTGGGTTTTCAACTATCCAAAACAGGTGAGAAAAAAGGGTCACGTGGTGCTCCGCCTTTCTCGTTTTTGATTTAAGGTACATCATGTCCGAGGCTCCGATAATCAGGTAGCCGATGCTCTGTTGAGATTGTATGACCAAGCAGATTTTGAAACGGACGAGTTGGCCGCTCCTGAGGCATCCCTCAACACAATTCAGGGTTTCCCTGAATTTTTTGTCAAGCTGCGTCAGGCTCAGGATGATGACATTTTCTGTATTCAAGTATTAAGTGACCTGAATNCCCTGAATTTTTTGTCAAGCTGCGTCAGGCTCAGGATGATGACATTTTCTGTATTCAAGTATTAAGTGACCTGAATAATAGTGTAAAATTCCGTATGTGTTGGATTACGGAATATTGTATTTCACTGATAAGAGTGTCTGTGCACGTAAAATTGTAGTTCCTGTTTCATTGAGACCTATTGTGTTGTNATATTGTATTTCACTGATAAGAGTGTCTGTGCACGTAAAATTGTAGTTCCTGTTTCATTGAGACCTATTGTGTTGTCCTAAATTCACGATTACGTGTTTGGAGGGCACTTAGGTGTCAGCAAGCCTTTCGAGAAAATTGCTGTTCATTTTGCCTGGCCTACGCTTAAGGGCGACNGGGAGGGCACTTAGGTGTCAGCAAGCCTTTCGAGAAAATTGCTGTTCATTTTGCCTGGCCTACGCTTAAGGGCGACGTGTCAAATTTTATGCGTTCGTGCGATCTGTGTCAGAATTGTAAACATACTCAACATGCCAATGTTGGGCAGACGGTCACGCATATAGGTTCCTTGGAGCACAGTCCACTTAGATATTTTTGGTTATTTAAGTACATCTAAGAAGGGTATTATTTGTATTTTAATTTTGTTGGACACTTTTACAAAATGTATTATGTTGTTGCCATTGAGAAACGTGAAAGCATCTACTGTCAAGGCTCTTACTGATCAGGTATGGAAGGTGACCCTATTGGAATAGTTACCGATAATGTCAAGTATATCACTTCAAATATATTTAAAACTATATGTTTTTGCTAGGCAATCAAGCATTTCACGTCCAGTCCATATTACCCGAATGGTAACCAAGTTGAAAGATTCAATAAAAAACCTTAAGGCCTGTTTGACCATCTTTTATAATCAGAATCATACCTTTTGGGACCAGGATTTGGATTTCATAAATGTGGGATTCAATAGGGTTTTGCACGATTCCACCATCTCTCCCATCATCTCTTGTTAAACATATTGAACATCCCCCCCCTTTTTTTTTCCTTCCCACCTTGGTGACTTTGACCGGGATCGTTTGCTTGAGGAGGTACACCGCAGGCTCGGAGCAACAATGCTACAGGTAACGGCGAAGATTCANTTGACCGGGATCGTTTGCTTGAGGAGGTACACCGCAGGCTCGGAGCAACAATGCTACAGGTAACGGCGAAGATTCACCATGGCAGGGTTTCGGTTAACTTTAAGTAAGGAGATCTGGTTCTTTGGAAATATTATGTGCTGGCAGATATGGGGAGGGATGTGACAGGGAAGCTGATACATTTATAGGACCTTTCAGAATACATAAATTTCTAGCACCAAATACATTCAACCTTGTATCGCCCTGCTCCAACCTGTTATTTCGCAAAGCACACGTCTCACAGTAGAAGCATTGTGCACATCGATAATAATTGTTGATTGCTCATGTCTGAGTCTGCAGTCTTGATGTCTTGTTGAGCTATGTTCTGGCGCCACATTTCCTTTAGCCTTTTCCTGTTTAATTTGGTTGTTTTGGTTTTTCCCTTTCTAATCCCTTGTTATTTTTGCTTGATTCCTACCTTTCCACCGAGTCTAGTTCAGCACACCCTATCGCCGCTGTTGTCGTGAGCTGTGACGAGGAGTGAGAAATTTCTGCTGGGACTATTTGTGGTCGTCCTGATTCTCCACCTGCAACCGCCCCAGCCCTGCCATACAGATTTCTGAAATGATAGCATGCAGTACATAATGCTTCTCTGCTGTGCCAAAGGCTAATCGTCTGATATTCTTTATGGTTAACTCGAAAAACACTTCTTCAAATTGGAGAATGTATAATCCTAATTCCCCCTGCATCTCCTGTGAGAATGTTGCCCGCTTCCCAAATGACTTAACTTCATTAGCAATAATTTTTTACTGCCAGCGTGACTTTTGATGGTCGCTTTTGGAACTCCATACACACTAGCACATTCATTCAGACCGCATTCTCCATTCTTGTAAGCTGCAATAGCTAACTGCAATTCTTCTTCGGTCCAATTGCCGTATCGCGCTCGCTTAGCCATTGCAGCTCCCTGTAAAGAAAGAAACCACAAAATGTAAGCTAACTTAAATGCAAAAACTGACTGTAGTATTTGGCAAAACAGGATTTTCCTTAAGTTTCCATAGCTGAACCAATCCAACTTCGGAAACTACAAATGCTCCAACTTCGGCAACAGGACAGATTTTATTCTTCTAAATGTGATATTAAACTTGTAATAAATACGTTTATCTAATACCCTATTATATTTGTAGCTTTCACAATGTAGTTTTCCAAAAAATATGTTTCAATTGTTTACTTAACGAGTAGTGTTATAAATACTTACACATGGGCACACTAAACATACACGTACCACCACGAAAACACGTCAAGGCTAACTGCGCCCAGACGAGGGGCGCCAGACGCACGCCCTAGAGGAAGGTCAAATAGCGAGCAAGTAGCAACAAACCTCGTTAGCCATACAAACAGTTTCATGGTCCAACTTCGGCTACATTGCCCATCATTTATAGGAGAATAGTTGAACATCACAATTAGACGAGACAGTGTATTCCAAAGAGACAAGAAAACCTGAGCATCAAAAATAACAGGGGATACCTTTGCACCACGAATATATTAAAGAATTGATCATAACAAGTAGGCAGGGATGACTGAGTTTAATTCAGAAGAGAATGGCTGAGCATTATATGTATGTTGAAATGCATGGCTGAACGATTCATGTCAATGAGGAATGCCCACCATTCTAAATATATAAGAATTGTTGAGCATTAAAAGAATATGGATAAACCTACTGATAATTTACAGAAGACTGCTAACAAAGAACTACAAATGGATAAAATTTGTTAAGCCTTAATTAAAGCAGTTGACCATTACAGGCATTCGAGAAAGTGCATTACGCAATTCAGTATAGAAATTGAAACTATATATGGGAATTAGCTACAGGTATATGATGAAAAACTCTATTCCACAACACAGAGCTTTTAAGCATATGAACAATGCAATTATTATTCATATTTTATACTACCATGCACTTTAAGTCAAACCTCTGTGTAAACTACCATAAAAAATTGTTTCATTAAAATTCCTCCTAGTCCAGTCAATGTAGACATGAAAAGGGACTTACACATTTGATTCAGTAGTTATGATTTTTTGATATGTTGTTTGGACCCAAGCCCGTAGTAGAAATTCATGTTTTGCAACCCGCGAAAAGGCGTGCGACCAGCGTAGCAGCCCAAAAACAGCGAAATTTTCACTCTTTTTTCAGTTTTTGCTCCATATCTTCCCAAATATACATCTGACGGAAAAAGGCGTCCCACACTTTGTCAAAGTATATTAAATTTGAGACAATCTGTTACGCAATCCGCTTTTTTTTACGTTCAGTAGTTTCCAAGATACAGCTCTTTAAACATAGGCCATTATCCCCAAAAAGTATACATTTTAAGTGTTGGCCTCTTATTATTATTAAACATCGTCGAAACAACTTGTCCTGCGAGAAACTTCAAGAGGAATGAATTAAAAGTACATTTATTTTGCTTTAATAGGATCACTGGTGGGCACTTGTAGACTCAATAGTTATCTCAGAAATGGCATGAAGGTACCCAAGCGAAAACTTTGAAAATTGACTTAACGGAAAATGAAAGAAAAAGTGCGTCTAACATCATGAATAAGCTCTATAATGATGAAATGCGTTATGTTAGCATGTATGGAATAATTATTTAGAATAATACAAACATAGTACCTGTACAACTAAGTGCCCAACCTTGTTTAAAATAAAAATTATTAAATAAAATACATATAAAACAAAATTTATTCTCAATGTCAATTATAATAAATTAAGAACCAGAGATGATCCGAACCTTGGAAAATTTGCATTTGTGGTTACGATTCATGTTATTAGTTGAGTTCGTAAATATGCTTCTTTGTGCGTTATGTGGGGTGGGAACCGAGTGATTGGGCCTTTGTGTAAGAGGGGAAGAGGGTCGGCATGTAGGCATCCCTCCCAGCCAGCTTCCCAGGTCAAGCCAACGAGTCCCTCGCCATTCCTTCTTCAGTTGCGTGGTAGATTTACAAGATTGCCGGTTGTGAAATAAGTGAGATGTCTTTCCCTCTTGACATATGTTTCATTTGTCGTAAGGCATCGGGTGAATGCCCAGTGGTTGTGGTAAATAAAAAGGCATTTCCACTCAACTAAATGCGAGCCAACAACGTTGTCTACAGGAAAATGTGAGTTACCTTCGAAATCGTCATCAAGTCACTGTTCATGATACGTGTAGAAAGAGGCACATTACTAAAAAGAATGTTGAAGCGTATGTTCGTCGTGGAGGGGATTGCGTTCGTGACCATCCCGATCATCCATATCAAGTTTGACTGGCTGGACACTTAAAAAAATGTGTATTTTGTGTAGTTTAGATATCACGGAAGAGTTATTCAGGCTACAGCAAAAACTTCCTCATTTCAGAAGGGATACCGTCCACCAAGTTGAAAAAATGGAATCGAGGGATACTATTTTAGATGCAGCTCGACTGCGAGGTGATGATTGGGGGAAACAGATTATGGAACGCCTCAAAATTGAACATTACTTGATTGGTGCTGGCGCTAGGTACCACATCCAGTGTTACAAAAAGTTATTTGCCAAACAGGCAATAATTGGACATTAAAGAGGATATCGACCATTTACATAGTTAGATGAGGCCATGGAGTGCATTTACAATTACATTTGGACAGTGACGAATGCCAGTTTGCCTTATACGATCTAATAAAGCAGATTGAAGGAGCTTGTGAGCCAGCTGTAAGAACTGTGAAATCTCGCACCCACCAAACGCTTTGGGAAGGAAATAATTATTACGGAGCCCGGCCCTTGCAAAGGAGCAGTGGTGACTTTAAAAAAACTGGATATAAAATCCTCTACGATAAATGGCATGAGGAAAAAAAGGGTGATATTCAGGAACAGTGACTGACAGTTGTAAAGGCAGCAGCTGACATAATTTTGGNTGTTCAGGAACAGTGACTGACAGTTGTAAAGGCAGCAGCTGACATAATTTTGGAACATATCCGCTCACAAGTGTACGAAACTAATGAGTATCCACCGTCTGATGATTTTTTACAGAATGTTGAGTCCATTATCTCTGAGTCTGTAAAACAGTTTTATGAGACCGTCATCCTGAAACACAAGAGAGATGTTCTCAACACGTGGGGAAATAAATGTATAGCTTTTTCACATGCTCTTATATCAGCCGCACGGCCACGGTCTTTCATTTCTTCACTTATGACAGGGGTTACGACCTAATATATAGGAAATTTGGCTCAAAACATATTGTAAACATGTGCTCAGCTCTAAGATTTTCATGCACTTACAGTGAGGCAGTGCAGCTCGAAACATCTGCTCTGATACGGCCAGAATCGTAACCACCAATTGGAAAATAGAGTTTCATGCAGATTGTGTTTGACAATGCTGACGTGGATGTTAATACGTTGGATGGGAAAAATACCTTCAATGAAATGGGAGGTATTATGTGCATACCCCCCACGATGCAGTAATGACAGACCAGACCTATAAAATGCTTGTCAAGTCAGCAGCCAACACCAAGCTCAATCTTGCTCACTTGCCCCCAACAGAAGACACGTCTGCTCACCATTCTCAAAGAACATATCACCACGTTCTGAAGACGTTGGGGGTCCACAAGAATCCAACAGATTGGGGTTGTATGCTTGGCGATAAAGGGCTCACCCCCATCACCACAACCATACACACTGCTCCTCAGCTCTTACTGCCGATGATATCGTGCAAATGCAAGAAAGGACGCATCGGTGGGTTCAGTTGCCGCAAAGGTGGGCTCAAGTGCTCAGCCCTTTGCCGCTTCTGTGGTGGGAAATGCGACAACGTGCAGGTTCCGCAGATAGAGGATTTTGACGACGAGGAAATCTCCATCACCACAACTCAGCCACTCATTCATAGTGAACCTCCGCCCTCTCATCATCAGGAGAGCAGCCAGGAGACAACAGAAGTGACATCTACTCCTACAAGTACTTCCGACGAGGAAGTATCCAAACCGGGACCTTTAATTTATTTTTCTATATCAGTAACTTTTTTTTTCATAATAAAATACTATTGACATGCAAATTGTAATTGCCTTGTTTTTCTTTCATTTTCCCTTAAGTCAATTTTCAAGGTTTTCGCTTGGGTACTTATATGCAATTTCTGAGAGACCTATTGGGTCTACAAGTGCCCAACAGTGCTCACATTAAGGCTATATAAATGTACTTTAAATTCAATTATCTTGATGTTTCTCGTAGGACGAGTTGTTTCGACGGTATTTAACAACATAAGAGGCCAAAACTTAAAATATTAATTTTTTGGGGAAAATGGCCTATGTTTATAGAGCTGTATCTTAGAAACTACTGAACGTAAAAAACTGATTGGGTTACAGATTGTCGCAAATTTAATATACTTTCCAAAGTATGGGACACCTTTTTCCGTCAGACGTATATTGCGGAAGATGTGGAGCAAAAACCGAAAGAAAGAGCGGAAATTTCGCTGTTTTTTGGCTGCCAAGCTAGTCGCACACCTTTTCGGGGGTTGCAAAACTTGAATTTCTACTACGGGCTTGGGTCCAAACAACATATCAAAAAATCATAACTACTGAATCAAATGCTAGGTCGGATGTTTTTATTGACTAGACTATCAAGAGAAATGTTAATAACTAAATCGTTTTCCTCATGTTACCGAACCTTTCAGTTAAAGATGATCTCTTAGCTGCAAAAGAGGCAGCAATTGCATAGCGATGGTATTTCATGGTATTTCTCAGTTGGGGGTGAATTCATAAACCCCAAGACCTCAACCTTGCTCCAGAAATTGTATTACATTTTTTATGTTAAGCATTATAAAAATATTAACGATGATTTTAGTAAGTGACTTCTCTATTTTACTGGAAACCAAGGTATTTGTTTGATATGCTATTTCTTAACACCATATGTATCACTTAAAATGCCAAAGTCAAATTGTATGTTTTGACTACAGTTATTATGCTTTTACTACCTACCCTCAGTTATAACCAAAAATGTGTCTGACGTATCTAAAAATGGGCTGCAAAACGCCAAAGAAAATTTAATGTTACAGCACTGTTTATTTTTTGCTAAGAATGTAATTCATTACAAGGTATATAGGCATATACATTTACATATATTGGATGTTAAAAAAATTTGTGCATAAATTTAAGGGGTGGTATAGCACGCAGACACGAACATTTTCATATTTAGAGCATGTGTTCGGAAACGCCCCCCTACCGAAATTTGGCGCTCTTGGAATGCTCATGTGTGGACTGAGCAAAGTACATAGGTGTGGTGCGGAGCAGAAATGCGCTGGTCTTATCTTGGAAGTGACTGTTTCTTTGTTATTTGCTATAACTCTTGCGTAGTTGACAAGGCGCACTGATGAGGACATGACTGCGAGAATTCTTGCCGCCTGCCTTGACTTTCAACAAACACACATTTTTAGACAGAGTGTGTAACAACATGGTTGGCCGCATTAACTCTTGCTTGCAAGTCGGAGGACGTCAAATCGAACAGCTTCTGTAAAGGTGAGCCCCTCACGTCTCTTTGTTTAACCACTGCGATCAGCTATTCGCCGTCACTTGTGGGGATTAGAGAATATCGTCTGCTGGTTCCACTCCGGTCTGCACGTGATTGGCCCAGACGGCGCGCCGAATTCAAATGGTGCACGCGTCATTTGATGACTGTAGCTCGGCAGGGGGGCGTTGACAGAAACATGTTGCTTTTTCTGAATCCGCCCCTGTCCCAACCATTAAATAATTATTGCCGTGAAAAAAAATAACAAAATTGTGGCATGTAAATGGAAAAGGCTGTATGTGCCGGAAAACTGATTTCGAGAAAACCACAAAAAACTGTTGGCTGGTTTCAATAATAGCTCTAAAAATCTGAAAATATTCACAGAGATAGAAAATGTTGCTGCGAATAAGTATCGCTATTCTAAATTACCTATTTATTACATCTTATGTCACTTAAATGACTTTTATTTGGGAAACGTTGAATGTATCCGCTGAGTAACCCTCAGACCGTGCTAAATGCCACGCTAACTGATGATCGTGATGAATGTGCCAGACCTGGGAAACGCTGTATGTGCCTAATGATATACTATGGGACAATGAAAGTGACACACATCATTTTGCCAGACGTAAATAATAATGCACGCAATATTAAATAATTATTATGTGCATTCAGCAAATCAATGTTAGTATTGTTTTGTTTAAAAATTGTATTCAAAATTAAATTAAAACGTAATTTTATTTATCCAGAAGTAAAGTTTATATTTATTTTCCACAAGTAATTAAAAAAAATATCAAAACATTAAAATGTAATTTAATTCAAATGTAAAACATGAAAATGTAATTTAAACAAACACAAAAAACCTAAAAATATTATTCACCAACATCATCTGCATGTGCTACACCTAGAAGATCTTCTTAAAACATGCGATGTTCAGTCTCTAAAAAATCAAGCATTTGTAGGGGATCTTTCTTTTATTCACTTGAGATCTCGCATACACTTGACCTGTGGTAAATTTCGATGGGCTGGGAGACTGGACAACTTAGCGTGTTTTCTTAAGACGTTGTTTTTTGTCCACGCTTGGGGATCGTCAATATCATAATCTAGTGAAGATGCTGTGAGGACTTCATGTGGCGTATTCTTGACTATGCGAATCCAACACGCTTTGCTTATATGTAGATTGCTTGTGTCAATGAAATGTTTAGCCACACATGCGAAATCTATGAAATCGTCTCTGGTCATAGTTTGAACAATAAAATTATTGTTAACTCGGGCTGTCAGTACCACATCTTCCAGCCTTGCATTGTCGTCTCCTTTTATCGATGACTCCGAAGTCACGATCACAGGCATTAAAACTATGACCACTAACCAAGTATTTTATATCAATAGAATCATAGCATTGTATTGCTACCACATAAATAAGGGCCATCAAATGCATCTGGTTCTTATACTGTGCAGTGCAACTGTCACACCACATCACAAGATGTTTCTTTGTGAAACGACCAGAACGAGCCACTTTGTAGAAACAGGAGGCATTCTCGCTGCCTCCTCTTCCACCAACTCCCTCATGCATCATACACATGACACTGCTGCTGGTGCCTCCCATATGAATGCATAAGTAATACGTGGAAATCTGCTGAGCATAGAACATTGAGCTATGAGTTAACATTGGTATAAACATAACTTGCTGAAGATCCATACACACAGTTGAAAACAATCCTGATGGCATCTGTGAAGCGTTTAGATAGGTTTTTAGTATCGACTGGGCTTTCTCAGCTGTTGCTTGGTGGAGTTCCAACTCCGATCGGGTGTTTCTTTATCCGTACGACGAACGGCGTTACTTGAAGCAGCGTGAAGGCGGTCGCAAGTTTTACACGAGTCAATTGCAAGAGCACCAAATCTGAGATTAGGGAAGCCTTTTTTTGATCACTGCAGCGATAAGAAATGCCGCATGTGGGGTATTTGTCTTTGAACAGTAGATACATTCTGTTGAAGTTGAGGTCGGGGCTTAGAAACTCACGACTACTCTTTTTACGACTATAATGACTTTCATGTCTTAGAAAACTGGTAATGTGGTTCCGAACTACATTTCGATCGTTTTCGGTAAACTTCTTCTTCTTTTCATTCGAATTATGGTGTATACCACGACCGCCTTTGTAAACAAAATCGCTGGTTTTCTTCTTCGTTTGCAAAGTTTGCATTTTATGATGTGAAATTGCGAAAATTGTTTTAAATGTGTTAGCACACACTTTAACAACGTACGAAAAATAACTTGGCGTCTGCTATCNTTCTTCGTTTGCAAAGTTTGCATTTTATGATGTGAAATTGCGAAAATTGTTTTAAATGTGTTACCACACACTTGAACAACGTACGAAAAATAACTTGGCGTTTGCTATCATCAGAGTCAGTATATGTTCCATGCCTTCTGCAATTTATTTCATGCACTTAAATGCGGCCCAAAAGATNCTGCTATCATCAGAGTCAGTATATGTTCCATGCCTTCTGCAATTTATTTCATGCACTTAAATGCGGCCCAAAAGATATGCACCCTGTTCACTTTCGTAAGGGCGGTAAAACTGTATGAGAAGCTTCTCTTTTTGTTTATGGGAAAGTTTATTACAGTTATTACTACTCTTACAACGTACCTCTTCCCTTAGCAAGCTTTTCGCAGGTCGTGGATTCCCTGAAGAGTTTGTATCCGGATGACCACTCTCTCGTGCAGCTTTCCGACTACGCTGCAGTTTAACTTTGGTTGGTGGTGGCTCGGAGGTGGTTGGAGAATGGTCTTGGTCACTGATTTTAACTCACGACATCAATTAAATAGCCACAACTATACGAAAGGTGAGAGAGAACGCACAACCCATATGTACACGCCACAGTCGTACTGACTAATACGCGGTAGTCGCCCGTTATGTGGAAATAGAGGCTGGCACTTACAGCGTTTTGATTGAAAACGGTGTGATAGCTTCTGCGCTTGCGCTATCTATCAACAGCTCCAGAAACTAAACCGTTCGACTCAGGCACTTGGANACGGTGTGATAGCTTCTGCGCTTGCGCTATCTATCAACAGCTCCAGAAACTAAACCGTTCGACTCAGGCACTTGGATTGGTTCCTAAAACATTGGCGATGACACATACAACGATTTCCGATCAAAAAACACATTTTTTTTCATGTTTTCGCACTTGCAGCCTTTTCCATTTACATGCCACAATTTCCTTTTCTTAGTCGCACACTTCGTTACAGGCAATAGTTCAACAGCTCGGTTTTCGGTGTAAAATAATCGTGCCGGACGATGTCACTTGTCAGCTGGCTTGTCAGCTGCTCCATACTCACATCGCTTCACCTTAATCGGCTCTCAAGAGTTCGATGTTAAGAGCCTCCTTAATAGCTCCACTATTCGGTGGAAAAAAGATGCGAAATCGCAGGAAGACATTGATGAAGATCCCTCTCATCGTAACCTGGCGTCACGACTATCTAGTTGCAATCAAAGATCTCGCACAAAGTAAGAACCAAATTTTATACTTTAACATAACGTTGATTGACAATAATTTAACTTTTGCGAAATGCCGGCAAAATGAGGAAGTGTTTGGAACACAAGCTAGAGGGAATTCCGGCAGTTTATTAGTACTGGTTCATGCATGGGGTGTAAACAGATTTGCGTAAANGTGGGAATTCCGGCAGTTTATTAGTACTGGTTCATGCATGGGGTGTAAACAGATTTGCGTAAAATGCTCTCCTCATCTGTAAATCAGGAACAATCAGTGGTGACTATCACGACAAAAATAACTGTGTCAATGTCATTAAGTGGGTTACCGAGAAACTTGCACATCATCTCCTCATTCATCTGTGGTAGCGTTGGATAATGCACCGTGTCACCGCGCACGAAGATACAAGCAACCTACAAAGTACTCTTTGAAAACAGACATAACATGACTAAAGAACAAGGGATTTACTTGCCATGTGTCAATGAGGAAAGTGGCGCTTTATACACTAGTGGGACAAACTAAAACTAAAGAGAAACTGAACAGATTCGAAGCACATCTGAAACGACAGGGACATAATTTTGTCCGACTTCTTCCTTTAATGTGAGACAGAAACGCAATAGAACTAGCGTGGTGCGTAAACGAAATGTTTCCAGGGACTTATCTCTTCAGAAGCTAAACTGGTACATAATGTTTCCAAAACTGACTGGCAAGAATAGTATGGGCACGCACAGAACATGAAGTTAGAAAACTGGATAAAGGACAGTATTGAGTCAGATGTCATAGACAGCAAACTTATATGTCTAGAAAAAGTTTGTGATTACTCCAGTGGATCTGAAGAGTGCAGTTCTGTTGGTGAAGAAGAGAATCCGGCTTATCCATTATATCAGCACCTCTTTCCTAAGGTATTTGCATGCTTTTGATTAGTATAGAACAATCGTCCGTAATCGCCTGGTTATCGCTTCCTCGCCGCTTTCCTGGCAGGTCATCAGAACTGGCACGTGGATAGTAAGAGTGCTCGAGAATTGGGAAATTCTTGAATAAACTAGAAAAAAAAACTTAATGGCTGTAGACTGCTCGAATAATCTGACATATTTTACGTGTGTGATACACATGAAGGCTGTATGTGAAGAATGAAAGAGTCGTAAGTCATAAGAGATGTCGTGATGTTGAATATTAAGAATCCTTCCAGGCGTGTCTATGTATGAAACATAAAAATGGCTTACGAATGAGAATTCTCTGTATGCTGGTGTTTTTGAAGATTGGTCAATAATAATATATATTATATATTAAATTGCGATAATACACATTTTCTGTAGTAATATTTACAGCAAGATAGATAAATGGGAATGAATTATTCTCGTAGTGACTGGGGTTGCAAAGAAAAACAGTGCGATTGAGAATTAATAAAACAGAGACATCAGAGATAAAGTGAAACAAATAATTGCAGGGTGGTGGAGATATGGAGGCTAAGCAAGCCTTATTCATGATCTGTGTGTGAGATAAACTATGCGATCAAAAGTATCCAGACACCTACCTGAAAATGATATACATATCTGGGCCACTCTTCATCGGGAACACTGACAGCCAATACGGCGTTGGCCCACCCTTATCAATGATGAGAGCCTTAACTACCGTAACCATGCATTTAATCAGGTGGTGGAAAGTTTCCTGGGAAATGGCAGCCTATTCCTCGTGGAGTGCTGAAATGAGAAGAGGTGCGAATGTGGGTTGTTGTGGTCTAGCACAAAGTAGGCTTTCCATAACATCCCAAAGATTTTCTACTGGATTAAAATCAGGACTCCGCGCAGACCAGTCCTTTAGTGGGACACTGCTGTCGTCAAACCACTCCCTCACACACCCTGCAGTATGGACGGGTACTCGGTCGTGTTGGAAGTCACAATGGTCATCCGTGAACTGTCCTTCGGCGGAGGCTTCATGAAAGCGGATAAAGTGTTAACGTTGTCTTGTGCCATGACAGTGTCACATAAAGTAACAAGGGAGTCAAGCCCCCTCCATGATAAACATGACCACACTGTAACCCAACAACCCCCTAATTTTACAGTCTGCACTATACATGCTGGTATATGTCGTTCACACCCACACCCTACCATCAGATTGCCGGAATGCATGGGCGGGGGAAACGGGAGATCCCCGAGAAAGCCCGCCGACCAGCGGCATCGTCTGGCACAATTCCCTTAAACAAAAATCCGGAGGCAACCCTGCCGGGGATCGAACCCGGTTTGCCTTGGTCAGAGGAGAGTAGTCTAACCACTACACCACCGCGACCCCTGGGAGGTTGGGATGGATGGTGGTGTAGGAAAGAAATAATGTAAATTCATAGTGGAAAATGCATTTGAACATGGAGAGCATCACGCTGATTGGCTGACGCAGGTTTGTTGTCCAGCCGTNGCTATGTTGTCCAGCCGTCTGTTGTGCAGGCTACCCCAAGCAGCGAGTTATCGTCGTCATCGCTTAGAATGGTGTCGCATCAGAGCTGCGTGGGGTGAAAAACGGAACAGTGCAATGTTCAGTGACGAATCCCGTTTTTGTCTCGCCAATGATGATGTCTGTGTGAGAGTGTGGCGGTGACTTGGCCTTTTGGCGGATTCCTCTGCTATTGTGGAGCGCCTCTCATCCCGCGAAATCGGGTTCATGGTTTAGAGAGTTACCAGAGCCAACAGCCACCCACCTCTTAAACTTATCGTGGCCGCACTAATGGCATGGCACTATGTTGATGGCGTGCTGCGGCCAGTAACAATGCCGTACCTGCAGGGCGTCTCAGTTGCACATTTTCAATAGGGTAAAGCCCAGCCACATACAGCTAAGATCAGCCTCCATGCTTCGAAAGGCGCGGGCGTGCAGATAATTCCTTACCCGACCCTTATCTCCCGATCCCTCGCCAAATAAGACCCTGTAGGACACAATTGGGCGTCGGTTGAATGCCCTCCAACCCCCAATAATTGAAGACGAATTGTGGACACGGATCAACAACACATGGTCGACGATACTCCAAGACATTATTTGGATATTCTCAGAATTGATGCTACGTCAGGTTCAACCATTTATATAGTTTAAAACATTCCGTATATTAACGGACAATCATACGAAAATTTTCACATTTCCGTACTATTGGAGTAACCACTGTCAGCTCTGCCATATGCATACTACTTACAACTGACTATAAACGGGGTTTTAGAATGAATATTAGGCCTGTACATTCTTCAGCCCTAGTAACATAGATAAAGAACACCGCAAAATAACAGTATGATGCATAATTTGTTTACCAATACTTTGCAGTGGCAAAAGGGTACAAGAGAAAATGGCAACAACTGTGTCATGCTGCTTTGCAAGTTGTTTTACAACAAGTCACCATGGAGAAGTACAGATGGAGATTTCACTTATATCCCATTGTCAGTAAACTTTCATATGCATTAGCTTAACCTTTATGTACTTAACTCATTTTTTCCCCGAAACGTCACTTGGACTCCTTTGCGTATTGCCCCCTCAAATAAAAGTATAATTATATATATATATATATATTTATTTAAAAAAAATATGTCTTACATTATTCGATAAAATAAACTACACTGTAAAAATTTTCTGGTAAAATTCCTAAACTCCTGCTTTTTCACTGAATAATGTCTTAGAATCTAACCACAAACGCGTTTAAATTAATATTTGTCGACATATCTATGTATTCGTATATAAGCTAGCATAACTAAAGTGCAAAGTCGCAAAAGTAAATAGGTAGAGCGTGCTTAATGCGTATACTGGAATAGCATACCAATGGTCTCTTGCTTCAGAAAAAAACATGCTTCTGGCAAAGAAAAGTAATATAAAATTTTCAGTCCAACAAGAGAACTTCTTTAAACTATACATCTCAAAAAACGCTTTGCACCACCTGTAATTGGCTGCATATGGACGATGTTTGCTGGGACAGTATGTGAATCATAAAAATACATTCTTCAAGTCTGCCATGGTTTTTTGTTCAGACTGTGTGTATTTCGTCCCGTACTTAATCTTACGCCGTAAGAAACCTAGTAACTCAGAAATACCAGTAGTGCAAAACTATTTTTGAGGTGTGTATTTTGCTAGTCATAAATTATTCGCATGCACTGTTAGAAAAAAATTCGAGAAATTACAGAAATATACTGGTAAAACATTATCCAGAAATCTTCCTAAAACTGCAGATACTTTGTTTTCTTGAAAGAAGGACTCTGTAAATTTCACTAATTTCCTGTGATTTCAAGAAAATATTCCATAAATTATCAACTAGGTTTTGCTATGTATTCCTAGTATACATAAAGATATAACAAAAAAAAGTTTAACTTCCGTTATATGGGTGTTAACTTATGTATATAAAAATTAATTTAAAAGTTTTTTTTTTGAGCGAGATTTGGACACGTGACAAAATGTTCATAATGGGTGACACCGCAATGCTTTCACATTCCAATTCAGTTGGATAATTATGTTAACTTAATGTATATTTAAAAACTTAAAACGGTAACATCATGACATTCTTTTACACAATTCTGTATCATAAATCCGTTTAATTAATATATACAAGTCCATACTTGAATGTGTCAACATTTTATTTAATTCGTTATTATTTTTATTTTGTTACAAAACATAATGGCCGACAAAGTATATATTTTATTACAATAACATATTCTTCGCCCTTTGTTGTATGGGTTCTAGGGCGCACAAATTTGGCCCGTTTTGCTCTAAAACTTGTATTTTCTGAGTTAACTTTCGAATTTTATTATTTAATGCTTTCCTCATTTTAGGTGTAGTCAGACACAACCATTACGTGAGAATTTTTTTCATTATAACAAGGTAACACATCTACATTTTTACTTCTCTGAATACTTAGGTTGTTGCTTTCACAAGTTCATCTTGACGGGCTGACTCATATCATCTTGAAATTTAAAGGTTAAAGCAGAGTGCAACCTTACACATGGGGACCTCGAAATGCCATGGTAATAGGTGTCAACTCGTAAAAATTTACCTGTGAACGCAAATACAATAATGTTCCAAGAAGTAGATAGTAACGTAGATGTGAGTTTTAATTATAATGATAAAATGCTTAAATAGCGTTTGTGCCTGTACTACAACGAAACAAATGTGGAAAACATAAGTCATATAACTTGAGATATATAAGAGAAAAACTGGCAAAACTTGTCCGCATTGGAAACAAATATTAGAAGATTTGAAGCATATAATAGTGCGATAAATAAATATACATATTGACCGTTTTGTTGTTAATAATAGTAATTATATTATTAATAAAGCGGTCATTTACTAAAACATGAACTCATATACATTGCGAATAAAGTCATGAAATTATAAAATAATGAGAACCAGTTTGTGTCAATGTTGTAAATATTGAGAGATTCTGTTGACGCAGGTACCGCCACTGTCGAGGACATGGTGGCTTATCTGGTCAGAGTTAATGTCCTCCAGGCACCGACTAAAAAGTGCTTGGAGGTTGCGGGTATTATAATGAGGTAGACTATGACTGTGGTATTTTGAAGTACGAATATATTGTCTCGTATATATTCACAAATACACAACATCAA